>PVHX01000039.1:0-422584 GCA_004024805.1 Geosciurus inauris
CTCTACAAAGCAAACTACAAGACACTGAAGAAAGAAATTGAAGAAGACCTTAGAAGATGGAATAGTCTCCCATGCTCCTGGATAGGCAGAATCAATATTGTCAAAATGGCCATACTTCCCAAAGCGATATATAGATTCAATGCAATCCCAATTAAAATCCCAACGTCATTCCTTATAGAAATAGAAAAGGGAATCATGAAATTCATTTGGAAGAATAGAAGACCCAGAATAGCCAAAGTAATCCTTAGCAAGAAGAGTGAAGCAGGAGGCATCACAATATCTGACCTCAGATTATACTACAAAGCTATAGTAACAAAAACGGCATGGTACTGGCACCAAAATAGACACGTAGACCAATGGTATAGAATAGAAGACACAGAGACGAACCCACTTACATACAGTTACCTTATACTAGATAAAAGAGCCAAACATGCACATTGGAGAAAAGACAAATGGTGCTGGGAAAACTGGAAATCCACATGCAGCAAATTGAAACTAAACCCCTATCTCTCACCATGCACAAAATTCAACTCAAAGTGGATCAAGGACCTGGGAGTCAGACCAGAGACCCAACGCCTAATAGAATTAAAAATAGGCCCAAATCTTCATCATGTCAGATTAGGACCATACTTCCTTAACAAGATTCCTATAGCACAAGAAGTAAGACCAAGAATCAACAAATGGGATGGATTCAAACTAAAAAGCTTCTTCTCAGCGAAAGAAATAATCAATGAAGTGAACAGAGAGCCGACATCCTGGGAACAAATCTTTGCCACACACACATCTGATAGAGCACTAATCTCCACAATATATAAAGAGCTCAAAAAACTTAACACCAAAAAAACTAACAACCCAATCAATAAATGGGCTAAAGAGCTAAACACAAACTTCACAGAAGACATACAATCCATCAACAGACATATGAAAAAATGTTCAACATCTTTAGCAATCAGAGAAATGCAAATCAAAACTACCCTAAGATTTCATCTCACATCAGTCAGAATGGCAATTATCAAGAATACAAACAACAATAAGTGTTGGCGAGGTTGTGGGGAAAAAGGCACGCTCATACATTGCTGGTGGAACTGCAAATTGGTACAACCAATCTGGAAAGCAGTATGGAGATTCCTTAGAAAACTTGGAATGGAACCACCATTTGAGCCTGCTATCCCACTCCTCGGTCTATACACAGAAGACTTAAAAACAGCATACTACAGTGCTGCAGCCACCTCAAAGTTTATAGCAGCTCAATTCACAATAGCTAAACTATGGAACCAACCAAGATGCCCTTCGATAGATGACTGGATAAAGAAACTGTGGTATATATACACAATAGAATATTACTCAGCAATAAGAGAGAATAAAATTATGGCATTTGCAGGTAAATGGATGGAGCTGGAGAATATCATGCTAAGTGAAGTAAGTCAATCTCAGAAAACCAAATGCCAAATGTACTCGTTAATAAGTGGATGCTGATCCAAAATGTGGGGAAGGACATGGGAACAATGGTGGATCTCTGTGCACAGGGGTGTAAGTGAGGAGGGGGCATGGGGATAGCAAAGGTGGTGGAATATGATGGTCATAATAACCCTAACTTTATGTATGACTGCATATATGTTGTGATTCTATACAACTTACAACTAAAGAATTGATATATTATCCTCTATCTATGTACAATGAATCAACTTGCACTGTTAACATGTAAGCCTAAATAAAAAATAAATAAAATAAAATAAAAGGAAAAAAGAAAAATGGAATAAAGTCCATGAAATGAACTTTCCTCTTAGTACTGCCTTCATGGTGTCCCAGAGATTTTGATATGTTGTATCAGAGTTCTCATTTACCTCTAAGAATTTTTTAATCTCCTCTGATGTCTTCTGAAATTCACCATTCATTCAATAGCATATTGCTTATTCTCCAGGTGTTGGAGTAGCTTCTATTTTTTGTTTTATAATTGATTTCTAATTTCAGTCCATTATGGTCTGATAGAATGCAGAGTAGTTTCTCTATATTTTTGTATTTCTAAGAGTTGCTTTGTGGCATAATATATGGTCTATTTTAGAGAAGGATTCATGTGTTGCTGAAAAGAAAGTGTATTCACTCATTGATGGATGAAATATTTTTCATATGTCTGTTAAGTCTAAATTATTGATTGTATTATTGAGTTCAGTAGTTTCTTTGTTTAGCTTTGGTTTAGAAGATCTATCCAGTGGTGAAAGAGGTGTGTTAAATCACCCAGTGTTATTGTGTTGTGGTCTATTTGACTCTTGAAATTTAGAAGAGTTTGATTGATAAATGCAGATGCTCCATTGTTTGGGGGCATATACATTTGTAATTATTATGTCTTGTTGATGTATAGTTCCCTTAAGCAGTATGAAATGATCTTCTTTATCCCTTTTGACTAACTTTGGCTTGAAGTCTACTTTATTTGATACAAGGATGAAAACCCCTGCTTGTTTATGCAGTCCATGTGAATGTATGTTTTTTCCCAACCCTTCACCTTCAGTCTGTGGATATCTTTTCCTAGGAGATGAGACTCTTGTAGGCAGCGCATTGTTAGGTCTTTTTTTAAAAGTCCAATCTGCCAGTCTATGTCTTTTGATTGATGATTTTAGGCCATTAACATTCAGGGTTATTATGGAGACATGGTTGGTATTCCTGGTCATTTTTATTTTTGGCTTTTAACTTATCCTTGGTTTCTCTTTGGTTTTTCCTTTAGTGTAATACCTCTCTTTGCTGATTTTCATTGTTTTTCATTTCCTTCTCATGGAATATTTTGCTGAGGATGTTGTGTAGTGTGGGATTTCTAGTTGTAAATTCTTTTAACTTTTGTTTATCATGGGTGGTTTTTATTTTGTCATCAAATCTGAAGCTTAATTTTGCTGGATGTAGGATTCTTGGTTGGCATTCATTTTCTTTCAGTGCTTGGTATATGTTATTCCAAGATCTTCTAGCTTTCAGGTTCTGGGCTAAGAAATCTGAAGAGATCATAATTGGTTTCTCCCTACATGTAATCTGATTCCTTTCTCTTGTGGCTTTTAAAATTCTCTCCTTGATTCTGTATGCTAGGCATTTTCATTATGATGTGCCTTGGTGTAGATCTGTTGTGATTTTGTACATTTGATGTACTGTAAGCCTCTTGTATCTGATTTTCCAATTCATTCTTCATGTTTGGGAAATTTTCCAATATTATTTCATTGAATAGATTGTTCATTCCTTTGGTTTGTAACTATATGCCTTTCTCTATCCCAATAATTTTTAAATTTGATCTTTTCATGTTATCTCATTATTCTTGGATGTTCTGCTCATGGTTTCTTACCATCTTCACTGTGTGGTCAACTCCATTTTAAAGATTATATGTTTTGTCTTCATTGTTTGAGGTTCTGTCTTCCAAGTGATCTGATCTACTTGTGGTGATGCTTTCTATTGAGTTTTTAATTTGGTTTATTGTTTTTCCTTATTGAAGTAATCTTTTGCTTCCTGTATTTGCCTATGTAGCTCTTTATCAAAATGATCTTTTGCTGCTTGTGTTTGTTCTCTTATATCATCCTTTAATTCACAGAGTATTTTAATTATGTACATCCTGGACTCTTTCTTTGACATTTTGTCTGCAGTGTTGGCATAAATTCTAATAATGTAGTATCTTGGTTTGTTAGGGCAAACCAAGATACTTTCTTCCCTTGTCTTTTTATGTTATTTGTATGTCTTCCCTTCTCACACTGCAGATCTGAGGTGTTACAGTTTTTATCCTATAGGCTTATACCTTCCCTGCAGGGTTCCAATACCTCTCCTTTAAGGGGGAGATCAAAATTAACAGACCCCAATACAAACAATATATAGCCTTAAACCAAATAGCTTCTATTAAGATATTTACAATTTTGTCACAATATACAGAAATGGTGCATTCAATTATTATCTACAATATAAACAGTAGGTTTGCAAAAGGGTCTACAGTTTCTGATGGTGGACAAAGAGAGAACCGAGGGTGGGGTGTAGGATGAGATGTTAAGGAGGTAGGAAGTGAGGATATAGTTTTATTATAAAGATCTTAGAAAGCATGAAAAGAGGAATCAAAATAAGTTGGCTAGTAGCAAAAGAAAAGAGGGAATGATTTGGAGGAGACAATTAAGTGGGAAGAAAATATACAACAAACAAACATAAAAATTAAAAAAAATGTAAAAACAGAAGATAGAAGAATGTACAATACAACTCTAATATACTATTCAGACATCCCAGTCCTCAGTAGCCTAATGCATGAAAAGTATTTGGTTTCACAAATGTTGGGGATGTGAGGGTGGAAAAAGAGAGAGAGAAAAGAAGAAAAAAAATAGAAAAAAAATCTTGAAGGTAAAGAACTTTTCTGTTGGAGTTTAGTATCTTTCCTGCTTCACTTCTCATCTAGTGGGTGGGGCCGTCTATTATTTGTTGGTACCCTGAGGCTGGTGAAGGTTATTAGGGTGGGAGGGTTGGTTTAGAGGTGGAGTTTCTGGAAGTGGGGCAAAACACTTGCCAGTCCCCTTTGGAGGACTGCACCTGAAGGATCTCCTTTGGGGCCTGCTCATGTGATACGGGCGCCTGGTTTTATCTCCTCATATTGCTCGTAGACCTCACAATTCCTGGTATCTAATTTAGTTTCTAACGTGTATTTCACTCACCACTTCCCTTTCTACTTCCTAATCAGGAACCTCTCCTTCTGGAGGTCTTATGGGCTGGGTTCTGGGGCCCATGTGTCATGGAGAGCTGTTTTGTGTTAGGCAGATCAGCACCAGGCTTTGCAAGCTATGGATGAGCCACGTAGCTGCAAGCACTGTGCCGGGTTAGTTGCTGCGGGGGTGAGGGGGGAATTGGGGGACTAGAAGTACCTTGATATTGCTTCTATGTCCCAGCCGGTGTCCCAAGCTGTAAGTTTCCCCAACTAAAGATATTGATGGCGGTAGTGAGGATAATCCAAGATGGCGACAAAGGTATCCCAAGATGGAGGCGGCTGCTTTCAGAGATAGGGTGTTGTGATGGGACGGTGGTGGTGTTGAGTGATGTTTGGAGATGCAGCTCTGTGGTGTGCAGTGTTGTGGCAGGTGGCTGTCTCCAGACCCTGTCCAGTGTCTCCAGGTGCAGGCTACTGTGTGAAGGGGACTATGGCAACAGTTGCAGTGTCCCAAGATGGAGGTGACCAGGGAAGCCCCTCACTGGTAGATGAGGGTCCACATGGGAGCAGCAGCCAGAGTCCTGCGTGGGAGTGGCAGCTGGGGGCCCTGTGCAGTGTGTGGGCGCTGATGCCAGGGTGTCCTGCCCACATACTGTTATACTTCACTACTGGTTTTCACATTGCACAGGAAAAAATACATGTCTTGCATGGCATGTCTGTCCCTGTACTATCATTTTCTCTTTCACCTCCCATATCCATAGCCTACAATCTGGCCAGTTTTCACCTTTTTATAACCTGCATTCTTTCTTTGTGGAAGATCTTTCACTCTTCCTTTATAACTCCTACTCATTTTTAAAAAAAAAAAAACTCAGCTCAAGTTTTACCTCAGAAAACCTTCCTTATTTATCAGGACCTGGTTAGGTGACTTTCTTATATTACTTCATCAGAGCTCTTATCACAGATAAGTAATGTGCTCTCCACTAGAATGTGAGCTCCAGAGGAAAAAACCTATCCTTGGTATGCATATTCATTCATTCCAGACTCCAACTTGTTAACTATTAACAGGCACTACATACGGGCACTATTATTAGGTGTCTGTTAATTAACAGTGAACAAAAAAAATGTGCTCCATTCTTTCAGAGATTACTGTTTTTTGAAGAAGGGCTAGGTGCAGTGGTGCCCACCTGTAATTTCAGCCACTCAGAAGGCTGAAGCAGGAGGATCACAAGTTCAAGGCCAGCCTTGGCAACTTAGTGATACTGTCTCAAAATAAACATGAAAAAAAAGGCCTGTGGGTGTAGCTCGATCTCCAGAAGTACCAAAATAACAACAATAGTTATTATGGCATGGCCCACAGCTGCACTCAAACATTCATTGAATTACATTGTTTTCGAAGATGGTTGTATAAATTAAACTTTTACCACTAGGGTATAAGTGGTCCAGGCTCACCACATCCTGATGTGTATCTTTTTTTTCTTTTTTTTTTGGTATGGGGATTGAACCCAGGGGTGCTTAACCACAGAGCCACACCCTAGACCTTTTTATACTTCCAGACAGGGCCTCACTAAATTGTTGAGGCTGGGAACTTCACATCCTCCTGCCTCAACCTGCCAAGCTACAGGATTACACAAGTGTGTCACTAAGCCTGGTTGATTTTTTCTTTTCTTTTGACCATCTTCACTAATATTGTCAATGTCACTTCCTTGTTTATAAAGTCTCCATGTTAAAATGCAAGAAAAAGGATTATCAGGCACAATCAAATACATGTTTAAAAAAGTTATATTAAGCAAAGTGAAAAACTAGCTTTATAATATTAGGGTTATCCAAATGTATAGCTTAGACAATTTAAAAGTAATCACTTGCAAGACACACTTTCTACTAAATAAAAGTAATGTTAAACAATTGAGCTAAGCAGCCTGTAATCCCAGTGATTTAGGAGGCTAAGGGAGGAGGACTGCAAATTTGAGGTCAGTCTCAGCAACTTCGCAAGACCCTGCCTCAAAATAAAATATAAAGAAAGGACTAGGGATGTAGCTAAGTGGTAAAGTACCCCTAAGTTCAACCCTCAGTACCAAAGAGAGAGAAAAAAAGGTCTCCTAAAAATAGCAAAAGCCAAGTCTCTGGCATTCAGAGGTCTGAAGCAATCATTGCCCAGCTTTTTCAAAAGAGCTAATTCCAAGGGAATCCCTCCCTCTCCCTTGGCTTGCTGACAATGATGCACAACTAAAACATTTCTGGAATGTGTGATAAAGTTAAAAAGGGGGAGGAGCTAAGTGTTTTAAAAAAGATAATGACAGGATGAGGAAATGATGTATTAAAATATACAAAACAATTTGTACTAATAAAAAACGCCGTATAACCAATAAAAAAATCAATTTAAAACTTCATAGTTGAATAAAAAAAATTCAACTGTTATTTATAATATGTGAGAAGAGTTTTAGGTCAAATTTCTTATATTAATATAGAACTCATAAAATATAAAAACAAGGCAAATATTGTCTTGGATTACAAAATCTATATTTTATAAATGACACATTTCTGATACTGTTAAGTGTACATTAAAGAACAGGGTTACAAAAATTAAACAAGTCTGCCCCTTCTTAAATCCAAAGTGGTTATAATAATATCAGCTAATTATGCTGTTTTTTACATTAATGTGTGGTCCTATAAAATATAAATTATTTAGAATAAATGAGGAGAAAATAGTTTATGCTTTACATTACATTAACCATGTCAGTTGGAACAACAGAATTTTTTTTCCTGGAAAATATCCTCATCTCTACTTCCAGTGGTGTATTTTAACAATCATCTGGAATTTGTGCCAAGAAACAGGAATTCATCACTAAACCTGTTACACCACAAAAGTTTTCTTTTAACAAACTGATGGCTGCCCAGCATGAAAATGTTAACTTGTGACTTTTCAGAGGCAGGAAGTTTTTCTCTTTAAGTTTGGTGTTGGCAATGGAGTTTCAATAAGTTTTTAAAGGCATTACCTTTATTAACCTTCAATGATTTATCATTTTATAGTAGTACAAAACGTGTCAAAATGATTCAGAAACAAGCTTTACAATGCCCATAAGTATTTCTGACAGTGGTAATATTTAACCTTTTGAGCCAATATAAAAAGACAGGCAATATAACTCAAATTATTAACAATACATAATGATGTTTTTCCTAAAAAAAAGTTATTTTCCTGTTAACAATTTTTAGAAAAAGGTATCATATAAAAATATTTTCTTCATTTCCCTGCCATGGTAATCTTAAACCATACCTAGATTCTCCTCAAACGTCAAGGGTAAAGAGTGAAACAGTCCATTTTAGTAGAAACACTCCTTTCTCACAGCTAACATTTTTTCAAGGCACTCTAAAATTTCTTGAGAATGCTAAAGGAAAACCATTCCTCTGCCTACTGATATTTTGAGCATGTTCTCCCAAAACTTTTCAAAATTAAACATTATTATAACTGGTTCTTCTGAGTTTTTATTTTCCATGGTACAGTCCTTAAGTTATTTTTCTTTTATTTGGAGCTACTCCTTCATTTTCAACTTGCTGAGTAGGCAAGCAACTGCTTTTGGTTTCCATGGAAACTGGAGTCCTGCGGCTGCGCGTAGGCATTCTGGTTCCACCAACCTGAGATGAAGCAAAGAGCAGAACAGCTTAATATATTTACCACATACCACATATTTATACCTACATAAAGTAAACTGTATTATTTATATATGTGCTAATCACCTTGGATATGATCCTGTAAATTTTTCATCACCAGGCACCTGGCTGGCTGTTCCTAAACAAATTTTAATCGGATAAAGTTTTAAGTAGTATACTTTCTTTCAGATTAGGGTAGGTAAGTGAATGAGGAAGCTACTATGTTAAATTTGGAAGAGGTTGAAATGTTAAATTAGAATAAAAGGGAATGACAGGGCTTTTGGATAATATGTTTGTGATAATTATGCTGAAGGGAAATAAAGTGAGAAATATGAAGGCAACAGAAAAGAAACATAAGGAAGTCAGAGGTGCTGAAGGAGAAGAAATTGTATGGAAAAAAAAAAGGAAAGACAATAAGATAAGGGAATTAAGGAAGAAAAGGAGACACAAAGAAAGAAAAAAAATAAGTCACTGGGCACAGTAGCACACACCTGTAATCCCTTTGCCTTGGGAGGCTGCGGCAGGAAGATCACAAGTTCAAAGCCAGCCTCAGCAACTTAGTGAGGCCCTAAGCAATGTAGGGAGACCCTGTCTAAAAATAAACTATGAAAAAGGGCTGGGGATATGGCTCAGTGGGTAAATATCCCTGGGTCCAATCCCTGGTACTAAAAAAAAAAAGCCCAGGAGGGAAGGAAAAAAATAAACGTAAAAGAAACAAAACAAAAAAGGAATACAGAGGATGGGCAAAGGGGAAGAAGGAAGGTTAGGGGACACCCATGGTGCTGCTTGCACCTTCATGTGTACTATTCTTCACTCTCCCTTTCTAGCTCACCGTGTAAGGGAGAAAGGTTACTCTTTGGACCCAAACCCTTGCTAATCATAGTCCTGTTTAAAGATGAGACCTGAGAATACTATCACCTCCTTGGCTACTAGGAGGGAGGGCAGGAAGTTTTTAAAATGTGTAAAGGAGGCTAGGCCTTACAGAGAAGGATGAAAGCTGTGTAGCCTGAAATCATTTCCACAGATCTGCTCACATCTGCCTACATCTTCCCTAGCCACCTTGCACACTTTGTTTTCTCATATCCTGTCTAGTGAACCCCATACTTGGCACACTAAGGGTGATACTGTAACTTCAAGCACTTTCTGATATTCCAAGCCCAACAGAAGCTGTGCTCTTACTGCTTCAATGGGTTATTGGCTCAATGAGAACGGATCAGACTCCAGCCTCCCTTTCTTGTTATTTACTGCCTCTTAAAGGGGCATTTGTTTTGGTTTAAAATGACATGATTAGAAAGGACAAACTTAAATAAGGATTTGAATCTGTCAGACTATCTGAGGTTGATAAACATTTATAACATTACTACTAGACAGTGCTATGCTATTTAGATATCTATATTACTCTCTACTTGCTGGTATTTCTTATAGATATACTAATTGTATCTACTATATCTTTGAGGAAAGTCAGCATTTTGAAGACTTCCATTTTAAGATGGCGTGTGTGTGTGTAAAATAAATGTTTGTTACAGTAGTAGAAGGAGAAAACAATATGAAGTAAGAAACTGATACAAAAAGACTGCAGGTCAGAAGTAGCACAGGAAGTAAAAGGTACTCCTTGGTATATTGACTGCTTGATGCAGCAGGGAGGCAGATACAGGGTCTATTGGGGTCTCTTCAGGGTTAGTGCCTTAAGGCACTACACAGGTATGAGTACTACGTTCAAATCGTTCAAATCGATTAGGGTCTAAGGAATCACACTGAAGCAAAAACATTTGTTATGTGAGTCTGTACATGGAGAGAATATGCAGATGATTTATGTTTCATACAGGTTTTTTCTTCCCCAGTTTCCTTAAAGTTCTGATCTTTCCCCATTTCAGCTAAGGCTGAAATCCCTATCAGTGCTTAGCTGAAGGGAAAGAAAGAAAGGATAAAGTCTTATTTCCATGGTCTGCTTAGGATCAAGAAAGGAAGGTGGGGTACTCCCCACTAAATGTAGGGCTGGATTGTTATATCATAATTATATCCAAAACTTTTTACTGACTTAGAAATACACACACTCACACACACGTATATATCTCTCTCAAACTAAGCTTGGTTATCTCATTGTCTACAGCACCTAGTGTGGGACTGTATAAGAATGTGGTCCTGAGCTGGGCATGGTGGTACACGCCTGAAATCCCAGCACTTTGTGAGGCTGAGACTGGAGAATCGCAAGTTCAAAGCCAACCTCAGCAAAGGCGAGATGCTAAGCAACTCAGTGAGACCCTGTCTCTAAATAAAACACAAAATGGGCTGGGGATGTGGCTCAGTGGTCAAGTACCCCTGAGTTCAATCCTCCCCCCACCCCCCAAAAGGAAGAACCTGGTTCTGGATAAATTCACTAAGTATTTGTTTCTGAATTGAATACATGAAGTATCTTAAAAATACAATTAACAAATTGTTAAAATATGTATTTATATGACCAAACCCTGAACATACAGAATTTCTCCTTTTCCAACTAAATTATTTTTTTTTGTTTTACAAAAGCACATTTTGATGTGAACAGAAAAGACAGAATGAATCAGACATAACTTTCCTATGTTTATATGAACACATAACCAGTATAACTCCACATCATATACAACCACAAAAATGGGAAGTTATACTCCATGTATGCATGATACACTCTACTGCCATGTATAACTAAAAACAATAATAAAAAAAAAGCACATTTTGGACCACATTAAAAAGTTAAATCATAAAAGTATTTCAAAAACAAAGTACTCAACATTATTTTAGTGTTAATCTGTATCAATGAAGAAAAGAATATTACTCAGTTCTTTTTTAAAAAATTTTTAGTCTTATATGGACACAATATCTTTCTTTATTCTTTTTATGTGGTGGTGAGGATCAAACCCAGTGCCTCACATGTAGTAGGTGAGCACTTGACCACTGAGCCCCTCAGTTCTTTTTTAAAAATACCTTGCACAAATAAATTTATTCTTCCATTTACAGTTGTTTGGTGTCAAAGTATTAAACCATTCACTTTCACTTAAGAAGAATAAGCAACCCCTGCACAGAATTACATTTTATAGTTCAGAGACTATAATCAGTGTTTCTAAATTAAAAGAAAATCATTTTTCTAGAAATAATACAGATCTTTCAAAAATGGTTTTCAATTATTATTTCCTTAACAGGTTATAAAAACCACTATTTATATTGTATGTAAACTAGGAATAGTCAACCAAAACTGTAGATAAAATAATTTAAGAAGCCAACAGTTAACTTTCTCCATTCTTTCACTGATCTCAACTGGTTAACCATATTTATATTTTCTTGTTTTTTTAAAAAATATTTATTTTTTAGTTGTAGGAGGACAGAATATTTTTATTTTATTTTTATGTCGTGCTGAGAATCAAACCCAGTGCCTCTCACGTGCTAGGTGAGCACGCTACCACTGCGCCATAACCCCAGCCCCCCATATTTATATTTTCTTGGCAAATGTTAACTAGGAATGTACAAGGAGCTCAGTGTTCAATAATACCTGCTTAGCATGTAGAAGACCCTGGGTTCAATCCCCAGCAGAAATAAATAAATAATAAATAAATCATTCCAAACACTAACATTAGGGTAAAGAACTAAAAAACATAAACAACCCTGTTCACTGTAACTTGTTTTTAAAAAGACCTCAATATTTGCATTCTAGCTATTTCTCAAAAGGACTTGAGGACACTTACAGATTAATTTACTATAATATAGAAAGGGGGGGAACAACATTCAAAGGGTACACAAGTGATAAATTCTCTGAGGTAACCATATTGAAAAGGTTATAAAACTGAGTAATTTTGACTCAAAGATTTTGAGTCAAAATGTACTGGGTTTTGTCTCCTGAACATTCAGATAGCAAAATTTTTCCTATAACTAAACTTAAATTGGAATTTCTTAAATTATATAGAGAATAAGTGACATGGTGGAGAGTACTTCTGGCTATAGCTTTGTAGGTTTTAGATAAATAAATTATTCAAATGACATTTCTAGGAGGGATTTTATAAAGAGAGTAACATTAAGTGTAATTTAGTAAATATTGAGTAATACATACTTAGTAAAACACAATTTAGCCATTAATACTGTAGGTGTATTTATAACAAGGCACTCCATTAACTACTTCTTTTTAATTTTTCCATATCCTAGTAATCAATCTTAATTATATCATAATTTTATTGTATGTATTCTTTTGCAAATTGCCTCAAATATTTAATAAAATTGAATAGAGTATGCATAAATAAAAATTGCAGGGGCTGGGGTTATGGCTCAGTGGTTGAGCGCTTGCCTTACATACGTGAGGCACTGGGTTTGATCCTCAGCACCACATAAAATAAATAAAGATATTGTGTTCATCTACAACTAAACAAAATATTTAAAAAAAAAACTGCAAATACAACTTTGATTTTATAGGAACATAGGGATTTAACTATGTGGATGCCTTACTCATGCACCCATGGAGCAAGCTAGTAGAATTTTTCTTTAGTTGATTTATAAACCTTATAAAAACAGAAAGTTCCTTTGACAAAAAGACTGGGCATGGTAGAGCATTCAACTTTATCTACCCTTTTATGGATATTGGTTGTAGAATAATGGTGCTGTGATTAATACGGAAATATGGACCTCAGGTTAAAGTACAGTCAGTGAAACAGAGTAATAATGAACAACCTAATAGAACATCTAACTTCAAAAAGATCTTACTTTTTGCTGTGTTGCAGGACCCAGTGATTTGGGTGGAAAAGTACAAGGTATCCGTCCATGGTGAATATGATATGGTAACAGGAGACTGGGATCTAATGGGACCCAAGGAACTGAGAGACTAGAAGGTACGCCAGGAAGGTCACAATGTGTTTTATGCAAATTGTATGCTGTTCTAGTAACTTTTCCATCAGAGGTCTTGTAGATCAGGAGTGAAGAATCTTCTGCTGCATGAGACAACAAGTAGGAACCCTCCTGCAAGCTAAATACAACATTGAAATTCAATTTACTAGCTCACTGGGTCAATTTCAACAGCACTGTCTTAACCATGATCTATTAATAAAACTAAAAGCAATTATAGGAATAGAACACAACCTCTATAAACGCTTTTATGACCAATAAAAGTAGACTTCAGATTTAAAAAGTCTTTTCATGCCTTTTAGGCAACTAATTTAAATTTTTATTCCAAAGTTCAGAATATCTGATTATTTTCTCTTTACTATGTATCAGGCAATTTGTAAAATTTCAATCATCTAATAGTAAAACAGTCTATTTTCCTAATCTATGGAGAACAAAAGCTTACTGAAAATTATCTGTTTTTCAACATTTTCATTAATTCAACATCTACCTACTTTGTTTCTAGTAACAGATAAAAGTTAATAGGTAGAAGTACAGACTAATAGTAATAGACACAAGTAGAGATACAAGTTAATGTTAATACTAAATTGTACACTTAAATTTTAAGAAGGTAGATCTCATGTTAAATGATCTTATCACAATAACATAAAAATTATTTTAAATTATAACAATGACAAAAAACATGAAAGTTAATGTTACATGTTTGTGACATCCAGTACTTTAAAATAAAGTGACAGAAACAACTGATAGTAACAATAGCAGCCAATAGATACTGAATTTTTATAATGGGCCAACTAATGTTATACCGCTTCATATCCATTTTCTCATTAAATCCTCTGCAACAAATCTTCAAGGCATTATTAATTCCACATTGGTGATAAACAAATAAATTAGCGATGTTAAGCAATTTGCCCAAAGTTGTGAGTATAGCAGAGTTTATATATAAACCCAGGCGGTCAAATTCCACAGGCCATATCCTTAATCATGATCCTTTACTGCCATAATAATCAGTTATGTCACACATCCAATCAACATTTTTATTTCCTTCTTAGAAAACTTTAAGGGATTCAATGTATCACCCACCATAAAGAGCTAACAGGATATGATTAATATACCGTGCTTTCTTGGGATTATATACTCTTCTGGATCAAAGGAGAACAGTTCTTTCTCACATTATTAAAAAGAGATTAATCATACTTTAGTTATTACAGATCTGCCTACAAACCTTTAAGTTACATTTTCATTAACTTTTTTTTTGGTACAGGGGATTGAACCCAGGGATATTTAACCTAAGCCCCATCCCAGTCCTTTTTTATTTTAAGACAGGGTCTTGTTAAGTTGCTTAGGACTTTGATAAGTTGCTGAGATTGGCCTTAAACTTGGGATGTCCTGCCTCATTCTCCCTAGTCTCTGGGATTGCAGGCATTTATCACCATACCCAGCCATTTTCATTAACTTTTTAAACTAAAAAGTAATAGATGTTGATAAAGGAGGTCCCAAGAATAGTCTTATCTTTAGAAATATTTTTCTCTTGATCACTTTCATATAAGCAAATGAATAATAATTGATATGGAAGCAGGGATAAATAATATTTCAAAGATTGAGCTTTTACCAATGAAAATCACTAAAATCACTAAAAATGAAGAAAACTTTGGTTTACAGAAAAATGTATATATATTTTGTGAGATGGGTCTTACTATGTTGCCCATGTTGGTCTTGAACTCCCAAGCTCAAGTGATCCTCCTACCTCAACCAAGTTGTGCCATCCTGCCCTACTCCAGAGCAATGTATTTAATTTATGGAGAATGAGACACTCCAAGGATGAGTATCATTTATATATGCCGTACGAATGCAATGCACATGAAAAGATATAAACTCTGATAGGCAGAATAGTGGCCTCCTAAAAATGTTTTTCCCCAAATCCTGGAACCTGTGAATATGTTATCTTACATGGCAAAGGGGAAAGGTAGCATATGGAATTATGGTGACTAATCAGCTAAATTTAAAATGGTCAGATTTTCCTGGATTATCCAAGTGGGCCCAATGTAATCACAAGTTTTTAAATGTGGAAGGAAGCTGAAGCGACTCATAATGAGATCCTACGTAGAAACAAATTCAGCCAAGTGGATACTATGATTTTAACCCAATACAAAACTGCAAAATAATAAATTTGTGTTGTTTTACAAACTTACTTTTTACAGCAATAATAGAAAAGTAATATAAGGACTAGGGATGTAGCTCAATGGTAGAGTGTTAGCCTAGCATGTGTGAGGTTTTAATTCTCTAGCACCATAAGTATACAAGAAAATTAGTAACAAATAAGATATTGATAATAAAAATTCGAAAGCATCTGGCAAGTTTCATGTATAAGTACTGTACCTGCTTAAAAATGAAAATATCAAAGAACCTCAGAACTAAAAAGTACTTAGGTACTTGCTGTACCTGACACCATTATTTTACAAATAAGGAAACTCACATCTGGTTGTATAATTTAAGTGGAGAGTTAGAACTTAAACTTGGAAATTTTGACTTTGAGTTCAAACTACTGAATTGTTGTCTAGTTTGCCTTTTCATAAGGGTATAACAATGTACGTAAAAATTCATCCAATGAATTTTTGGACAACATGATCATGTGGAGAATTCATATTTTTAAATTTGCCACAGACTTAATAACTTTTGATTACTAGCTCTCTATGGCTTCTTTATCCTGAATGAAAACTTCGGTAGTCTGAATAATAGGCACCCATGATGTTCGCATCCTCATCTACAGACTTGTGAATACATGAATTTCAATGGCTCTGCAAATGTGTTTAAATTAAGGATTCTGAAATGAGGAGATTATACTGGATTACTTGGGTACAGCCAATGTAATTACAGAGCCCTTATAGAAAGTAGGGAGGGGAAAATACTATTATAATAGGGAGAATGCAGTGTCACCTGGATGCAGACATCTGAGGGATGAACTTTGAAGATGGAGGAAAAGGCTGCAAGTCAAGGAATACAGCTGGATTCTAGTAAGAAACTCAAAAAGACAAGGAAGGCTTGGTAGTATATACCTGTTATTTCAGCAACTTAGGAAGTTGATACAGGAGGATCCCAAGTTCAAGGTCAGCCTGGGTAATTTGGCAAGACACTGTCTCAAAAGAAAAGAAAAAAAAAGCTCCAGAAGAAACCAGCCCTGCTGATTCCTTGACCTTAGCCAGTCAAACTGCTTCTGGAGTTTTGGCCTTCAGAACCATAAAGAGAACTATAAATTCATATTACTTTAAGCCACTTATAGTAGTGGCAATTTGTTATATGGGCAACAGGAAACTAATACAATAGCCTTATAGAAAAATGTATTTGCAATTTGTTACAACCAGATACTATCATATTATCTTTTTACTTATATTTTTACAATTTCAAGTTTGAAAACATAATTCTTGCATTTCTATTTTTTTCCCACTGATTGCTAATAACATATTTTCAAAGTTTCTAAGAATATTTGCCTAAGAAAATCAGACATATTAGTGCAAAATGTCCAAAAAATACTTACCTACTTAATTTCTTTAGAATGTGTTGAAGAATGTTAAATAAACTTGAAACCCTATTAAACAGAAGAAATTTATGTAAAATTAAACCAAAAACATTTAATTCTTAATAATTAAAGCTTTTCAGGAAAAGAAATACCCTCAAAAAAACAGGAAAACAGCAGATGAGACAATATAAAACAGAATACCAAAACTTTTTAGCTTTTGGATAAAAAAAGGATAAACTTTTATTTTTGTTATTTCTTGATATTCTTTTATAATCAAAGTATTGGCCTTGTGTTAAGCAGTTGTAAAAAGATCACTATTGTATGTTGAAATCATACACTTTTTAACAATACTGAACAGTATGCCTGTTAGAGATGGTGATAAATTAGTTTCTAAATATTGATGGGTACTTTAATATGAAGTGACAGAGAAGCTACTGATTGTGGATGGGATAACTAAAGGGAAATGAAATATGTTATTCGAAGTATTTTTTTAGTATTTCTTCTAGATCCTAAATTATTTCTTTATTGTTTCTTTTTAAAAAAATGATTTTCATTGACAGAAGTGAGGCAGGCAGAGAGTAGGGTATACAACAGTTTTTTTTTATACACATGTGTAAAGAAAAGTTATCACCCAAGAAAAGCAATTCTTATAAACAAAAGTGGACATATTTAAGTGTAAGCAGAGAGTTCAAGTTTGAATCTGGGACTCTTAAAAAACATCAAGCCTCAGAGCTGGAACTATGCAGTTAGTGTAAGTTAAGACAATTTCTCATTTAAGTGGTGAATTAAACGTATCAACAAAGACAAAGACTGTCTGACATCAGCTCAGTCATGTGCTCTGGGGGCAAGGACCTATAAGTCCTAGTTCTCATATATAAAATGACAAAGACACTACCACCAACTTTTCATAGAAAGTTGTGAGATACAAATGAGATAATATTCATAAGTTATTTTCCTTTGCATTTAGGCACTTGAGAGTCATGAGTATAATAAATTCATTTAGTTTTGGTATACAAAAATGCTTGGTAGGATGGGCAGACTTTTAGAAACTAGGATATCCAAATCAGTGTTCACAAACCTGAGAGCCGAGAATCTATAACTGTGAAGAGGCAGAATGTTTATTTCCCATGCACTTCAAGATGGTGGCCACTCTCTGGCTCTAGTGTCCTTTGCCTTAAGTAAAAAGACTGGTTTTGTTGACATTAGATTTAATTTAGAGATGGAGATGACTAACATGGATGGGTCACAAGTTGGGTCAGGAAAACCTCAATGTATAAAATGATTAAAAGTCTTGAAAACAAATTATTTAAGCTTAACCAATATTTAAAGCTCAAGGAAAATTAGTGATCATATTAACAAGTTTTTTCAATTCTATCTCAAAGTGAACTTTCTTACTTGAGTGCTGAAAGTTTTTCTTTTAATTCTTCTGAGGTAATTTCTTCTAGCAGGAAAAGCTTTGAAGTAAATGCATCAATATGCCCTAAAATAAAATATCAAACTTAATAAAAAGCTAATGAGGTATTTAAAAAACAAAAGAACCCAATAAGTTACACACCCTCCTTCAAAATGTTTTTTTTTTTTACAAAATTTTAATAATTATAAAGAGATTTTACATTCTAAAAGGAGAAATTTGTATTTTATCAGGTCAAACAAAGGTATATTTTAAAATGACAAAAATTCAAATTTTAAAAGAAATACATATTCATTTAAAAATATTTGCTGAATGTAGAAAAGTTCATACATATCCACAAACACAAATAATCCCTAAGCCTACAATTTAAGAATAACTGTTCAGGGCTGGGGTTGTGGCTCAGTGCTATAGCACTTGCCTAGCATGTGTGAGGCACTGGGTTCGAGTCTCAGCAGCTCCTATAAATAAATTAAATAAAGGTCCATCAATAACTAAAAAAAAAAGTTAAAAAAACAACTTTAAATATTAGTGTTTCTAATTCCCATTAAAGTTGCATTTTTATTAAGTTTTTCAAGGAAACTATGTACCTATTAGTAAAAGAAGCACTTAAAAATAAAAATTTATAGATTGAGCATGCTCTATATATCTTTACATACGTGGTTCTTAAGACGAAAATTAGAAAATATGGCTAATGATTTAACTAAAGCACACCATGAGATTTCTTGTGGTTTAAACAGTGTTCAGGTTTTTTCTTTTTCTTTTTTCTCTGCAGTATTGGAGATTAAACCCAGGGCCTTGTACATGCTACCACTGAATGTATCTCCAACCTCTTTAATTTTATTTTGAGACAGAGACTCACTAATTTGCTGAGGCTGAGCTTTAACTTATAATCTTCCTGCCTCAGTCTATTGAGTACATTGGATTATAGGCATGCACCACCATGCCTGAATCAAAGTCCTATTTTCTTATAAGCATAATATGAATCTAGAATTCCAAAAAACAAAACAGTACATGTTGAAAATAACACTTCTATTTAAAAAAAAAAAGTTATGTGTATATTCTAAACAAAACAGGCTGAGACACAACAATGAAGCCTTATGATATACCAAACCAAAGAACAGTGATACAAACTTAGCCTTGAGTCAAATGTTATACAATCAAGTCATGGTTTAACCAGGTATCATGGTTAAAAACATCAAGGAGAATAAAAGTAATACTCACCATGACTAAAAATAATATTGTTTTAAAATAATACTGTTTTTGGATTTTTATTTTTTTAACTCATAATATTGGATTGTCAAAACAAATTACCAGACATGTTGATATCAATCATAGGAACAAAAAATACATATAATTTGATATCTCATTTTCATATCTAGCCCACTTCAATTTCATTTGCTTCATGCTCAAAGAATTTAATTAGAAACACTTTTAACAGATGCCTTTCTTCTAAGACAACAAATCCATCTGTTCTCACACCCCTTTTACACAAAGTTTGAGTTTCACCTCTATATTTCTAACACTCATTATACAGTGATATTTCTTCCTTTTTAACTTTAAATTTATGTGCATTTAATTGCATAGCCTAATATATAAAATAAAAACTAAGATAACAGATGAAAAATAAATATTCACAATTTAGGGAGATTTCAACATATCTTAAGGAAGTGATGGGATATGCTGATGAAAAAAATCAGTGAGTATATAAAAGACTTGAGAAAAACAGGATTAACCAAATGAACATACAGAGAATACTATGCCCAATGATTGCAGAATATATAATTTTTTGCAATTATTTTTCTATAACATATGATTATCAATATATCTATCTTAATTTCCAAATATTTGAGAATTTAAAAATTATTGTCTTAGTGTTATTCATGGCTTAATTGCATTGTGGTCCAAGAACATTCTGTGATCTCAGTCCTTTTGGTCTATTTTCATAAGTATACATATATATTGCAAAAAATTATACAGTGATATTTCTAATAATAAAGTTGTGCATTGTAATGGTTAAATAACCACAGAAAAAGGATATTAAGTGGTATTTTATTTTTTGGTACTGGGGACTGAACAACCCACAAGCACTTAACCACTGAGCTACATCTCTAGCCCTTTATATTTTTTATTTTGACACAAGGTCTTGCTAAGTTGCTTAGAGCTTAAGTTGTTGAAACTAGCCTTGAACTTGCAATCCTCCTGCCTCAGACTCCTGAGTCAAGATTATAGACATGTACCACCACACACCTGGCAATATTATGTTTTTAGATGCTTACAAAATAAGCCTTTGAAAAGACCAACAGTTCTTACCTTTTTAAAGAAACTCAATGAAAAAGTACATATTATAGTATATATCAAATATGGCCTGTCAAAAAACTATACAGACAATCATCCTAAGTGCTATGAGGGCCTACCTCATTAAGATTATAACTATCAACCTTGGAGCTTCCTGACCTGTGAGCTTGAAATGAATTAACTGTGTGCCTGAGATACTTATCTCCTTAGCCCTTGAGTCACCTGAGCAGGGCTTAGGAGGGTAAAAGCTTTCTGGCTTATGCCCTTCAGTTACAAGAAATCTCTATACATCACAGTATGTTGTACAAATGTTTTTCAAATGTGTCAAAGTTAGGAGGCACTGCTTTAAAGAGTACAAATAAAGGCTTTGTTACATGCATTCATGTATACCTATATACACATAGGTAGTCCTTGCTTTGCTTGCAGGGCAGGACCACAGAAAGATCATACTGGCTAAATGCAATTTTAATAATCAACAGGAAAAACTATGATTATTCTACCACCTTTAAATATTTGGTCAAAACATAAATTCTCCATCAATTATAAGTGCATAGGGAAATGAAAAAATAGCAACATACGTATTTAGTTTATTTAATAAACCAGCCTGGCATGGTATTGCATGAGGATCGCTAGCCTCAGCAACTGAGACCCTGTCTCAAAAAAAAAAAAAAAAAGGCTGCAGATATGGCTCAGTGGTAAAGCATCCCTGGGCCAAATCACTGGTACTTACCCCCACAAAAATCAAGAGAATAAAATTATTTCTTAATAAAAACCTTATCAAGAATATTTTGTATAATGCTTGTTGCCTTCTTATATAACTCATGTAGGAAGAAAGCATCTTTTCTGTGCCATGGTGAACCTGTCATAATCTTTTCTAAGTTAGGATCAGCTTCCAACATTGTATCCTTTTGCGCATTCAATGTCATTATCTTCAGGAATTCCTTTAATACAAATCTTATGCTGGTGTCACTTCTTCATCTTTTATGTCACAAAAATTTTCCTCACTTATGTCAACGGAGTAGCCTTCACTAAGTTCCTCTGGCAGCAAATCTAGAGTTTTCTGAGGAGGAGTCTCAACACTTGTACTGTCAGCTATTATGTCTATAACTCCAAGTAAGTATGATTCAAATTTCATTTCCAGCAGTATTAATTTTTATTTCTTTGCTTTATTTTAATGTGTTAGCCAATTCCCACTTTAGATTATCCACTGTTACAAAATATAACATGGGTTTATCACTGGAAGACAAGGAGGCAACACAATTGTACACAAACTTAATGATAGGTGCACTGTGATCAATCACAGACAGATCATGAAAGAAGTGGTATAACTGGCCAGTGATTATGATGTGCATCTACTATCTATGTAGTGATTACAGCCAGCAGTGAAGATTGTATGCAATTATTCCCTATTAGTACATTGTCATAATTGGTATCTATATTTATAAGAATTGTGCACAGTGAGGACTGCCTGTATACCAACTACTCAGAATTGATATATATTATAGGATTGGAGGGTGGACATAGAAGTTGTGGCAACACTACTTTGGATGCTTTCTTAAAGGAGTAAATCTTAGCTAGGCATGATGGTACACATCCATAATCCAGGAAGGCTATGACAGGAGTCCAAGTTTGAGGACAGACTCTGCAATTTAGTGAGAATCTTGCCTCAAAAAAATAAAAAGGGTCCGGGTGTGGTGGCGCATGCCTGTTATCCCAGTGGCTTGGGAGGCTGACGCATGATTATCATGAGTTCAAAGCCAACCTCAGCACAAGCAAGGCACTAAGTAATTCAGTGAGATCCTGTCTCTAAATAAAATACAAAATAGGGTTGGGGATGTGGCTCAGTGGTTGATTGCCCTTGGATTCAATCCCTGGTACCAAAAATTAAAAAAAAAAAAAAAAAACAAATAAATAAAAAGGGTTGGGGTTGTAGCTGAGTGGTAAAGAAGCTCTGGGTTCAATCCCCAGTACCATATACATTAAAAATCAATCTTACTGTTTTTATGGGGCAAATGGGAGGAAGAGGAAATACTGTAATCTAGGGAAAGAGGAGAACATGTTTGTAGTAAAACAAACAAACACAAACAAGTGTACTTAAGCTTCCTGAGAAATAATCTATGAGCTATAGAAGTGGTTCTCAAAAGTATGATCCTTAGACTAGCAGCATCAGCCTCATCTGAGAACATGTTAGAAACAGAAAGCCCTCTGTCCTAATTCAGACCTATTAAGTAAGGCATTTTATGGTTGGTGCCAAAAAGCTCCATTTTAACAAGCCCTTTAAGTTTTTTTCTTGAAATTTTTTCTTAAAAAGTACTATAACATAAACAAAACAAAAATCCCCTCAAACCTCAAGTGCTTTAAAATATACTTCCACATGAGGTATATATAGCTCAGTGATAGAGCACCTGCCTACCACTAGAATATGGAAAACAACAAACAAATGTATTTCCATATATATATACATACACCCATAGCAAAAGGGAAAACAGGCCAACAACGTACAACCATACACAATGTTTTTTTTCCACCAAATAATTGTCACAGAAACCAAACACATTATCCCATCACATTAAAATGAATGGTTCTTATGTGCATAGGAGTCACTAAGGAAAACCAGAACATGTGGCAATGATTACTTAGGACTTTTAAAAAATACTTTAGATTAAGTAATCCATACAGTCAACGATGGTAGTTTTATTTGTTAAACTGTGCATTAAAAAAATGAATCTCTCTCATCTGTCAGTTTATAAAAAGGGAGTTCAATTCACTGATAAATTTTTGCTGGGTCCTTTCCTGAAGTGGACGTGGTTGGCAACTGCTAGCAAGTAGCTGACATGAAGCCTGTTAGTGTGAAGTGTCTGGAGAAACATTAAGATCATGGTTACTGATAAAAAACTACTACAACAAACATCCAGCAGTGTGTGTGAAAGAGGAGGTGAGGGGTAGTGCACACCAAGAAGTACATTTAGCCACTTCCTTTTTGGGTTATGCAGGGTGAATCAATTATCTCATTATAACTCTCATAAAATATGAAATCAAAGTATTGATTAACCAAAATAGGGAAAAATTCGAAGTGAATCACTTTTCCTGGATTAGGCAAGAAAAATACACAGTACTTATTACATATAAGGCATTATGCTACCCACTACATAAATACAAAGTTCCATCACACTAACCTCAAACTATTCACTGCCTAACAGGAAAAAGAGGTAAGTATAAGACAGAACAAAAAGTAGAAAGTAACAAAGATGAGAGGTGAAAGACAGTGCAATGAGTGATGGGAGAAAGAAAAAGATTACATGAAGGGGCAACTTGGGGTGATTAGGAGGGACTGAGACATATGGAATGAACCAAGATGTATGGGATTAGACATTTCAATGGGAAGGAACAATATGAATAATGATCAGCAAATAATCTATCACATGAGGTATGTTAACTGTATATGAACCCAGCCAATCAAACACCTAATTTTTTCCCCTGTAAAACACTAAAACCAAGAAGTAAAAAGTCATTTCATCAATGTGAGATTTTTAAGACAATGACATTATAATTTTGTGAAAATTTCAAAAAATATGTATAAATCAATTAAATAGTAAACCAATTAAATAGTACTTTTAAAAGCTTGTTAGAAAACATCTATTATTTTTAGTTGACTATTTGTTAAACAAGAATTTAAAAATGAAAGATTATTTTGACACTCATGTATAGCTAAATAGAGATGGAATAAGAGGAAAAAATGAAACATTTGATATCACTAATTCCATTTTGCAGGTTAAATCAAGAGTAGGAATGGGGGTTTAGGAGGAATGTTAACATAATTAGAAAAATAAAAACAAAAAAGTACAGGATGGAAGTTTTCCAATTGAATTTAAATGTATTCACAAGAGAATTAAAAAGGAGAAGACTCTTGTATAACTTACCAACATAAAACGAGCAGTTGGAATGCAATAAACTTTCAGTCCATAAGCGACAAAGTTCACTTTCTGTTAGAGCTTCAACTCCGTAACAAGCTTGATATTCTACTTTTGGTAGTACATAAACTGGAAATTGCTGCAATTCAAGATTATAGTTTTTCAAAGCTCCATTAATTTACTATTAATAACAAATATATTTGCCTGCATAGCTTTGCAGCTTTTAAAATGCTTTCAAGTAATCTTATTTCATCCTTTCACACGAATAGGATTCAGACAGAAAGATGAACATATTTGCACCTGATGGACAGAAGAACATTTAGTTGATTCAGGCAAGAAAAGATGGATGGATAAGGGAGATTCCTCACCACCACCCCATCCCTAATATAAATCAGTATAGCTGCCTGCATATGTATATATGTATTTTATTTCTGTCAGGGAATGTGATTGACAGAATCCTTGGAACAGAGCCTATTATACATAATTGTCCAAAGGTTCAAAGCTAAATGCTGGGAAGCAATGACTATAATATATATTAATAATTCTCAAAAGGATAAAAACAGTAAGGTTTTAGTTTTGTTTTTTGCCTTTTTAAGCATTAGTCAAAATTGTCTCAGGTTAAAATACTCTGAGCAGCTTGTTTTTATCCTATGAATGAATGAGCATTAATAACTGCATTAACAACTGTGGATGTCATTTATCTTCATTAATATGAAAAACTTTATTCTAGACACTAAGTGATTGACAAATTATCCATTCAGAGTTTACTGGTGAGGACTCCAAACAAATTAAGTAAAATGAGTATAACCATGCACAAAAAAATGTCTATAACTAATAAAGGAGAATATGTAAAAAACATATATGTTTGTGAAATAATAAAGTCTTATTCATTGTCCTCATGTTTGTCAAAGAAAATTCTACTTTTTTTCCCCCTCTGCAGTGCTGAGGATTGAACCCAGAGCTTCCGGCATGCTAAGTAAGCACTTTACCACTAAGCTGCAACCCCAGTCCCAAAACTCTCCTCTTAGCAGAACTCTATTTCTGGCTACAGAAAAAGAAACACGATTTAAGAAACTTAGAATGATATGGCTAGATAGTGCTTTTGAAATTATACTAAGATACTGCATTCACAGACAGATTTGAAAATATTTCATCAATGTTGCTGAACTGATCAATGCTGCAAGTTAGTCATGAAGTGACTAACTTGACTAACTTGGTGGACTTAGCATAATGGTGGTGATAAGAACAATTTAAATACAATAAAAGTTTTGTTACTGACATGTGAAACAGTATTGTTTATATGATCACCTCTGAATTTTGTAAAACTTTAAATAGTGATTCCTGAATGTCAATATGCACATGAATAACTTGATCATTTAAAAATGTAGAATCTGGGATGTTGCTCAAGGTTTTGCATTAACTATATCCTAAATGCAGTTTTAATTTCTATATGTATTCTACTGCCATCTCCAGGAAGCCATGGGAAAGGAAGGCCTGAATATTTTATCTTTCCTTAGTAACTCAAAATAAAGTGAAAATTTAAAATCAAGATTCCTATACTAGAAAAGCTAAATTCATTATTTTCCTTTCCATGTGATAGGGTGGCTCCTATTCTGTTCTCCCCAAGTGAAGGCTTTTCTTGGTTCTGTCTTCCTATTTTTCATATAAACCTCTTAAATCTTTACATATATTTGTAAACAGATATTCCACAGCTAGTAGCTTTTCCTCAATACTATTAATTACCTTCTATTTTTCCCAATATTTAGCACCTTCAAGACCCCTTATTCTGCTGGGCATGGTGAAGAATGCCTATAATCCCAGCAACTCAGGAGGCTAAGGCAGGATGATTAGAAGTTTGAGACCAGCATCAGCAACTTAGTAAAGCCCTAAGCAACTTAGTGAGACTCTGTCTCAAAATAAAAAATAACAGCTGGGTGCGGTGGCACAAGCCTGTAATCCCAGCACTTAGGGAGGCTGAGACAGGAGAATCGCGAGTTCAAAGCCAACCTCAGCAATGGCGAGGTGCTAAGCAACTCAGTGAGACCCTGTCTCTACATAAAACACAAAATAGGGCTGGGGATGTGGCTCAGTGGTCGAGTACCCCTGAGTTCAATTGGAAGGAAGGAAGGAAGAAGGGAGGAAGGAAGGAAGGGAGGGAGGGAGGAAAGAAAGGATGTGGTTAAGTGCCCCTAGGTTCAGTTCCCAGTACCAAAATAAACAAACAAACAAAAACTATTATTCTGGCTCTACAATGCCTATATAAATTTCAAATAACAATCAAATTTTTAATCACTTTTGAATATAGCACTCAGGATATGTGGTTAACTGTGGCGGACAATAACAGATAATATTAAATTATCCAAAGTTACTCAGTCTGAATTTCGTAATTATGCACAGAACTTAGTGAATTTATTTTATCTTAAGATCCAAATTACCTCTTCATTTCATCACTTGAAACTGGCTGCTGTTTTAGGTTCTCTTAAATGGAGCTCTTGTTAAGCAGAGTTTTGATGAGGAAGTGTAAATGATACTGGGAATTAAAATCTCAACTGTGATAACACAACTGAAATGTCAGGGGAAAACAAAAGAGAGATGAGTGAGTTTCTTCTTCTTTTTCTTTTTTGGTGGTACTGGAGATCAAACTCAGGGCACTGGACACGCTACTAAGCATGAGCTACAATCCCAGCTCCTTTGAGATAGGGTTTTGCTAAATTTCTCAGGGTAGCCTTGAATTTGTGATCCTTCTGCCTCAGCCCCCTGAGTAGCTGGGATTATAGGTATGCTGTACTATACCTGGCAAGGTGAGGTTCTTGAACAGCAGAGATTAAAGACACTTCTAAGTATGTTAAAGCTTTAAGCTGGTTTTTAGATAGGAATACTAATGAGGATGTATCCTTATCTACTTAATTAGTAGCATTAAAAATATTTTTTGGTGGGCATAGTGGTGCAGGCCTATAATTCCAGTGACTCAGGAGGCTAAGGCAGGAGTACTGCAAGTTCAAAGCCAGCCTCATGAATTTAGTGAGACCCTGTCTCAAAAGAAAAAAATTAAAAGGCTGGAGATATGACTCAATGAATCTCTAGTATCAAAAAGAAAAAAGAAAAAAATAAAGAAAAGAAAAAAATTTCACATTAGAGCATCAACCTTCCCTGAAGTTCCTTTTTCTTAACAATGCTCCTGGTCTCCCAACTCCTCAATTTTTCTCATTTATTCAGAATTATTTATTGAGTTCCTATGGCATAAAACATTTGAGAAAAACAAAGTTGATTCCAAAGGGCACACATTCAACTCCGGGATTTAAACCATGTGTACTAAACCTCACATATATAGGGTATGATAATATAAGCATTCACTGAAAACTTTTAAATCTTTCTCTGGGTTTGACACAATCAGAAATATGAGACTTCTATGCAGACATTCTTTGGGACTCAATTGTTCTGACACATCTTGATGAAGAATGAATCTTCTATAAGGTTATATCTTGACATTTGTTAATTTCACTTGAGTCCAGTGAATGACAATGTTCTTGCCAACTTGTATTAAGAAGTAAATTAGTATCCAAAATTTCCCTAAGCTATTCTTACTGAAGAGATACTAGTCATCAACAATTTCTAAGTGCTGTAGGCTAAAAGAGATTTCAAGGTACTAGCCAGGTGGGGTGGTACACGTCTACAATCCTAGCAGCTTGGGAAGCAGAGGCAGGAGGATTGCGAGTTCAAAGCCATCCTTAGCAACTGAGTAAGGCCCTAAAAAACTCAGCAAGACCTTGCCTCTAAAAATAAAATATAAAAAAGAGCTGGAGATGTGGCTCTGTTGTAAAGTGCCCCTGGAGTCTATCCTTGTTACCAAAACAAAACAAAACAAAAAATAAAGTGGTATGGGTGCAGAGGGTAGGAAGTGAAAGTAGTAAAATTAATCCCAAAATAAATAAAAGAGACAGGAAGTAAGAATTATAGAAATAAACTGTTGAAAATACAATCTATAGCACTGACACAGCATTCAAGTTTATGGTTATTAAATTCATCCCAGCTAAATACAGATGAGACAAGAAAAATAACAAAGTAAAATTTCTTAATTCAGAGATTATTGGCATTTATCTAAGAGAAGGCTAACAGAAAATCTATAGAATTTGTCATTCATTGAGTTTTCTTTTATAAAAAGCACTTGCCAGGGTTTAGGGATGTACATCAGTATGACTAACATGGGT
This sequence comes from Geosciurus inauris, assembly GCA_004024805.1. Lineage (NCBI taxonomy): Eukaryota > Metazoa > Chordata > Mammalia > Rodentia > Sciuridae > Geosciurus > Geosciurus inauris. Next base: position 28,487 of record PVHX01000039.1, read on the forward strand.
GAGGCCCTGAGTTCAATACCCCACTCTAAGAAAGAAAAAAGCCTTCCCTGATACATGTAATTCAAACCATTTGGTTTATAAAATTTCAAGTTTTTAGCACTTCTTTTTTCTTTTTCTTTTGTTATTCTTTAAAGTCAAGGAGTACTCTACCAGGATCAGTACTGGAAAACATCACTATTCTTTATTCATCTGATCACTATTCCAAAACATACTGACAACCTGAAGTGGTCAAAAATAATTTTTATTGTGTGCTGGTTTAGATAGCAAAACACCAAAATTTAAAAAAAAAAAAAAAATATATATATAATATATATATATATATATATATAATATATATAATATATATATATATATATATAATATATATAATATATATATATATATATATATATAATGTGACGAATATATACAACAGAAAAAAATTTTTTAAATAAAAGAATGGCAAAAAACTTTAATACTTCTTACATAATCAATTATAATATAGAAGCTTCTCTTTATTTACCAGAATTCAATAATCATGCACAAAAAAACGCTAACCAGTCTGAGAGAGAACTTCAAATAAAGAAAATGTTGATTAAAAGAAGCAATTATGCACAAATTTTTTAAACTGAAGAAAATGTTTATACCAAATCCCCAAACAACAGGGGAAAAGAGATTTGGTCTTCTAACAATCCTGGAAACACTTCAATGTATGTGAAAGCCTAACTATCAAAACTTGTACTTCTAAAATAAGTCAAGACAAGCTCCAAAGTAAGAAAGAAAGGGGCTTGTATGTCATCGTGGAAATTCAAATTCCCAGAGAAAACAGGAATATATGTGCCAATCTAGTTCAAATCTATGATGGTGAAGCTTTTCATAAGTTGGTATGGTCCATGAAAGGATATTAGTGGAATTTATGACTATTATGTGACACTTTTTCTTATTATTTTACTAAAAAACACTGTATGAATGAATGACAATTTAAAATTAAACTTCATACTACTGGCATTTTAAATATTTGCTGCTGACCTACCTCTGCTACCTCATTTTAACACCCCAAATAACAACTTACTCTTCTGATTTTCTTCCGTTTTTTAGAACGTGGTCTTGTCTCTATTCTCTGGACACTGCAACGCACAAGTAACAACAGGTCTTGCAGGCTAAACAACTTATAAACAAAATTTCCTTCTTGAGGAGCTAGATATTCCGATGTATCTTCAACATAGTCCTGAAGTTCATATGGCAATCCTTTAAAAATAATATTTCTCATTTATATTTTAAAATACATTAGCCCTTTATTCATCATAATTTGGCAGACAACAATTCAGTTAACTATTTTTTAAGTTTCTACCAATTTTACTTTCTATTTCCTCCACCTAATTGATGCTCAAACTATTACCATTTCTGTTTACTGGAACTGTTATAAATCTAGATGAAATCAAGGCTTTAAAGTTCTCTCTCTTTTCTTTTTTTCCCCAGTGCTGGTGACAGAACCTAGGGCCATACACATGCTAGATAAATGCTCTACCACTGAGTTACATCCCCAGTCCAGTTCTCTTCTTTCTAAGTATCACTTTCATTAACTCTAGGCAGAGTATAAATTATTGAGACAGTACATCAGATTAGAAAAAAAGTTTAAAAAGTAATGTTACTGCTATTCTAGGTAGAGCTGAGGAGGATATTTACATTTATTTCACAGAATTCAAAAGGTAACAAACTATAGTCTAACACAAGTATAAATATTGGACTGATAAATGTTTATAACTGGAACATTTCCTCTTTAGTTTGCTAAACCACATTACCTATAATTTAGTAGCCATCTTACATTTTGGATAAACATAAGTTATAAAACCCATAAACCTCTGGTACATATCTAGAGAGAATATTCAGGAAGCTGAAATACTGATAAGGAGCCTAAAAGATTTAGTATCAATGACTAGGTAAAGATTACAGCACAGGTTATAATAGAGATTGTAAAAGAATAAGGGAGAAAAAGTTAAGAAAAGGAATAGATAAAACAGTATTTGTAAAGATTTACTTACGTCCTTTTGGCTTCTGAAACGCAGAAGACCATCCAGATTTTGGCCAACTGGAGGCATCTGAAGGAGCAGAGGGTTGCTCAGAAATAGGTGGTTGTTTAGAATTTTCTAAATTCATTAAAGGCAATTCAGGTACTTTTCTGGAAATGGGCTTTAAGAGCTCATCCTGCATTTTTAAAATTTCTCCAACTGGATCAAATTTTTTATATACTCGTTTGATAGGTTTTTTTAAAACACATGATTCTTCAGAACTACTAGTCGTAGTAGTCTGGTTTCCTACAGAAGCCTGCTCTGAGGAAGAATTTGGACTCGCTGGTCTAGAACTTAAATTAGAACCCACAACAGCTGTCTTTCCATCACTATTATTTTCACACTGTGTATCAATGATTAAACAGTCCTCATCTGTATCACTATTGCAAGGAATTACTTTTTCAGTATTAGCTGTTTCTGATGTAGAAGCCTTTTCCTTTGAATTGTCTATGTTATCTAGAACATTTAGTCTTTCATCTTTGGTATATACTGTATCTGTAATCATATCATTTTCCTTAGAGTTTTCAGTTTCCTTGGAACTTTCGAACTGTAAGGCATCAGATGTTTTCAAGCCATTATCTTGCATCAAAGACTTGTCAGAACTGGCTACCTTTTCACCACATGGTACACATCCCTGATCATCTTTGTTTTTGCATTCTTCAGGGCCACCTTCCATACCAGTGACCAGTTGTTTCTCCTTTTGCAATTGTTCCATCAGAATCTGAGTTAAACTCCTAGAATTAGCAGAAATTTCTGGTGCAGATGGTGCCACAGGTGTAGCTGCTGCTTTGGGGGCTGTGGAATCTGTTACAATGGGAACTGTGGAAGTACTTGCTGGACTTGGTGACTTTGATGATTTGGTAGTAGTTACTCCAAAAGTTTCAAGTTCTGTGACATCATCATCAAAATCCAGATCCAAATTTTCAAGAGTCTCAATTTTTCGACACTCATTAACTTCATTGGATGTCTTGGAAGAAAATATATTGGTAACTTAGTAAAAATTTCAGAGCATGCTTCAACTATCTCTTAATGCCCCTATCCTTCACATATATAGTTATATTTTTTAAAGTAAAAAGAAAAGTCTAATGTCTCTAAAAGATGCTTGCTTAAGATGACAACAAACTACAATCACTATTTAGCCTGACTTTCCCAGTGAAATGTTCAGGAAAACAATTTGCTAAATTTTAACAGCATAGAAAACAGTGAACTACCACATCTCAAGAGAATTTTCCACTAATCAAAAAGAAAAAAAAAAGAGGATCACCAATAACAAATGTAGGATCGAACAGGAAGACAGGTTTTTATTTAGACCCACTTGTGCACTCTTGCAGACACCTAGACTTAGCTGAACTGTAGGAAAGCCTGTTTGCTGCTGTGAGGAAGCTATTTTCTAACATAGCCAGAGAAATGTTGCTACTTCTAGTGCTTTCCTAACATCAATCAGTAGCTTTCTTTCCACATCTACTCAGGGAAAAGAATTTTGAGTAATGTAAGATGGGGCAAAAATGAACAGGGTAGTAGTGTATCTGGGATGTGAAGTCATTGAGATTATGGTGGTTCTTGTACTATTCAGGTCACGGAAGAACTATAAGTGGTTTTAATTTATTAGGGAATAAAGTGTCCCCTCCCAAAGTAGACAAAAAACATCAGAAGAGCTCTCCTCAATGTGGCAGAGCACTTTAGATAAATACCATGAAAATTTGGTTATGAGATATGAATACCACAAATCTTTCATTTTAAGATTTGAGAGAAAAATTCTAACAGCAATCAGCAAGGAAGATCAACCTATGTAAGTTACTTAACCTCTCTAATGTCAAATTCCTCATTTCTAACATAGCAATAAGAGGGTTATTTCTCAGATCTATTCCAAAGACTAAAGGAGAAACTATATTAAAAAAGTTTCCTTGCACAAAAAGGTCTCTCTAATCTACAGACATAAATCTGTACACATTTACTTAGTATTACACAAACACAATGGGGACTTATACAGCCAATAACATTTTGAATAAAAAATTTACTACATTTTTATATCAAGAAATTTAAACTCCACATGTAAGCTTTAAGATAATTTATCAAAGCCAGATTTGATGGCATGTACTTGTAGTCTCTAGCATTTGGGAGACTGAAGTGGCAGGATTACTTGAGCCCAGGAGTTTGAGATCCCCAGCTTGGACAATATAATGAGACAACCCCCTTCTCTTAAAAAAAAGAAATTACATTTTGTCTTATTTGCAACATCTTTGTAAATCAATAAACTATTCAGATGAAGAACTTAGCTAGGAGATTTGAAATCTATTTGGATTGAGTCTTTGGTATACAACAAAGTATTTTACAGCTTTGCAATATGTAATCAGTATATGACACGTGTAAACTCCATGAAGCATTTTTTTAAAAAATTTGAACAGTTAGTAACTGTTCATCTTTATGGGGTACAGTGGTGTTTTTCTACATTTATATGTCATGTACTGATCAACTAAATATGTTTTGTCCACTGTCTAAAAAATTTACTATGTCTTTGTAATAACATTAAAACTCTCCTCTCTTAGCTATTTTGAATACTAATCAAATTTTTGTCTTTCTGTGTCTGGCTCATTTAACTTAACACTATGATCTCCAGGTCCATCCATCTTGATACAAATGACAGGATTTCCTTTTTTTTTTAAAGGGCTAAATAGTATTCTAATGTGTTTATATCACATTTTCTTTACCATCATTAATCCATTAATGGACCCTTAGGTTGATTCCATATCTTGGCTACTGTGAATAATACTGCAATAAACATGTTAGTGCAGGGATCTCTGATACACAACTTTCTTTTAAAAATACATATCCAGAAGTAGGATTGTTGGATTATATAGCAGTTCTAAATTTTTTGAAGAACCTTCAAACTCTTTTCTTTTCTTTTTGTACTGGAGATTGAACTCAGGGGCACTCGACCACCAAGCCACATCACCAGTCCTATTTTGTGTTTTTTTTATGTAGACAGAGTCTCATTGAGTGGCTTAGCGCCTCACCGTTGCTGAGGCTGGCTTTGAACTCGCGATTCTCCTGTCTCAGCCTCCCTAAGTGCTAGGATTACAGGCTTGCGCCACCGCGCCTGGCTCTCCAAACTCTTCTCTGTAGTGGCTGTACTAATTTCCAATCCTACCAATAGTATATAATCTCCCCTTACTCTACATCCTGACCACCATTTGTCACTTTTTAATCTTTTTAATTATATCCATTGGGGTTCTGATTTACATTTTCCTGATGATTAGTGATATTGAGCCTTTTTTCACATACTTGTCAGCCATTTCTCTTCTTTTGAGAAATGCCTATTCAGATCATTTCCTATTTTCTTAAATTTATTTTTAAGTGATACATAAAAACATACGATATATTAATGGTACATGATGTAATGTTTTTATGTATGTACACTAAAAACTATTTTGCTACTAAGTTTAGAGACATGTAATAAAACTTATACTTCAAAAGGATAAACAAGTACATTCCCTTAAGGAAAAAAGAAAGCATTACATACATCCATTTCAGATATATACTCTTCAGGTTTATCCATAAATACTGCAGAGACTGGAACAGATGTGTTTTTGGACATCATAAATTTTAATGGAACTTCATGGAAGATTTGATTTCTTTCTCTCATTGTCATTTTCTTCTGGGGAAGTGGTGAGTTAATATAAATTACTTTAACTGGTTTGGAACCTTAAGCCAGAAACAAAAGAAAAGTGAAGAGTATCCAACAGTTTTATTCAAAACAAACCAGAATATATAACAGATCACTAACTAAAAAAACATAAGGGAGAGGAATCACATGTCTCATATATTTACCAATCTTGGATGAAAATATTTTTCAAATCCTTAAAGACAAGGAAACCCAACTGGCAAGACAAATAAGCTTTTTCTAGAAATGTTTACAAATAATTTTCTAGTGTTTATGTTGTACTCTTACTGTTATTAATACTCAGTTCTTAAAGGAACTAGCAAAAAGTGATGAGATTTTTACCACAGAGTATATTTCACATTTGATTTTAATTTATAGTTTTGTTTCATTTAAAGTCTGTCATTTATTTATGTTATTATATTTAATATGAATTTTGGAAGACATAAAAACTGTAAAATATGAACCAGAATAGCAGGTGGGGAATAACCCTTTGTACCAAGAAACTGTATGCAAATATTAATTTTATTGTTAAAAGAGAAACTAGCATAAATCTACTTTAATTCTGATTTTCAATAATGGACCAGTAAATAAGTCCTTGAAATTCAACAACCATTTGAAGTTGTGTAATGAAGTACAGCATTCCTTCATTTAAATGAAAGATAGAAGCACTTCACCATTTCATGTATTTCTGGCCACCCTAAGTTATAATTACTTTTCTATTTTTCATCCCTTAACATGACTACAAGTACTGTAGACCTAATACTAAGTCATTTCTTTAGTACTTTCATATTTGAAAAAGTTCTATTGAGTTTAAGTGTCAAAGTTACATTTTCCCTAAACCAAGACTTAGACTTTTGTGTTTGACAAATGACAATCTATATTTAAACAGTTGAAATGGAATGGTTCCAACACCCTTTTGAGAGCATTATCTGACATAGCAAATCACAAACCTGCAACAGGTATAACTTGAATACACACTGGAATTTCCCACTGTTCCTTATAGCTTGGTCCATGATTATTTAATAAAGTGAATAATGATTGACTAGTTAGAGCTATCTGAGGATGATATCTTGAAACAAGCTTCTCTGCATTTGGATCTTTACTGATATCCTGAAAAAAACATATGACTTGTTAATTGGATATATTCATTGACAATTTGATAAAGTAATGAAAAGAAGGGAGGAAGCAATAAAGGAGACTTAGATCACCAAGTTATATGTATTTTATGAGATAGATTACTGAGATCCAAAGCCATGTTACTACTTACATAGTGCATAGCTTCAGCTCTTTGTTCTGGTGTTTCAATGGAAGACATGTTATCTTTTGAGAGCTGCAACTTTGCAGGCATTGAGGGAAATACTGTTTTCACAAACTTTACATTGCCCTAAATAAGCCAAAAATAACAATATTATTGCAAAAATCCTGATGTATTTTTTCCCCTAAGTACCTTTCATCATGAAAACTCTTAACTGAAATTCATCATTCTACTAAATGCAAATGTAGAAACTCTTTAAGCCAGGATGTTTTTCTTAACAACCATCACCATTTTTTTAAAGGTTTAAAAGAAGGTTTTCATGAAATTTCCCTGACACTTTAAATTCCATCCTCTCTTTTTGTGAAGCACAAATCATAATAAGGAATATCTTCTTCACATATGTATTCACAAATATCTTCTGCACATATATCTCTAATATATTTGTGAATAAATTTCCTTTAAAGAATAAGGAGTTGCTGCTTGTATTCAGGAACATTAAGAAAGATGAAAAGTAAGAAAAGAAAATCAAGAAATAAAGTTAGTAGTCATATTTTTAAAACATCAAATATTAGTATCCATAAACTAAAAAGAATGGAACACAGGTTGGTATTACATCTTCAAAAAGTTATCTCTTCATTCAAAATTTAAATAATACAATACATATGGGAAACAGATGATGCTTCAGACCAAATAAGCTTATACTTTCATATTATAAATCTTACCAATACAAGAAGAGTTTTTTCTAACTTTAATCCCATCTCTATTCTGAATGGGAAGAATCCCAGTAAACTGGTGACTTCATGGAGGGTATAAAATTCTGGATACTTTTTTACTTGTTCAACACAAGCTCTTAAAACTTGCTAGGAAATAAAAATTAAGACAAGTTCATTTGTTTCACACTTCTCTAACAATGTAACAAAAATGTTTTAGTTACATGTGATTATATAATTATTTATTATAAAAGTTAGCTTTGTTTTATTAATCAGACTTCTAACATTCTGCATTGTATACTCCTTGATTTAATTTTATTTTTCATAACAAATTTTTAACCTAATTTCCTAAAATAGATTTTAATAATACTAAAATTAGCAATCCTACTAAAATTAAAAATTAAAGACACATATTTTCTATCCTATTTAAGAAACCATCAAATAAAACCGCATGAAAATTTCAACAATGCACTTCAATAAAAGTAGTTGCATGAATGATTAGAAATAAAGTTTAGTACTCCAAAAAAGATTCCAAGCCCAATGAATTAACGGAGAAGTTTATTATAGGTCATTCTAACCTACAATCTACAAAACAAAATGAACAACTGAATAAGTAGATTAAATGATGGAGTACTTAGTATTTTATTCTCTCCCAAATTTTTCAGATATTTTGAGTCTGACAGACCACATTCACATAACTTTTATTACAATATATTGTTATAATAGTTCTGTTCTATTATTATTATTGTTAATCTCTTAGTGTACCTAACTTAAAAATTAAGCTTTATCATAAGTATGTATATATAGGAAAAATGTAACATATGTAGAGTTTGGTATTATATTCACCTTCAGGCACTCACTGAGGTTCTTGGAATGTATTCTCCATGGATCGGGAAGGGGGGCTTTCATATATAGATAGATCATTAGAAGGTAGAAACACACACATATGAATATATTATAGTACACAGTCTTGAGATGTTAATATTTCTAATATTCAGCACATGAAGAATGAAAGGCCTACGTACTTCATATAACTTGATTCTCTAGGTTGAAAATACTGACAGTGTTCTAAGCTTTTTGCTAATCACTCATTTGAGAATGCTGCTTCTGCCTATCCACTTAGCAGTTTACATAAATGTGATTTTTTTTTTTTTTTTACCTCTGTGAAGAAACGGGCATCATCAGAAAGCATATTATAATCCTGTGCACATTTCTTTGCAGAATTCTGTAAAAACTTTAGGAATTCAGCAATTTCTTCATTCACATGTTTCTTCATATCCTGATTTTTAAAAAAAGTTTCATTAAAAAGCAATCCCTTCTCAATCACTGCTCTAATAATTTGAACTTAAGGAACAACTGAAGTATCAAATCCAAAGCAGAAACCACAAATAAAAGTTAATATAAACTCTAGGGATGGGGTGTAGTTCAGTGGTAGAACATGGGCTTAGCATATGTGAGGCTCTGGGTTCAATCCCTAGCAAAAACTTAAACAAAACAAAAACCAACAACAACAAAACAAGAAATCCTCAAAACTCCACAAAAACAGAAAAGCCACTGACTGATACTATAATATATGCTTAGGAATTAACTCATTTTATATATTAAAAATTTTAAAAAGACAAACATCCCTATAGAAAAATGAGCAAACAATATGAATAGGCAAGATACAAAAGAAGAAATAAAAATGGCATAGAGACACATAGAAAATACTTATTTTCATTAGTAATCAATATAAGTTAAATTAAGGTAAAACAAGAACTCATCCTTTTACCCACATCCAATTAGAGGCAAAAGAAGGTAATGTACAGCATTAATGAAGATAGTTTAAAATTTTTTTTTCATACAATAGTGGTACAAACAAATTGGCGTAAACTTTTTGCAGAAAAATATAACCAGGTGCCAGAGTAGACCAAAACTTTGAAAACATGCATAATCTTTGATCTGATAATTTTAAAGTTTCATCTTAAGGAAGGAATCACAGATAAGAACAAAGAGTTTGCTAAGAAGATGTTCAGTAGAGCATCACATATATAATTGAGAATTTGGAAACTTTTTAAAGTAATAATTGAGCAATAATTTCAAACTGTAACAAGAAGGCATGTAAAGTTCTACTGTTAGAACTTGAGAGAAACAATGCTCAGAAGTAAAACGTCTGAACTACATAATAGGACCAACAAAAGAATTAAGGTACCAATGTTCTATCAAGTAAACTTCTTACTTTTCCATTTTTGTAAATACCAAAAATAATAAAAGAAAATTTAAAATAAAATTATTTCCTGATTTGTAATTTTTTTAACTGAAGCTAAAGAATAGAATACATACCAAATACTGCAAATATTCATTTTTATTTATTCCAATAGCTTTGGAATTTGCAGGAATCTTTGCATATTTAACCAACAAGTCCACATAACTTCTTTGCTCTCTCTGTGAGAAACGAGAGAAACGAGGATAAGGAACTCTTGGTTTTGGAAGAAGAACCATTCCAACTGTGGTTTTAACTTTTTCCTCTGCTTGAGTTGCTGAACTAACTGCCGGCTCATTTTCTACAGAACTTGCTGAGGCATTCAAATTTTCCCCTATACGTCTGGAAAAAAAAAATACAATTTACAAATATGTGCTTTTCACATGAAGATTACTATCATGGAATTTCATGATTCTCAATCAAAAAGGAGAATACAGCATGATTAACAAAGTAAACTCTGGATTATTATCTAACTCTGACACCTGCATTTTGATGTTTAGTCATTTAGTATAGATTAAGTATTTTGCAGGAATGAATCACACTGCACACTTACCTTCAACTACCTGATGAAGAGGAAGAAACACACTTATCACACTATTCAATTTGGAAGGTCAATCCCTTTTTAGTGCAGAGCGAAAATCATTCTTGCCCATTATATTTTTGTTTGTATTTTATTACGATGCTAGTTCTTTTTTAATGCTTAAATTCTCCAGTAATATATATTAGTTAATATGATGAACAAAAGATACTAACACCAGTTTAAAATAGGGTAAAAGACTTGAAGTTAGTAAATTTATTGAAATTCTAAATTCTCTGGTTTCTTTGCTTATCTCAAAATTTAAACAGAGCCAGGTGTAATGACAAACACCTGTTATCCCAGCAACTTGGGAGGTTGAGGCAGGAGGATGGAAAGTTTGAGGCTAGCCTTGGCAACTTATGGAGACCCTCAGTAATTTAGCAAGACTGTCTCAAAATAAAAAGTTAGAAGAATTTGAGATGTAGCTTAGTTTAGTACCAAAAAATAAATAAAGAAAATTCCAACAACTGCAAGTCATATTTTAAGGAAGCAGTAGTGGTTTTAGAAAAGTTGTAAAATCCGTTATCAGTCTTGTATATGTCTAAGTCCATGTAAACGTCTCTATGCTTTTTATGGATGCAAAAGAAAAATCCTAGTATAATGTAATGAAAAATACTAGAAGAAAAAGCAGTGAACAGCTAGAGAACCTGTTACTAGATTTATTTATAAAGTGCTATCCTCAATTTTTAAAGAATACCATACCACTTCAATTAAGGCATATGATCAAAAATTTCTTATCTTGTTCATAACCTGTCTTTATTTTTGCTACTCAGTTGTTACAATCAACATTTTTAAGAAGAGAATTTATAATTCCAACAAAAACCTTCATTTTCGTGGTCTCTATAACTCTAATTTCCATGACAGCCACTGTTTTTATAACTTAGCTCTCAATTAAACAATAATCCACAGAGGAAGAAAAACAATGAGAAAGCTAGATGTCTATTTATTCATTCTTCATTCCACTTAATATTTATTGATATTTATATGTGTGAACCTATGCTAGATACTGGAAATACAATGAACACTGAACACAGTACAATCTAGGCTCTCTAGGGCCTCAAGATCAAGTGGATTAGACAAATAGCAACGAAAGGTAAATAAGTATATCAATATGAAGTGACTATGAAGATCCTAGGTTCCCAAACAAAGTAACAAATAGGGGCCTGAGGAAGAATTCTAAAGACATAATAATAAGGGATTAAGAGGGAAAAAGGGAAGGAAGGAGAAATATACAGAGCAGTTTCTCAAGGGTACAGATGGGTTATCATAAAAGAAAAGGGAGGTTTAAAGGTATTTAGAGGTGAGGAATACTAGATGCCTACAATGTGCGAAACTGTCCTGCACAGCTTTTAACGTGTTATCCTAACACTACATTCTATTTTCTATTATCATTCTTTTGTGATGTAGTTTACCTAACTTCTCTTAAACATAACTTCATTGTTTTTGTTTGGAACGCAAGGGTCACAGATGTTAAACATATGCTCTATCACTGAACTACCCCAGCCCTCCTAACCTTATACATTCTTAACTGTTGCATCTCATTATATCATCATATCTTCTGGTGTAGTGATTTCAATGCAATTACCTATTAAAATACACATTATAATGTAAATAGTGTTCCTTTCATTTTACATTTATGTATTTAGGATATGTTGTTTTAAAAAATTATGTCTGTGGTACTTATTGCTATTCATTTCACTTCAGGCTGTTAACACAGGTGTCTAATTTCTTATATATATTTGTTATAAAAAGTGGGAGTTATTATGTACAACTATAATGCACCAGTAGAAAAAGTGGCAGGATTTTGGCCTGATCCGGTTGAGCATTATTTAGATCTGTGTCTAGACAAGGGATCAGTTAAGCCCCATCCAAAAGCACTGATTAGTTTTAAATCAACTTGGTAATACTAGAATAAATATGGTAAAAATTCCAAAACTTGAAGATAGTATTTGCAAAAGATTTAGGCTCCCCAAAGCAAAGCAAAATATTCAAAAGCACTCCGTTAGAACAAACTATGAATTAAAAACAAAACAAAACAAATCAAAAGCACTGATTTGTTAATGGGGAAAGAATTTTGGAAAATAAACTTAGGATGCTCAGGTTGGCTCTGAAAATAATACAGGTGAAAGAAGACATACTTAGTTACTAAAGTTTCTCCAATAACTGTATAAAAATAAGCACATTTTAGGTGAACAAAATGAATATTAACTGCTGATCTTGGGAGAAATGTATTACAGCAAATTGATTTCTCACTAGAAAATGTCTTGAGAGCTATTCAAACTTAACAGTATTGTGTCCACAACTCTTAACAATACTGCTTCACAGCTGTCTCTCTGAATATGAGAACATGTCTGTCCTTGTGGCACAAACTGGCAAATTTAATTAAGCTGCTGCAGCAACAAGATGCTGACTCAGATATGCCAGAGAAGGAATGTCAAAAAATTCTAGCAGTTTAAATTGGCTACATTCAGCAAAGAAGGAAATGGCAGCACATCAAGATCATCTCCAAGTGCAGTGCTGTCAAAATCTTCATCAGAGTGCAAACCAAAAGCATCTGATAGGGTTTCTCTATACACATTTACAACATTATATTTTATTTCACTTGATAGTTTGAAGCTTCCTCCCTTTGTTTTGTCAACTACCCATTCTTTTTACTTAACATGTCTATGAGGGGCAAAAAAGGGAAAACTCCAAACTATTAGTTTCCTATACTTTTATCTACTGATTTGGCAGCTTCTTTAAAAGTAGCATTTAGAAATGGTGCTTTTGGCTTCCAACTCCTGTCTATCTGTACCTTCTGTGTTTAATTTACTTTTAATATTGAAAGGGTTAAAACTTCATTTTTTTTCTATTTTAAGTTATTATCCTCCTTGATGGTTTAAAACTCAGTTATAAACATCTGTAAACAGACCATTTAATTTTAAATAAAGGCAAATGTTTATAATGGTTATTTCTACATGAATGGCTCATAGGACATTTTAATTTTCTGGTTTATTCTTAGGTAAATTTTCACAATTCTATAATGAACATAATTTATTTGTGATGTTTCATATAAAAATAACACTGTGTTAACTTTTTAATATCATTTATATGTAAAACACTATTTTGGTGCTCTTTTCATTTATAAACATCTATGGTGCAAAAGGAAAGCTTTTTATATTGAAATTAAGAGTAAAAAGCCTTTTGTGGAAGGATGAGGATAAGAGTTGAATAAAAATCTCCTTTTTGAAAGTAGCAATAATAAGGCTATCGATATTTTTCCAACTGTTAGTGAGCACAAAAAGTACAAAATTAGGGATAATACAAATTTTATATTTCTTCCTGGTATTTCCACGAAGCAAACAGTTGTAAATTAGCAAAGGCTCAAAATCCATTCCTGACTGTAGTAATACTTGATAAAACTTAAGACTAGGAAAAAAGTGTAGAAACACACATCAATGCCTTGTATCTTTTTTTACTACTAAAAAGTAAATTATTCTAATGGATTATTTTGTACTGCATAAAAACTTAGAGTAAAGCAAGTATATTCTTTTTTTTTAAATATCACTTTATTGTTGTTTTTTATTTTATTTTTTTATGCGATGACAGGGATTGAACTCAAGGCCTCATGCATGCTAGGCAGGTGCTTTACCACTGAGCTATCTCCCCAGCCCAAACGCAAGTATATTCTAAGGAGGGGAAAAAAAAAAAGATTGTTAGGAGTTTGAAATACTCAATTGCCAGCAAAAATGTCCTCTCCTTTTTACAAAGCTGAGCTATATAACCCACACCTAAGATATGGTAAACAAAACTGGACTTGAAAAGAACTGTTAAATTAAGAAGCAGTGGCAGGATGATAAAGATTAATAGTAGAAAATTTTAAGTCTAAAATGATGATGGCTAAAAGTTTAAAAAATGGTATGACGGTTTTTATTTTCTTTATTTTTATTTATTTATTTTTGGTACCAGAAATTGAGCCCAGGGGTGTTTAACCACTGAGCCAAAAGCCCAATACTTTTTTTTTTTTATTTCGAGATAGGTTCTCAATAAGTTGCTTAGGGTCTAAGTTGCTGAGGCTGGCTTTGAACTCGTGATATTCCTGCCTCAGCCTCCTAAACCAGTGGGATTACAGGAGTGTACCACTAGGCTCAGTGGAAGACTTTTAATAAAAGGTAAAGATACATGTTTTCTAAATCCCATGACACTAGAATTTGATAGGCATTATTTGATTCAGATAAACAATGGCAATTCTTTATTTAATTTATAAGTTTATGAAATCAGTTATTTTTAAGAAATACCAGAAATGATACAAGTTGAATCACAAAGATATTTGAAAAGTGTTTTGGGGGGGGGGGTGCTACTGGAGACTGAATCCAGAGGTGCTCTACTGAGCTTCATCTGCAGCCCTTTCTTATAATTCTTTTTTTGAGACAGGGTCTTGCTGAATTGTGGAGGCTGACTTTGACTTGTAATCCATCTGCCTCAGCCTCCTGAGAAGCTGGGCATATGCCACTGCACCTGGCTGTTAACATTTTTAATACAAATTTGGCAATATACACTAAAATAAATGTATACATACCCTCCACTTACTACTATACATAGTATGTTCCTGTTGTACAAAAAAAAGACAGTTATATTAATTTTTGTGTGCACTGTATACCTATTATAAGCTAAGTCAATTCCACAGATACATCATTGATCGTAAGAGGTTCAGATTCAAAAGGCTGAGTTTAGAGTGCAAAATCAGTTTTTCTTAAAAATTTAAGTGTCTTATGATCACCCACTATGACACTGGAGATGAGAATAGCAAAATATTCTGAAAAATGCCACAGTAACCAAAATACTAGGAAAAAGCTAGGAGAGTGAGATAGCTCTACAGTTGAGAGCTCATTGATGCCTGTGAGAGAAGCCGTTTAGTACAGTAGTGAGGGTGGACGCCAGATTAGAGTGCAATGTTCAGTGGAAAGCAAGAATCAAAAAAAAAAAAAGACAAAAAAAACATGGTTTTTAATGCATTCTGTCAATCTGCCTTTTGAGTGGGAAGCTTAATTCATTCACATTAAAGTAATTGTTGACAAGGAAAAACTTACTATTTTGCTAATCATTTTCTGTCTTAAAGCTTTTTTTTTTTTGCTCCTCATTTCTTTCCAGTAAGCATTAGTTTTTAAAGAAGCCTAAGAACAAATGAGGGAAGAGTAAGAAAGTAACCAGGAGGGGCATGTGGAGTTCAGGGATTATTTTAGACAGGAAAAATTTAAGCACACTCATATACAGATTGAGATGATTGAAAATGAGAGAACAAAGATACAGGAAAAAGAGGGGGCAATTGACAGAAAGAATGCTGAGAAGTCAGGAAAAGATGGGGGAGATATGCTTAGTCCATTATAAAAGAAAAAAGGATAAAAGTTAACGCTGAACTTCTCTAGGGGAGCTCCCTAATTCTGCATCTGCTGGTTTTCAGATTAATCCACAATAGAGTAGAAACAGTCAATCAAAAAGAAAAGAAGAGCTGCTATAGGCAAGTGAACAGTAAGAAGTGAAAATTACTACTGAGTAGCGATTTTCATATCAGAGAGGAAAATAAATCTTTGGCAATTTTGCACTTATCTATTAAACTCTAAAATATATTTACTGTTTGACTAAACAATCTGATTTCTGTGAATTTATCTTACAGAAATAATTGCAAAAAATTCACCAATATATTGTTTGTAATTACAAAAAAGGATATACAACACTTTAAAACACAGAACTAGCTAAATGAATTAAAAATACATCTATATAACAAAGCAATATGCAACCATTAAGACTAGGGAAAAAAGATGAAGCTATATACATATAGGAACATGAAAAGAAATATATTGATTTCATATTGACATTTTTGTTCTGTGACAAAATATTGTTTTTAATGAAAAAAGCAAACTATGAAACAGTTTTAATGGTTTAAAACAGTATTTTACAGTATTTATAACATGATCCCATTTTGTTCATGTATGTTAATGTATGAAATAAGATAAATACCAAAGCGTTAACCAATAGTTTTCTATTTTCCATATTCTATAATTTGAATAATGGAGATAGTTACAAAACTTCAAATATCAGAAAAACAATTAAATATGAAAATAATCAAATATTACCTGTTAGATAAAATACACAGTTCTTTTAAACTTGGAGCCAAGGAATGATCTTTATAATTTTCTCGAGAGAAAAATGTCTTATGGCCATTTTTTGGGGAAACATCCCTGGAAACAAAGTAATTTACTTTCATTTGACAATTCAAAATCTCATGCTAGACAAAGAAAAATAGTACAAGTCTAATTTCTGACTATATGCCCTCTATCCAAACCCTTTCCCAATCAATTCTTAATGTTTAATTTCATATACTAGATCTGTGAGCTTAGATGTTTTACTTTTTAGACACCTTAAGCTCAGGCTGATTATGAATTTCTATAGCTTCAACAATCAACCTTTCTTTTTCTGTTGTACCTATTAAATAAATGTCAGAGATCTGAGAGTTAAAGATAGAACACAATGAAGTACAATCAAGAGTCTGTCATGGGCAGGACTCATCTCTGGCTGTGAGGCGTACGTAACATTAGGATGCTTGGTTACTGAAAAGGCTTCTTCAATTTATTTTTGTTTCATGCATTACTGTAGTAGGCCAAAAGACTGAATATCCTATCTATTTTCTTAAACTAGCAAATGGGATAAATGGTGTGCCTTTGCTAAAGTCACCTCTATAATAATATATGATTTTTCATAACATCATAATTAATTGTGGCTAATATAACATAACCGATACTTTCCAGATAGTAAGCATCCCCCAAAATGATGGCTAAGTGAATAATTAAAAAACTGAAAACTCCGAGAATCCAGGGAGTACATTATTACTAGGATTCTGTGAAAAAGGACAGTTCCAAAGGCTATAATACTATGCAAAGGTTTGAAACCACAATTGGTTTCACAATGTCAGTTGTATGTATCAATAACTAACCGCACAACATCTGAACATTTACTTTATAGTATATAATATTAGCAAGGAACACAAATGTGCATGCCATTTAAAACCTACCACAAAACACTCCAATCAAATGCAACTTCTAGTCCCATTTCCAAATGGGAAATCCTAGCACATACGGTTCATGTTCATCTTTTACTATTTTTAAAGATATTCATCAGAAAAGAGGAAAAAAACCAAGAACTATGATTAAAGTATTAATAGTAAAATTCTTATTTGCTACGGACCATGGTAAAGTTTATTACTTCAGCATGGTAATACTTCCATAACCTCATTAAATTCTAAGATTTCCTCATATCATTCTAAAAGAAAGTCAAGGGCCTGAGGGATTACGGGCTCCTTTGGGGATGCATACATTGTTCATTACTGAACATACTGACTTAAAGTTCTTTAAGTCAGGCACTATTTTAAAAATCTTGGTAATCTCTTTGTGACTTTTGTATCCTCCTATGCTGGCTTAGTAAATGTCTGTTAAAATGAACTAAGGCAGCAATGTAGCATAGCAATATAATAATTATATAAAACCACTATATTCATAAGTTAGATGCCTACAAAACCATGATATTACTTAACTGGGTTCTTTATTAGCAAAGTTCTCACACATTTCTAAAATACAGAATACAGTCTGCATTTATATAATCTTTTGTGATAGATTCTACTATAACAAAAAGAAGTGTGTCTATTCTTGAAGAGGCTCTTTTTACTATTTGTATGGAAACGGGCAAAGTTTTTAGAAATAAGAACATTCCAAGCCGGGCGCGGTGGTGCAAGCCTGTAATCCCAGCACTTAGGGAGGCTGAGACAGGAGAATCACGAGTTCAAAGCCAGCCTCAGCAATGGCAAGGCACTAAGCAACTCAGTGAGACCCTGTCTCTACATAAAAAACACAAAGTAGGGCTGGGGATGTGGCTCAGTGGTTGAGCGCCCCTGAGTTCAATCTCCAGTACCAAAAAAAAAAAAAGGACATTCCAGCAACTCTCCTTCACAAGACACCAACAATAGAGATGTGACGGAATTCTATCTAATAAAAATTTGAATGCTCAATTGTCACTTTAGCAGTGCAGTTGCTGTATCTCAAAAGTGTTTACTACATGAAGATAAGAACAGGATAAATTCTGAGATCCTGATCTTTTATCTTCTATTTCTTTCAAATCCGTTTAGGCCAAAAGCCCTCCTTTCCTATGTCAACCACCAGCTGCACTTCATTCCTATTCAGCTGATTAGGTAGAGAGAGAACTCACCAGTTTAGCCTTGGTTCACTCATGGTCATGCTGGAGCTCATCTTCCTAGATTTCTGCTTCACTCTAGCCCACAATTTGGCAGGCAGGCAGTGAAGTTTTCAAGAGATAGGATCCCTCCAGATTCTACACTCAACGGAGGAAAACAAAAGGTCAAAATCAAAAGCAAGGGATTGGCTAAGGCCCAGTTGCCATTTACTCAGGTGAGAAAGAACCTCTGCTAAACATCTGCCCTAAAACGACTGTGGCCACCTAGAACACACACATGAAGGTTCCCAAGGTTCTTTGCATCAGAGCAGCAGTGATGTAGAAGCCCTTTTCCATTTAACTTACGCCAGGAGGGTCAGTCTTAGGGTACTCATTGAGGAAATAAGAGCCAAAACAGAATGGTGTTAATACTTGCTTACATACTAGAGTATTTCATAGAAGGGACGCGTAGGTCTCAGCTCTGCCTAATTCTCTTACTGCCAAAATAAATCTTGCTTCCATTTCCCCAATCATATACTGTTATGGGGCATATTCTGATAAATGCATGGCAAAAGCTGCCTAGCTATCAAGAAATTTAGACCTTTCAAAGAAAACCTTACATTTGATGAAACTCAGGTTCAGACGACTTAAAGTGACAATTTACAGGACCCCTCAGGTATTATCAGGACTCAAAATTTGGCTTGAACTCTCCATGTTACCACAGGGAGCCTGATAAAGTGGCACAGGGGGTAAAAGTCAAATTTAGGAATGTGTATCTTGGCACCTGACGGGCCTGACCAGCTCCCACTTAAACCACCTTTCATACTCAGAACAGGGTGGGGTTGTGGAGGATGTGCCGATGAAGGCAAAAGGTATGCCTGAAGGAAAGGAAAGCGCAGAAAGAAAAGCAAGTTGCAGGAAGGCTGGTAAAGGGCTAGGCAGAGCCCGGGAAGAAGCCGCTCCAGAACTGGGAGCTGAGAGCCCGCCATGTTCGCTCCTCCCGCCCCCCACGAGCGCTCCCGGCGCCCTCCCCGCTGCTTCTGGGCTGCAAAGCAGACTTTCCGCCCACCTCACGGTCCGCGGCGGCTCCGGCCCGGCGCGGGCCCCACGCCACACACGCTCCGCCCCACTCTGCACACTCACGCGGGTCCTGAGAAGGCTAATTTAAAGGACGTGGCCGCGCAGACTCGGCCCTGCGTGATGACGCCACCCGAGACGCAGTGGGTGGGGCTTGCGTATCTAAGGGGCATGGCTCGCTTCTCTGCGTGTTGCTGGTGGTCTTGGCTGCATAACCCCTGGTTCATGAAGGGCTGAGGAGGCTGGGACTGCGTTGTTCTAGAAAGTCCTGACCTTGGTGTGTTTCTGTTGGCCTGAGTGCGGGGATAAATTGTCATGATAAATTGGAAAGAGGACAGGCAACAAATACAGTACTGGGAAGACCCACACAGACTTGATAGTGACCCTAGGCAAGTTCTTAACTTCCCTAACCCTGATTGCCCATCTGTAAAATGAAGATAATATTAAGTAGTTAATAGAGTTTTGGAAATGCCTAAATGAAACAAGGATGAAGTTGTGCTCATCCTTGTACTAGCTGGCACACAGTAGGGCCTCATTGCATGCAGGTTCTCCTCCATGCCACTCCTCCGTCCATTTTGATGTAAGGTTCCTCTAATGGTCTCGTGGTTTTCACGCTACTTTTGTTTTCATGCATTATGAAAGACTTATTGAGCATTTAGGCTTCGTGCTTGGTGCTGGTTACACATAAGACTAAGTCTCAATGTTTTTCCTAGAGCTTTTGATCTTTGGGACTCTTAAGATATTTACATTAAATGAAACAAAATAGAAAATGATAAACTACACAAGAGAGTTGTTATGTTTTGGATCTTAACTATTCTCCCAAAGGCCCATATGGAAAAGGCTTCGTGGCCAGTCTGTGGCACTCTCAGGAGGTGGTGCATCCTTTGTTGACGTTAGATCATTGAGGGCCTGTCAACGAACGAATTAGCGGGACCCCCGGCCTTTCTCACTATGCTTCTCTGCCACCTTTAAGTTAACACCTTTGCTCTTCTACTGTGTTCTTACCATGATATTCTGCCTTGCCAGAGTAACAAGTCTCCATGGACTGAAACCTCTGCAACCCTGAACCAAAATAAACCGTTTCTCCTTCAAATTGTTTATCTTAGGTATTTTATCATAGCAATAGACATCTAACACAAGAGGTAAACAAAACATTCTGTGACTTCAGAGAGGGAGAGAAATTACTGTGAGTTGTGCAAAGCAGCTTTGAATAGCAGCTTTGAATGTGCAAAGACTTGGTCAACTTCCTGCAAGACAGAAGCCAGTCAGGCCAGAGGCAAGAGGGCAGTAGAGAAAAAACAGTAAGTGATGAGCTACCTGATTGAAAGAGAAGTATCACTCTAGAGGACTATCTTGAAGGAAAGCTGATTAGGAGCGGTTTATATAGGGATTGATGATTGCAGACTGCTGGGTGCCTGCTTACAGGCTTATGGCCAAATGACACACATCTGCTCTTAAATCCCTGGTCATAAGATGTTTTTCAGTTCTGAAAATCTCAATAAAAACAGTGATGATTTTTGTCAAAGTTCATTATTTCCACAGGCTATTCTTCGAAAAGTAACTAGTATAGATTAAGGCATGATGGGATCAGTGCTCTTTTAACTAGAAGAAGAGAGACCAGTGTTCAACAAATAATTATTAGTATATGCTTTTCTGCAAAACCTAAGAAATTAATAAAACAGTGGAGGTAGCATTGTAAACAAACATTACAATACAAAGAGGAAATGGCATACACAGAGAAGATTCTTCCAAAAAGGAAGGAACTCATACTGATGAAGACAATTTACAGACTAGAGAATTTTAATTTACATGGGATATTTTCAAATTGTTTAATGTCTATATTTTATTGACATTAATTGTACATATTAAATGGATTTACTGTGATATTTTCATATATGTATACATGGATCATATCCATTCATCCTTCTGCCCTCACATCACCCACCTACCCATTCCCAGTCCCTAGTAATTCTATTCTAGTTTCAGACTGACTTTCTCGTTTTAGTTTCCACATATGAAAGAGAACATGAAATGTTTGCCTTCCTGTGTCTGGCTTATTTTTCTGAGATGGTGTCCTCCAGTTTCATTCATTTTGCTGCACATAACAGGATTTCACTCATCTTTATGGATGAATAATGTTCTGGCTGTGTATGTATACCATATTTGCTCAGTGCATTTATCTGATGATGGGGACTTAGACTGATTCCATATCTTATCTATTGTGAATAGTACCACAGTAAACATGGTATGCAGGTATCTCTTGTTTGCTGACATCAGCACTGTGGGGCGGGGGGGGGGGGGGGGAGAGGATCATTGGACTAGAAAGGGGAAGGAAGGCAGGGCTGGTCTTCATACCATTCTAAAAATTTTGGACTTTATTCTTTGGGTTATGGGAACCACTATATGTGAATATGTTAAACAGCTTTATTGAACTGTAGTCTACATACCATAATTCACACATTTTAATTATACCATGAAGTAACTTTTAGTAAATCTACAGAGTTTTACAACCATCAACACTACCCAGTGTTATAACATTTCCATTACATTGAAAAATTATTTGTGCCCAAAGCAGTTAATCCTTGACATAAAAATATTTGTGTGAACTTTGTGTTTTTATTTCTCTTGAGTAGTCTGGGAGTGAAATTGCTGATTTATGTGGTAAATTTTTTGCTTAAGTTTTTAAGAAATTGCCACATCGCTTTCCAAAGTGAGTGGAGCATTGTGTGTGTGTGTGTGTGTGTGTGTGTGTGTTTAAGCAGAAGAAAGATATGGTTCTCTGTTTTTGCAAAACTAAGGAACAAATAAACCTAGAAGTTGAATGAGAAACCAATGTAACTTTGAAGGAATTGATAACAATCTACTTGTTTTGAGTTTGTAATGTTTCATGGGACCAAAATTTCAAAAATTCTTAAAATTGCAAACACTGGCTAAGTGAAATGATCACGGTTGTTTTAAGTGCATATTTCTTCTTGTAGTCTCTCTCTCTATGTATATGTGTGTGTGTGTGTGTGTGTGTGTGTGTGTATGAAGACAGAGAAATGTGCAAGATTGTATTTTTAAAAATCACTTTATCAGTACTGAGTCATTTTTCTACCCCTCTGATAATGAGCTTCCTTTACTTTATTTGGAGTGAACATGCCTTGGAGAGAGTATAGGTTGATAACTACTTCATTCACTGAATTGCTTCATAAACCATATATAAGGCACTAGCAGAATGAGAATTCAGAAATGGCCCTTTGGCAAAAAGGTTTCAATCCAGTAATTGATTAAAAAATTTGAGGAAATATCGTTGCTAATACCAGTTTGTCAAATCAAGATTTTCAGTAATTGTATTTCAGGTGAGTAAGGAACCATCGTCAATCCTAAAATGCAGCAAAATACTCTGGCTTAGGATATGCTGTGTTGAATAGAATAGCTAAAGTGTTCAGATTGTTATGTTGAGAGGATTTTTTTGGTACCAAGGATTGAACCCAGGGGCGCTTAACCACTGAGTCACATCCCCAGCTCTTATTATTTTTTTATGTCAAGACAGGGTTTCACTGAATTGCTGAGGACCTCGCTAGGTTGCTGAGGCCAGCTTTGAACTTGTAATTATCGTGCCTCAGCCTCATGACAGGCTAGGATTATAGGCATATACCATGGCTCCTGGCAAAAGATAATATTCTCTAAAATATATTTTGGTATGATTTGTATCATATGGTCCTTGGGCCAAAAAAAAAAAAAAAAAAGACCCAGATATAACTGTTCATCTGAAAGCTAGGCTTTTATAAGGCATACTTAGAATCCTAAAGAGAAAGGGTGATCATAGCAGAGATAATTCCAAGTAATTTAAAAGTTATGTATTGTAGTAGCACCCCGTCCTCTGTTGAATGCCTTAATTAAGCTTCACCAGAAATCTTCACCATAATTGGTCTTAGGACTATTAGCAAAAGAATCTCTACCAAAGAGCTCAATGTAGTTAAAGTTCCTATTTCCTGTTGCTCTGTCTTCCTTGGCCACTGGCCTAAAAGAGATCAGCACTCCAGGTGCTGAAACCCCTTACTAGTTTTTCAAAAACATTTTTGGACTATCTAGTGTAGTAACAATATAATGATTTATAAGTTTGTTTTTTTTTTTTTTTAAACAGGAAGTGTGTTTGCAAATTTAAAGTGTAACAAGAAGGAGAGATCCTTTAACAAGGCCTCTGGCCTTGGGCCTGAGCTTCACAGAGATGTTTACATTTCAGAGATAAAAGATGTTACTAATTGGGCTCAGTGGTAATTGGCAGGGGGAGGAAAGAAAGGGGAGAAGAAGCTCTCCCCTTCTCAGGGTGCTGTCCTTGAAGGGTTAACTTGCCCAGAACAGTAAAAGAAAAAGCTGCTTTTGTGTGAACTTCTGCAGACTGTGAACTTCTGAGCCCCTCCCCTTTCATGTGGGGTATAAAGTTCTGAAACTGCCTGAACTTGGGGTTCAGGGGAATTAATTGATTATAGTGAAAGCTGTACCCTCTGAACTGACTACAGTCAAATAAACCTGCCTCCTGTTTCCTATTTGATGTCTTGCCTCATCTGTCCCTAAAACAGTATATTTGTCTTTAGAATGTGGTGTGCATTTTACTTGGGTAAAGAGACAATGGTAGAAGTGGTGGCCATGGGACTTGGTAGGAGATCACTGTGTTAATTTGGGGTGAGGCAAATATTAAAATTAATTGTGTATGAAACATAGAACAATTGATAGACAAAGCAACTTCTTCTCCACAAAGGGGAAGTTATACTGGAATTAAAAATATTTGAGAAGTCCACCAACAAAAATGATAACATTTTTAATGACTGCTGAGAGATTGCTGTTTTATTAGTATATTTTCCCTCCTAAGGATAAAAAGTTCTGGAATCTTGCAAAAAGACTTGTTTGTTAACTCTTTCCAATAGCAGAAGTAAATGACATTAGGGAAAAACAGGATTTTCTTAGCTCACATCTGGTGATATGGTGAAAGGATGGCATTCCTGTTAGCCTCCTAGGAAGAGGTTTCTGCCACCCTTGGGAGAATAGGCTTGCCTTTAGAGTTGAGGTGGGAACAGTGGCTATAGGTGCCATTAGTGTGATTCTTCTGGGATCCAGGAGGGTTCTCTTGTCAAAAAATCCCTCTTTTAAACATTTTAACTGGCACATAATTGTATACATTTATGATGTACAGTGTGACATTTGGATAATACAGGTATACAATGTATAATGATTCATTCAGGGCAATTGGCATTTTCATTGCCTCAAACATTGATCATTTCTTTGTGTTGGGCATGTTGAAAATCCTCTCTTATAGTTATTTTTAAATTTACAGTAAGTTGCTGTTAACTATTGTCACTTTATTCTGCTAAAGAACATTGGCACTTAACTTTTCTATCTACTTCTATTTTGGTATCCATTATCCACCCTTTCTATTCCTGCCACCCTTTCTTGTCCCCAGCCCCTGGTAATCACTATTTCATTCTCTGCTAGTATGAGATCAATGTTTTTTTTAAGCTTCCACATATGGGAGAGAACATGCAGTACTTTTCTTTCTGTGCCTGGCTTATTTTACTTAATATAATGTCCTCTGGGCTCATCCATGTTGCTGTAAATGACAGAAAATTTTTTTCTGTGTGCCCAAGTTTCTTAAATCCCTGAAGTGTGAAAGCATCTTCTTTTCTTTCTTTCTCTGGTAACTTGTATGACATGAATAGCCTCTACTAGACTTTGGATTATAGCTTTGAACACTATTGGGCTTATTTTCAGTTTCTTGTTCAAAAGAGGAAGGAACCAAGGTGCTGAGCTGCCTCTCAGCACAGCAGTTATTTTCCTTTGCACCAGGAGCATAGCCTGTGTTCTCACAGATCAGTTAGGAGAAGCTGAGCTTTGGCACCTGTTCATTTGATCCAAATGCATATTAGATGTCCACTTTTGAGAGGTTAGACTGATTGCTTGATATTCCCTCATGAAAAAGTTTAGTAGTAACAGTAGCAACCAAGATATTCTTGTGCTCAGGTCTTACCTGCTAGTCTATGGTTATTGCTTTTACCTTCTTTCCTAGAGTTTATTAATAACCTGGCATTTGTTCTCTTTTCTGATTTTCCTGTGAAAGCATGTGAGATTACTATAAGCAGCAGCAGCTGCTGCTTTTTTTTTTTTTTTTGATACCAGGGATTGAACCCAAAGGGCAATTAACCATTAAGCCACATCCTCAGCCCTTTTTATTTTATTTTTTAATTTTGAGACAAGTTCTTGTTAATTTTCTTAGGGCCTTGCTAAGTCGCTGAGGCTGGTTTTGAATGTGTACTCCTCCTACCTCCTATCCTGAGCTGCTAGGATTACAGGTGTGCACCATCACACATATAAGCAGAATTCTGAGAAGTCCTTTTTATTCTCCCATTGAAGTGCCCTCCAGGACACTGAGCAAGCTCATCTGAGATACAGAAGAGTGTACTGATTATTTTTAGAAGTTTAGGTACGGATTTGGGCAAAGGCCTTGAGATGACAGATTTCACATTTTGTACTTCATTATTTTAACTAACAATTTCCTCAGACACTAAACAATAATAGTTATAATTATGTAGAACTTATGGTCTACAAAGATTCCATGTGGATAAATCTCACTCTTCCTTTTCTCTTAGTTGGAAATAAAAGCAGGATTGGTGACAGTTTTTTACATGGTATAAATTTGGGGATCAATTACAATATTTATCGAATATCTTCTGATCTTAAGGGATGTTTAGGCACTCTCATGCGTGTGGAGAAAAATGCCAACTCATTTGCCTTTGTTCTGACTTCAGAATGTTTCATTACTCGAATAACCTTGATATTACTTTAAAAGTAATTCATGCTAAAGTTGTTGTGCCATTAAAGTGGTGTGATATTTAACCGTTGTTAGGTTTACGGTTCTCCCCTAAGTGATCTAAAGAGGAGGGTGGGGGTGGGACAATGACAGTGCAGCTCAGGTCATGGCATCATTTCTGTAATTCCATTTCAACCATTTCTAAAGCAAAGATGACAAAGTATGGTATGCATTCAGGATTTCTCTCATACTCAGGGAAGGTGTCACTCTTTAGTCATGTACCTTTCTCCTTTGAGACAGGAAGTAGCCTCAGAATCCTCAACTCTGCATTTTGTCTTTCAGCAGCATCATTAGACGTTATCTCACAAGTTAAACCTTCTTTTCTTGCTTTCTCCTTATACTATCCATTTTTCCCCTTGCTTTCTCCTTATACTATCCATTTACCCATTTTTATTTTTTTAAAAAAATAATTACTAAATGAGCTGGACATAGTGATGCACACCTGTAATCCCAGCAACTCAGGTGGCTGAGACAGGAAAAGCCCAAGTTCGAGGCCAGCCTCAGAAACTTGGTGAGACCCCCAGTAACTTAAGACGACCCTGTCTCAAAATAAAAAGGGCTAGGGATATAGCTCAGTGGTAGAGATGTAGAGAGCCCCTGGGTTCAATCCTCAGTACCACCCACACACAAATTAGTCTACACTATTCCAGGACTCTCTCTATATATACATATATGTGTGTGTATGTGTATGTATATACATATATATATATACACACATAATTATGTAATTATATAATTATATATAATTTATATATATGTATACAATTTCTGTATACACACACACATAAAATCTCTCTCTCTATATACACATATAAAATCCCAGATTTTTTTTTTTTTTTTTTGGCACTAGGGATTGAACCCAGGGGCACTTAACCACTGAGCCACATCCCTAACCCTTTTTGCATTTTATTTAGAGACAGGGTCTCCCTGAGTTGCTTAGGTCCTTACTAAATTGCTGAGGCTGGCTTTGAACTCACAATCCTCCTGCCTCAGCCTCCCAAGCTGCTGGGATTATAGGCATGTGCCACTATGTCTGGCTAATCTAGATTTTTTTTTTTTTTAAACAAAAATGAAGATTCTGATTTGCTAGGTCTAAATTGGTGCTGGGGATTCTGCACTTCTAACAATATTACATATGACATCAATGTTGCTGGTCTGTGGTCCACACTTTGACTATCAAAGTTCAGTACTAGATCATTCACTAGAGACAAAATGTATGCTAGAAGATTATGTACAATACCACTCAATGACCAAAGAAAAATAAGAAAAACAAGGCACATGTTCCATTAGAAGCTGAAGTTTTATTATAGGATAACAGTACATAAAGCACATCTAAAATTGATGTGTTCAATGCACTTTTAATAAAGGTAATGTAATATTAAAGGTACAGTTTCTAAGTACAATATAACAACATTCATATTAGAATGAAAATCGGAGTATTTAAAAGACAACATTAAATCTCTCTTTTTTTTACAGCTCGTATTTACAAAATGAATCAAAATATTTTTTTTTTAAATTCAGGACTCAATAAAATAAACAGCTGGAAATAAGCAGACTACTGTAAAGAGTGAATTGAAAAGAAAACCCAATGTAAGTGAAAAGTTGGATGATCCTCTAATAAAGATCATTAGCAAAGTTTTAGTTCAATACTACTTTTTAGGATTCCCATAAATGGCTTGCATTTTTAGTGTGGCAGAAAAGGAATTTTTACATACTGTACACAAAACAGACAGCATATATTTATAGGTACAGTATTACTGTTTCCAAACTTGTATGTATATGTACAGAAGGCTGAGTTGATTACTCACAGAGTTTTGTGAAATTTGTGTGCTTAACCCTCAAGACCTACACACAATTAGAATCAGCATTTCGTGTGGTGTTCTTAAATGTGGCTTTTCATACTTAGTTGTGGAAGAAAATGTTAACCATAAGGCTTGGGATACTTTATAAATTTGCCAGAACAACCCAGGAAAAAGGTTTTGAGATACACTTGTTATTTAACAATTATCAAATGCTGACATGTGCTGGCCATTGTGTAGGCATGAAGAGATACTATCTCTACCCTAGGGAAGCTTGGGATGCTAAATGGTGCTAAAAATAAAAAGTTTCAATCTCTTTTCAAGTGAGACAGTTAAGGAAAGCCATGATTTGTATTAAAAGAGATTTCTCTCTAAATTGTAGCCAATTCACTTTTAAAGGTTAATAATTAGCATTAGCTTTCATTAACCACACAATTTGTATTTATAATTAAGGTAATAGCAACTCTTCCATAGAAATGGAAAATGTCTAGAATGGTGGGTAAATTTGCAGTGCATGGGAGCCAGTTAATCATGGCTTGAGAATTTATCACCTTCAGTTACAAAAAGTGCAGTAAACAGAAACATTTGCTCTATATTTATAAATTGCTCAAAAATCTTTGCTAAAGATCTTACAAATTCAGTAATATTACAGAACAATTCTAATCAATATTTAATAAGGCTAACTACATCCTTAGTTAGATATTTGATACACTGATTTTTACCAATGCCAATAGATCTTTGGAGCATAGGTGAAAGAGTTTAATTAAGCTCGTTATTAAATGACTTTGAAAATGAAGTTCCTTTACTCAGTTCATGGAACTGGTTGAGGTCATATTAAAGCAGAACATCTCTTGTCGAATTTGCGATATAACTCGTTTTCTACAGGGGAATGTGTTCATACTCCTCGTGACACACGAGGGGAAATGTTTAGTCTGTCATCAAGCCACCATGAATATTTTATGTAAGTACTTATTATCTATAATACAAGTTAAGTATACAACTCTGTCAGATGCCAATAATATAATTCCTTAGTAAGAAAAAAATGACTTACTCCATTAAATTAGAGTGTTTCTTTGGAATCTTGAAGGCCTGGAAAATAATTTTCACCTCAGGAGATATGGTATAAAGCCAAGTCGCAAAAATAAAGTCAATGCTAATAATTTTCATATGTCCGTATTTGTAAACAAATTCACCTATAGATGTCAAATATCCATACTAAGGAAGTAATTTTATCCTAATTAAATACACTCTAGAATAATTTATATAATGATATTATGTATTTAAAGAGAAAAGCATGTCCCAAATCCAGCACTCTGATACAGCTGCCAGTTGGGCATAGGTAGATATATATATATATATGTATATATATACAAATATATAGTTATACTCAGTGAAATTAACAAGACCCAAAGGTGGTATTGTCTAGGAATAAAAGGGATTTTTTTTTGTTTGTTCACAAAAGTAACTTATCTAGCACCACACGTCAGAAAAACACAAAAATAGCACACTCTAGTTCTAAACAGCTATGTCTAAAATAGATTATATAGTAAAACCAGTATTATACAGCATATTGTGGATTTGATAAACAGATAAATATTTGCACTGAGTAGGCTGTTTATAATATAACATTTTCTTATCTATACAGAATGAAAGCCAAAAAGTTAACTGTATAGAGATGTGCAGAACAACATTAAATATTATGACTCAAAAGCAGGGACGAAGGTAAATTTGAAAGAAGAGTAAGAGAGAAAATGTTTACAGGCCATTACAAGTTCTTAAGTTAATAGTAAATAAGGAATCAATTGCTCAAGTTGAAGAAAGCAGTAAACAAGAGATTGCATTTACATGCAGATGTCTAAAATTTGTATTTTTTAAGTCTATGCACAAAAAGTCATTTGTTTTATTGCTTGACATTCAGTTATGGCTAGATTATTTAACCTATTTTTTTGTACTTTGGAAACAAGAATATTGTTAAAGGTGCCATAAAAATGGACAACATTGAAAACGGTTTGCAAATAAACCACCTAACACTGCAGTTCTTTATACATATTAAAAGCCTTGTCTGGGGTTTGTCATATGTTAAATATATTTAAACTGGGAAAATATGTTGTAGCTTGAAGCCTCCCATTGGCCCAAACATCCAATACAAAAACACATCTCCAGAAAAGGAGCAGGCAGACAATACAGGTACATTTAAAGAAGCAGCCAGCTAATGTCCTAATGTTTAAACATTTACCACTGTTTTATATGTGATTTCAAACCATTGTGTATAAGAGAATTTTGGATTCAGGAAGATGTATACAGTACATACAGATTTTGTTTTTTTGTGTGTGTGAAATCATTTTCACTATATTGCTCAAGAATTATCTGCATTTAAATATGCAATCTGTTCAATGATGATCAACTTCCTAGAAATACTATTCATCCACATTAAAGTAAAAATGAGTGAGAAAGGAATCAATCATGCATGAACACGGATTCTGTTGTTCTTAGAGAACAATCTCATGGCATGTGCAGCAAGCTATCTTTCATTAGCTCCTAGAAGGATCGAAGAAAAAAGTGTGGTACTGCTAATGTGGCAAAGCATATCAAATGTAAACAGCAAACACGGATTCTCTAGGCATCCATTTAAAACATTCATATTCTCTTTCTCTATACAAGACTCCATGTTATGTTGCATCACTAAAAAAGGTTGCTGCTATTTGGACTGAATATTCTGTCATACA
Source organism: Geosciurus inauris (assembly GCA_004024805.1). Classification (NCBI taxonomy): domain Eukaryota; kingdom Metazoa; phylum Chordata; class Mammalia; order Rodentia; family Sciuridae; genus Geosciurus; species Geosciurus inauris. The sequence goes on from PVHX01000039.1 coordinate 59,628, forward strand.
TTTGTAAGCAAATAAACAACGGAATGTACTTATTGCTCTAAAATCTGAGGGTGTGGTTGAACATGGAGATCCCCGCCTTCTACAATGGCTCCTTGTTATAAAGCCAGGCTTCTGGATTATTTTTAAAATTATTCTGAAAGCCTGACCAAACTGATCCCACTTACACACACAAATAAGCAAACAGACTCAAAAGTGAAACCAATTGCTGGTCAGCCTTCTTGTCTCAAAAATAAACAGCAATAAGAGGGTTCTATAATCAATTTGGCAGATCCTCTTTATATACTAGTGTTTAGGGACAAAATGAAGATCTGTATTACAGACTGCTCACCATAGATCAAGATTGATTGCATTTGGGGCACATAATGTGATCCATAGTATAAAGTGGCCTTCTGTATCCTAACTTTAGAGGTAAGAAGTGGCAGTCACATGTTATATACAAAAGTCAGGAAACTGTGAGTGTGTGTGTGTATATATATTTGGAGAGGAGAGGAAAGAAATGACTGCCATTTTCCATATTCTTTGTTATCAAAACCAACCAGGTAAAGATATCTGTCATCTGATAGACATGTTTCCATAAATCATGCTTCTCTGTGGTAGTAAAATAATCTGTAAATCTGCTGAATGTGTGCTCATTGGTGGAAGAGTCAGAGCCAACAATTACACTGAGTCTCTCTGACTTTATGGAGACTAATATAAGGGAATATGAGAACAAAACTGTTATTTAACAAATGTAGCATGTAACCCTAAAGCCTAGATCAAGCTGCTATCCTCAGGCAAGGTTTGTCTTTAAACATTAGCTTCTGTATTAATTCATCAGATGTAAACTACCAATATGAGAGTAAGAACATTTTACATAAAGGGATTTTTGGTTTGCTTCTAGAGGAGAACACAGTAAAAACAACAGCTATTTGCTGGCATTAAAACAAACAAACATGTTTTATCTTTACCCATCTCACTGTACTGAAAGGCAGGGATTAACACTGGTTTTAAGTTTTTTTTTATCCATAACATATACAATTTGAAATAGTTTAAAACATGCAATGCCATATATATATATATATATATATATATATATATATATATATATATATATATATCTATATATATCATGCATGTTTTAATTTTTAGGGAAATGTAAATGGAACATGGAAGGACTTCACTTTGAATGATGTTCTGTGTTGGTGTATTATTTATTATTTTTTCTTTTGCACACACTGGCATAACTTTGCACTGCTTTGGAAGTTATTCAGTGTTTTTAAGCACACAAAACCAAAGAACACATAAGTTTTGAACTCAACCAAATGAGACGGTCATGAAGAGTTTACACATACATGCAATTCTATACAGTTCACTTGTGCCTTGGAGGGATAGTATTATCATCATTATTATTAATAATAAAAAACACAATTTGTCCCAGTAGTACTGGCCACCCTGTTTTAAGAGTTTTAGAAGATCCCTGAGCACATTGTTTCTGACTCTTAACCCCAACTCCAAAATGAAAGGGCTTCTATCCTTGATATCAAGATGGATTGTCATTCACAGTAAGTCAATCATAAGGTGCTTATTTACCCTTTTGTTTTTCACCAATCAGCACAAAGAACTGTCAGAAAATAACTTTATTATTATTATCTTAAAATAATAGCTCTGGAAGGACACATGATTTAAACAATCAATGTTTGAAACAGTGGCTTTAGGATTATTATCTGGCTGCCCCTCAACAATAACAAGTGATTCGATCGACATTCCTTAGCCAAAAACAAAAGAAAAACAAAACAAAACAAAACAAAAACCAAAAAACTGTACAAATATGTATTTTTCCCTGAGGGATCAAGGTACACCCGCAAGTGCTCTATGTACATATTGCACTAGAGAGGGATGAAGAACATGTGCAAAAAAGCAACAACAAAAGAAGCTCACAGACAACTTCGACCTTCCCACTAAGGGTTCTGCTAAGTTGTTTTGCATTTTGGAATGTCGGAACACAAACAGCTAGCTATTCCTTAGTTCTAAAACTAAAAACACATCATTTCTACTATGGCACATTCAATGAAATAAAAAGTTTTCCAAAGACAGATAGACAAATTCCATCAAGAAAATAATACAAAGTTTGTTTGTTTGTATTTTTTTTTTTAGAAAATTACATTACTTTCTTTCTTTGTTTCACATTACAAAATCTTTTTTTTTTCTTTACACAAATCACATTTTATTGCAGGAATATTTCAAGTGCCATCAAATATTTATAGAAGGGTTAAAAAAATAGAAGTCTCTCTAAAGTGGTCCAGACAAGGCTTTGTATAGAATAAATCTTTTTTTTTTTCTCCATCCTCTAGTTTTGATTTAAGTATTTTGAATACATTTTCTTTTTTCCATTGACACTTAGTAGCCTAGAAGCTGTCCGACACATGCACATCATATGTACGCCAATCATACACGCAAACACGCGCACACACACACACACACACACACACACACACACTCCTTCCTCCCCTGACCCTCAGCCCACCCCCATACGCTCACAGAGATCTGGGTATCCACACTATAAAGAACAACCAAACTTAGAAGCAGTGTCTTAGGTCATGTTTTCCTTACATTAGGAAGGGTGAATTAGGATGCTGAAGACTTAAAAAAACAAAAAAACAAAAAAAACTTTAACACAAATTAGGATGCTGAACACTTAAAAAAAATCCATAGCTTTAACATAATTTGCAAACTGTCCAAAAAGCACTTTCATCTGCACTTTTGATCTCATTGCGACCAAGACCAGTGTTTTTCACAATATAATATGATCATCTGGACACCATTGTAACAAAAAGTATTCAGGCTTTGTACAAAAGCCTCATTTATCTTATGTCAAAAGATTTAGATAAAGGTGTTACAGCAGCCAAGTTGGTGATGATGTAGTTCTAATCTTTAAAAGGCTATTGGACATTTAAGTTTAAGAAACTTTATTTATATAAATTATTAAGAATGATTATTCAGGTATCACCCAGTATTTTGTGTCACCACACAGGTATTTTTAGGATAAAGAAGAAAATTAAAATGCAAAGGTTTTCACATCCTTTTCTGGACTCTATTTCTTTCAACTGCATTTATTGTTAAACTTCAGATCCCAACTTAGATCCAAATTATAATCAGTTGTTCCCTCAATTTCTCCGGGCACATCTCTGTCTCTAGTATTCTGTTCCTACATGGTCTGTGGACTTTGCTCTGAAAGCCCACCTCCTGCTTTTCTTTCAGAAACATCTAGAAGCAGCATTATGTTACTCTGTCTTGGTTTACTATAAAAGCAATGTCACCATGGCATAATTATTACTAAGATTAGAGCATCATTTTCTTTCTTTCTTCTTCTTCTTCTTTTTTATTTTTTGGCATTAGGTACATGCAAAATCCTTTCTGGGAAAATGAATTTCTTTAAAGTTCATCATTACTTTCTCTCTCACCCTTAGAGAAGTTCAATTAGCTCTTCTTATTCACAAATGGACACTGGAATTAGGTTTAGTTGCTCTTTAATGCGCTAGCACCTGAGGCTGGTCATATTCAGAAAGCTTTGGTTAAAAAGAAGTTAATATACTTTACTAAAACCATCCCCAAATTTAGTGACTATGAATGACAAAAAAAAAAAAAAAAAAAAAAAATCCCTGCACCCCCCAAACCACACCACCATCTTCTCCCTGAAGGAGAAGAAATAGAAAAGATAATGGACAAATAAATAACTGAACTAAGCTTGGTACTCTTTTCAGAGTATAAATACTATTAATCTTTAAAGAAACTATGCTTAATTAAATAAAAGTTTGATTTAACCCTTCTTGCCCAAATATAAATACTATATGCCAACAGTTAGCCTCTTTATATAAACACATAAAATTTTATATGCCTGTAAGAAATTTAAGTAAATATAACTCTCATCTTCTATTTATGGTTAAACCCTTATTATATTTTTGAAAAGAAAAAAAAAAGGATGTCATTTAGGCTTCATACACACTTCTGCGTGAAAAACCGTTTCCCCTTTTCCAAGTGCCTCAGGAAACAAGCCAGAAAGTTGGAGTTAAAAACAGTGAAGTGCTCTGGGAAGCCAGCCCTGGTGATCCAGCTCAATATCAGGGGCCGCAATTCCTGCAGAAAATTCTGGAGGGATCCTATGGCAGAGGAGGCTCTTGGGTGCAAGAGAGCTTCTTGGACTCCCATCTGTACACCCTGGAAGATGGTCCCTTTTCCTTACCAACATGGTCTTTGAATCCCATCCCTAATGTGACCAAAGTCATCTTCTACATGTCCTCGTTACCACAAGGTCACTTGTTTTTAAAATATGCACACCTTGTGTTGATGTTCCTTTCTCCTTCCCCCACTAGGGCTTACTAAAAAAAAAAAAAAAAATCCACAAAATTTAACAAAAATAACTCAATATTTCTCACCTAAACACAAAAGCCAAACAATCTTCTAAATATTCAATAAAATAAATTATAGTCCACAGTTTTCTAGTGAAGATAAATATAAGAATAAATGTTTGCAGCCAGCCTTGACTTCACTTTAAAGGCTTAAAATATTTACTATTTAAATAAGAGGAATATGGTAGGTCTCCGTCACCCTCCTATGTATTGCCTACCAAATATGGAGAGCAATATTCTAGCACAGTGGCATCTGGGGACAACTAGTCTAGAATTAACTCACTCTGAGACGAACTCTTAGGATTCCTGGATTATACCAAGAACATAAACATTCAAAGAAGGTTTCTTGTCCTCGCATAGGGAATGTGCATCTGCTCCAGATATGATCTTTGGGTCCTCTTCACATAAAAATGTAGATTCCAACAAAATATTCTGGTTACTGATTTGTTCTAAAAACGTTAGAATTCCAAGTTGAGTCTGAGTCCATGGTTTGACTGAATTGTGTAAAAGGAGCCTCCCCTTCCCCTCCACCCAAAGGTGGCATTTTAAAAAGCTTTCCTTGTTTTAAAAAATTTCATGGTTTAAGTCCACAGCACCAATCAATCATTCAACTTTGTATGAAGCATAAACACATCTATCCTTGAGCTTACCAAAAAGCAAAGTATAATTTAGGGAGAGTTCTGTTTCTAATGCCAAAATCACATGTGGGGGGAAAAAAAGCCAACATGTTGATTTCTAGATATGACCAGCCAGTCTTTTAAAAGTAATTTTGTAAACAGCAGCATAAATACCTCCCGACGTACCTTCCAAGCCTTCTCAGTTAAACTTGTGTTTCTGGTGCACATGCGACACGACAGTGAACACGCTAGCATTTAATTTAAAGAAAAAGGTGCAAAATGAAAGTGCCTTATCAATTCAACAGGAAAAGCTACACCAGTAACTACATTTTATATTAATTAAAACAATATATAAACAATATCTCTTTTAGCTATATATAGTCTTCATGCCCATTTACCCTGTAATATATTATAATGCTATTGTTGCTAGTGCTATGGACCCTTTTCATGCCATCCTGCTGACTGGCAATAATCGGTGAGAAAATAAAAACTTCCTTCATGAAACAAAGAGCAAGTTGTGCAAAGTAATGCTGCAACCTCCGCTATGCACACCAGTCACCGATTATTGCTGCACTCTCTGCTGTAACTGACAGATTGGCGACTGTTGAAAGTCTGTGGGCAGTGAGCTACAAGAAAAGGACATCCTCCGACTTTAGTACCCTCCTTCTGCTGTAAACAGAGGTCAACGCTCAAGAAGTTGAGACAGAAAAAGGGTCCATATCTGCAGGCATAATGGAAATCATATGCATGAGAAAAACAAGTTCAACTTTTATTTGTTTTCATTGTCTCCCCTCCTTTGCCTGACCCCGATCACCAAAAGATGTGCAGTGTGTTGGCGCTCCAGGGCTGTGCAGGGCCATAGAAAGTGTCTTGGTTAATTTTTTTTGTTTTGTTTTGTTTTCTTTTTCATGTTTGTACTTCAGACATTCTAGAAGTGCTTAGGTGATACATTTACCCATCAATTTGCATTGCTGGCTCAAATTCTGAAGTGAACAACTCCTTGTATAATGGAGGAAAATGAAGTCGCACAATGTCTGGGTATATTGCTTTAAATGCCATTAGCTTTTCTGTATGTCGTCCACATAAGGCTCTTAACGTAGACACCTTGCATATTAACTGTAAGTAGAGAAAGGACATGATGTCAGGAGAGGACAGGCATGAGAATGGAGAATCAGGAACCTGGACCATCTTTACAACATTGTTTATAACAGAAATACACACTTGAAGCAACTTAAACGTCCAGTAATAGAGCATTGGTAAAAATAAGTGATGATATAGTCAGATTCTAGTAGGCTACGGACACACTGAATGCCTTTTTGAAAATGAATAATTTAACCTGAGACAGTATTCATAAGCAGAAGTTGGCTCTACTCATCAATGGCAGAGTTCAGATAGAACCCCAGGTTCTTGCCTCCTCCTTATTCAGGACCAGGGTGCTTTCTGCTCTACCATCCCAAACTCTGCCCTCTACCACTGCAGAAAAAGAAGAGGTCCAGTGGTGGAGAAGTAGGTGAGCAGGCAGTCCTGGGTAGTCAGGGCACTGAAGCTAGAGATGAGGGGATCCCTTACACATTGTATGTAGAACTAGCTCTAGTCAGTTTCAGGGACAAGTTTCTTCTGAATAAACAGCTTTCCTCACAACAGAGCCATTCTGGATCTTAGCAAAAGAAGAGTCAGAATAGTGAGAAGTCCCCTGATTGACCATTTACCAGTTGAGAATAATAGCATGATCTGCATAACTACTCTTAAGTTCTAAGGCAAAATAACTACTCTTGAATTCAAAGGCAAAATGCTTGTGATTTCAGCCCAAAATAATTCTCTCTAGGACAAATGTCAGCAGACGTTTTCTGTGTTAGATGCTCTTGCATCTGGGTAAGAAGATGGGAGAAGAGAGTGAGAAGCTCCAGACAGCTTCTCACCCTTCCATTCCCCAGTCCTGCCCCAGTTACTCATTCAACAGATACAAAGATAAAAAACAAAACAGCAATTCACCCCCACCTAACTTGGCTAACAGGAGATAAGAAAATGAGACAAAGAGAAACACAAAACAAAACCTTTCAAATCATCCTCTTCTATAATAAAACACATAATCTAAGAAAGAATAGGGCAGCTTTTTCTAAGAACAAATACACACGGCTAGCACTAACACTGAAAGCTATTAGCATTTAAAACTGATATCCTAACTATATTTTTATTGTGAAAGATAATTACTAAAAATGAAACCTTGGCTGGGGATGTGGCTCAGTGGTAGAGTACTTGCCTGGGGTACATCAGGCCCTGAGGTGGTCTCTAGCACCACAAAAAAAAAAAAAAAAAAAAGAAAGAAACCTTATATTTTGAATACAAGGTAATGATAGGAAATTGATAAAGAAAATAATATAAAAGCATTTACCTTTGATTATAATATATGGTTATCCTGACTCTTTTAATCCTTTATAACTTCTTCCTTCTTATAAATTTGAAGATTCTTTTTCTAATTTATATCAATGCAGAATGTTAACTCTGCTTTATGGAATAGGAGAAGGATTTCCTAAATGTATTGATTCTTAAAAAAAAATCTATTGCCCTATTATTGTAGGACACTTTGTGATCAATATAATAAATAGAATTTAATCTGGGTTAAATGACTTTTGGCTCAACAGAATTTTCTTTTTTTGGTATCAAGGATTGAACTTAAACACTGAGCCACATCCTCAGTCCCTTTTTTATTTATTATTTAGAGACAGGGTCTCAGTAAGTTCCTTAGGGCCTCATTAAGTTGTTGAGGCTGTTTTGAACTCACAATTCTCCTGCCTCAGCCTCCAGAGCTCCTGAGATTATAGGTGTGCGCCACCATACTCGACTCAACAGATTTTTTGATGGCGATTTTTTTTCTTTTTAGTAGTCTATGGCATGCAGACACTTTTGGGGTCTGTTCATATGACTTAGAAGAGCAGCTGGCAGCATAATCTGTGCCAAAGGATAATTCAGGCCATGCCAAGTGGAACTCTTTGGCTCTTACCTTTGTTAGTATTCCATCTTCTCGGTGATTCTTCTGTAGAACGTGTTGAAGAGCTAGCTGAATTTTCTGTTGCAGTTTTTCAATTTTTACCTTTTCCTGTAGCCATGAGCGATCTAAACATGAAAAATGGTACTTTTTAGTATTGTTCCTCCAATGGGGTGTCAGATAGTCCATTCCTCTTGACACCAGATACAGATGATTATGCTACAATGCATATTTAGAGACTCAGAGACCAGTTTTAGTCCTCTTCCCAGACTCACTCCTAAAGGAGTGGAAAAGTGATCTATGACAGTTATAAAACAGAGTGTTAAACCTTTCCATTTTTACTGATATTTAAAGGAAGGGTCTTCACCTTCCAAAAGATAGCTGTTTAAATTTAAGGTCATGCTTCTGTGACTGCAAATGAAACCACCATGGCCCCTTTGTAATACTTATACTTCTGGATGAAATATCCATATCAATATTGCTAGCCTTTTTGTAAAATATGAAAATTGTCCTATAATCCAGGGCAACTAAAAGTGTCAATAGAATTCCAAGTGAATTATTTTTAGGATAAAGTCTTTGTGTGTAGGAATTCCAAATAGAAGGTAGTAAATATGCAAAAGTGATTATCTCCAAGAGATTAGTACTGGTTGGAGACATAAATTAAAATGAGATAAATTCATGGAGGACAAACAAATTGATTTAATAAAAGGTAGGGAGTCTGTCATTTTGGAGACTGGTGTTAAAGGCTACCCTGTCCTACCACAGCACCTCTCTTGGTATCTGGAGGTTAATTCTGGACTGTGTTTTATTCAATTCTCACTTTTAATATTTTATCTGAAAATTTTAAAATAATAAACTATTTTATTTTTTAAAAAAAGTATATAGAGCTGCTCTTGGGAGCCTCTTTGATAGCCAATAAAAATTGTTGCATCTTGTAAAAATTCTTTATCTAGACCATTTAAAAACCATTTTATTTTTATTTGGCTATCTTACCTGCTGACATCAGTACAAATGCAGAAAATAATGCAATTTCATCTTCAGTCAGGTGCATAGAACATAAACTTTTTCCAAATTCAAACACAAAGCTAATAAAGTCTTCACAGCCTACAAGAATTAAAATAAAAACAGTTTAGGATTTTGGTTATCATCCTAGGGAAAAATATGGAAGAAAGTTAAGAGAGATCTGGCAGTTGAAGACCAGAGAGAATAGTAATAATATTTCCAGCTTAATAGTTTGAAATCTTAAAAGAAAAATTTCAGACAACATCACCACTGTCACTACCACCACCCACACTGCTATTACTAGCATCATCACCTCGGTCACCACCATCAACACCACCATCATCATTACTACCAACACCACCATCATCAACCACCCCTATTATTACTACCATCAATATCATCATTCAAAATAACAACAGTCAGCTTTTGTTGTGTGATTAATATATCAAGCATTGCTCTAAGAGATTTCTTTGAGTTTCCTCGTATCTCCAAACAGTCCTAGATCCCCATTTTAGAGGTGAGGAAACTGAGACTTGCAGAGACAGGTAATGTACCTGAAGTCATGCAGGTAGGAAGGACAGCCTGAGATTCCAAGCTAGGCTACTTCAGACTTCAGAACCCACATTTTTAATAGGGTCTACTGGCTACAATCTAACTAAAATGTTAAATTGAATCATTTTTGTTTTGAACTCTGTATTACCTAGAACACCTTTAAAAATGTTAACCAATGACACATTCTATTGGTAAACTATTACAACTGTTTACCAAGCTGAAAACAGAATGTGAGAGTCTTTTAAAATTATAATCCATTCCCCAAAAGACTGGTTATATTTGGTGTTCATGCTTTCAAATTTGCCTATTTTGTATATATATTAAAATGGCAATGGGCTGTATTATGATTAACTAAAAACATCTTCTGTCATGCAACTTTAATAAAATCATTTAACAATATCTTTTAGATACCTTTCATTTTTATTAAATACTAAATTCCACTTAAATGATAGAAATCCAAAATAATTTACTTGTAAAGCATATACCATAGTTTCATTCACTCTAATTTATTTCTTTGATATATGCATTTCCTTCCATTGATGGTTGTTGTTCTGAGGGTTGGGAGGGCATACGTTTGTATTCTCTGCTTGATTTCACATATTGACTCATACGTCTAAGTAATTTGAATGCTATATCCCCTGCAAATGTGGTTCCTCACAACCTGGAAGGGGAACTAGAAGGACAGACATGTACTATAAATCACTTCAATTACCAACTAGATAAAATAAAACTCTAGATATTTATATGTAATAGAGACAAAAAGCACTTGAAGTGTGTAACTTTTCTATAGTAGCAAATGTCCCCCAAATTTGGTTTCCAGGCAATCCATTTCCATTTTTTTTTTTTTTCCATCAGAGCTTCCACCCAACCCGTGTATCCTGTAAGCCTCAATTTAGACACAGGGCACCCTGCGAGTTTCTTACCTAAGGATTTGAAGACATCGGGGCTGGCATACTTCCCATCAAAGTACACGGTGTTGTTCTGAGAGTCAAAGGCACGGCACATCCTGATGAACACCACTTCTAGAGAACCTAAGCAGAGGCAGGATAGGTTCAGGTCATCTGATCTAGGAGAGTCTGTTTTTAAGGTGCTAATGTAGAGATGCTTTCTGGGGCAGAGATAGCACAGTGGGTGTTGTGTACAGTGTAGCTCCTTGGCTCAGGTGTATCAGCTTGCTGTCCCTCTGAGAGGGCAGAGGTTACTCCCACAAACAGACTTTCTGCAGAAGCTAAGCTGTAGAACTGAAATGAGGACTAATTTACAAATGACTTCCTTGGCACACTTCTACCTTGCAATGTAGAGGGTTATAGTTGCTAGGAAAGCACTTATTCATATGTATCAAAACAAACCATCAAAACTAGGGAGATTCCCTGAATTCCACAAGCCTCTTCCTAAAAACACAGCCTTGAGACCTGGTGGGTACACAAAACACAGGTGATAGAAAATGTGGGAATGCAGCCTTCCTTCAATTTAATCTTCTCACTCAGAGGAAAAGCAAAATGGTAGGAATATTTCCTGAATATAGCTTTAAAACCTTTAGAAAGAACTCACTTTTTGCTAAGAAAAACCTGAGCTGTTACCACTGGAGAAAAAGTGCTCTCGACACCTTCCTTACCAAGCATTTCTTTAACAAGCAGGTGAAAGCAGGTTAGGGAGAGACATCAAAATTCACTTGCAAAGCACATACCTGCTTTTAGAAGCACAATTTGATCGTTTTGACACAGCTCCATAAATCCATCAATGCGTTTGGCAAACTCCACCACATACTGTATAGCTTCTGTAATTTTGATGGCACACAATTGCCACATCACCTCCCGCTGCTGTTCAAGAGGAAAACATTAACATACAGGTTATCCAGTATCCTTGGCACAAGTGATTTGTTCCTATTTTATAAAATCCTTTTGTGGAAATGAAGTCAGAAGGGCTAGAGGATGGAACAATAAACAGTTGCCCAGTAATTCAGGTTATAAGGATTGTTTCCATGTCCCTCCTGCCTCCTCTGATTCCTCTTACCTTTTTGGTGGCAATGGGACAAAGACAAGATGTTATGCACATCTGGAGCAGAAAAGCTGAAAAGAAGTCAAGGAAGCAACACAGGCCACTGCTTTAGCCTTGGGCCACAGAATAGCAAAGTCAGATCTTCTTTTAAGCAACTATTTTTCTTTGGAAAATTTAACAACACTTTATTGGGGGAAAGGAGGGAGAAAGGAGGAAAGAAAATTTATTGTATACCCACTATAAGCTAGATGCTTTATAACATCTGTGCCTCAGCATTTTCATAAGAATTTTTTCTGTTGTCCAGAAATCACATGAAAGCTCATAGAGGTTTCGCAGCTAGTAGGTGTGAGAGCTGGACTCAAATCCAATTACCTCTGACTCTGAAGTCACTTTTCACATGCCTTGCTGTTTCTTACTTATTTCTAGCCTCTTCTCTGTAGCTTGGGCTGCTATGGTTACCTGCTATCTCAAAGGCCAACAAAGCAACTCATTGCTACTCCCCAACCTGTCCTTTCAGTTTCCTTTTATATGCTCACTCTCCAGTGCAGTTTGCAGGGGGATCTGGATCTGCTGCATTGCTTACTTTTTCCCAATCCTGGTTTAAGACTATTTCTTCGGGTATGATGGGGTCTAAGAAACCCTGGATTAGGATCCAGGAGTCATAGTCTGGGCCTGGTGTTTCTCTCTCCAACCATAAGTTGGCTGGATGGAGGGGTGTTAGTCTCTTCATATGTTACATGAAGGGGAGGATTAACTAAGAGAATCCCCGTGGTCTTTTCCAAACTTGAATTTCTATGATTAGCAGGAAAACCCAAAGCATTTTCTTCTGCCAAAGGTAAAATGGATAATGAGAAGTTCCCCATCTCCAGCTTGCCCTCTCATTTTAGTGGCTTGTTGATCAGAGTGTTGTATAGAAAAAAGCAAGTAGCAGTACCGTCAGACTCATATAGCTTGATTCAGACCAGAGTTACAATCATAGTTTCCAACCTCATGTTTGTACATGTTATCTAAAGTCCTTCTTAATAACCACTGGAAACATAAGGCTGAGATTTTTTTAGCAACAAATTCTGGACTTTAGAAACTTCTATTATGAACTGGGACAAATCCCAATTCATTTAGGCTTTTAGAAGCTGCTTGATTTAGTCCTCTAGTGCCTAATGGATGGAGATATGTGTATACTTATAAAACACAATAAAATTTGTTCTTGCTGAAATTTTACATGCTGGCATCTCAGTAAGATGACAAAGCCTCAAGGATATGATCATCTCTGGAAGAGTAACTTTTAAGCAGAAATCTGCTCTCTGATTAACTCATTCTTCAGTCCTAAATAAATCCCCTACACCAACACCATTCCCACAATTGCCTCAATCCTAAGAAAAAGTCTTCAGATTCTACCTTGTTTTGATAGTTCTCAATCTCTTCCTGCAGAAAGGTCTGCCACGTTATCTGCTGGAGCTCTTCTCTCAAGTATTGGCAGGTTTCCAGATGTGATTTAGATATATTCTGTGCAAGGTGTTCTAAGGAGAAAACAGGAGATCACAAACATGAAAAGCCATATTCTTCTTTCTTTGGATATTCCATAATTTTTCCACCTAATATTTGCTTTAAAAAGGAATAACTATAATGCCAAGTGTTGAGTTATGATTATCTTTACATATTTAAACAAGCAGTTTGGAACTATTTTGTATTTGGGAACATGAGGATGGAAGACAGGGACTTTACAAAGCCAATATTGCAAGAAGAGACCATGATTTCAGGGTCCCTGCTGACCTTGACCTTGTTCTGTGCTTTACATTAATGTCTGGTAATGAACAGATATTGACCTAGATAGGTATGGGAAATGATTGACATGGCTTCTTCTTGGCATTTTTTTTTTTTTTTGGAATATCCTAGGAAGAATTACTCTTTAAAAACCAGGAAATTATATTCTTTTATGATGATAATTATGCATTTCTTTTGTTTTTTCTGCAACTAGCAGGACAAGCATTGCTGAAGGCCTAGAGTGTCCTACACAGAGTGTAGTTGTCAAGAGTAGTTGTGCACTTAGACTGTGTGGGTCTGTATCTCAGCTCCACTACTTATGTGCTATACCATCTTGAGTATGTTACTTCACCTCTCTGTACTTTGGTTTCCTCACTTGCAAAATGAGGAGAATAGTACCTATTTCAAAGGGCCACTGTGAGAATTAAATAAAGTGAACTCTTAGAACAGGGAGGATTGCTTAGCATGTGCTGCATGAGTTGTAACACTTGAGAGTAAGGGGTTTGATATATTGAGGAAATGAATGCCAAAGAAGTTTTCCCTAACAATTCATAATCTGTGGTCATGCATGAACATACTGAAAGGATAATTCAAGACATTAGACAATAAAGTGTGAAAGTGAATTTCATTAGAAGATAAAGGAAAAGATAACAGGCACCATCAGGAAAGGGAGAGATCAATGCTGACTCAGTGGAACTGGAGGATGCTTCTTGGCACTGAAGACTGGAGGATAGGTAGTGTGGGCAGGCAGAGAGGAGTAGTGTGGGAAGGTACACCAGCTCCACATAGGAAGGACAGTGGATGAAGGAACTGAATATGGCTTTAATAGGGACAGGCAGATGTGATAAAATAATTGTGTCAAGACATAAATATAGGTAGGTAAGGGTCCAACTCCTAGAGAATCTTGAATGTGAGGATTGAATCTGTTCCTGATGAAACAATAGGACCTAGTAGGATTCTCCAGGGGGAGCTGACATATTTAATATTGTATCTGAAGACAGAGGACAAGAAGTTTCATGCTTGGTGGCTGAACAAGAGAGGCTGGGGCAGGAGGATCAATTAGAAGGCTACTGGAGTCTAGGCATTAGTGATTAAGAGCCTGGAATAGGTTGAAAGAGGAGGACAATTGAAAATTTTAAAAGCATTGACAAGATTCTGGTTACTCTCCTCCCAGGGTCTTGGATACATAACAGGCAAGCCATTTAAAAGAACAGTGCTGAATGCCAACTTGCTAATGCTAGTAGGAGTGTCTATAAATTTGTTATTTCCTTCCTCAAACAGAACAAGACTTGTTTGTGTGAAAATACAGCAGGTTCACCTAAATGGAGTTTGAAACTAGAATCTCCTTGGAGACACAGAAACATAATAAATCTTAATGGCCCTATTTGGCAACACACAGACACTAAAACAGCATGAATAAATAGCATACCAAAATAAAACAGAATCTAAAGAAAATATTTAAAGGAAAGAAAGAGACAGAAATTGAGAGAGGGAGAAGCCAGCAAATTGTGTGTCTTAGAATCAATGATGTTTGTGAGGAGGAGAGTACAGACAAGAATAATAGGAAACCAGAAAATGAATGCAGAAATAAGGTAGTAAGCTGTCTCCTATAGAAATAGCTCTCACTATATGAGGCAGTTTCTAGAACGTAAGCCAATTTTTGCAAATACGGAAACACTGAAGTTAAAAGTGTTCACAGGGAAGCTGGGGGCTCCTGCAGGTGAGCAACGGGAAGCAGCTCAGTGTCCTCTTCCAGGTTGTGTCTCTTCCAGTAAATATGGTCAGTCAGCATCTTGTGTTTCACTTCATATTCAAATATGAATATGGCAACATATTTGGCAACAAATTTGTTGCCAGGGCTGGGAGGAAGGTCAGTGGTAGTGTGCTTTCCTGGCTTGGGTTTGATTCCCAGCACCCCCACCCCCAAAGCTGCCACTTACCCCAACCTGAGTCAGGCTTTTAGAATAGCCCGTGAACAGTGCAATGAAGATGATATACCAGTAGAGGGCAGCAACTGCATTCTCATCAACTGCTAACTGCTGTCTCTGATTCCAATTTATAATAGATTTGGCAAGTCTAAGATTTTAGACACTTTGCTATTTTTAAATTTCCATTTCAGCAAAGGAGAATATGTTAAGACTGAATAAAAGTTAAGAAGTTAGTATGGCTTCTTAGAGAAACCGTGTAGAATAGTAAAATACCTCAGAAATAGGAGGTAGGAGGCCTGGTTTCTGGTCTGAGCTCCACAGACACCTATCTCACTTTGTGACAAGGGCAAGTCGGTTCCCCTCCTCAGCCATGACTGCTTCATCAGTACAGCCAGTGTCTAGACACTGCAGATAGAGATCCTAGCTTCCGAGTAACTCAGACTTTCATAGTGGGAAGGAACTACAGATACCACCTGGTCCAAACTCTGCTCATGTTATAGATAATGACATTAATAATGTGATAATAAATAGTTCTTACATAGCATTTGCCATATGCCAGACCCATATAATTTACATCTGTTCTGAATATATATATTTTCTCACTTAATCCTTATAATCCCAAGAAAAAGGTACTATTACCATCTCCATTAATTAAGTGAGGAAACTGAGCCATGGTGAGGTTAAATGAAATCTTCAAGGTTTCACAGATAGAAATGGCAGAGCTATGTATTTAACATAGACAACCTAGCTTCAGAGTCTATGGTCAACCTTTATATTCTATAGGTAGGGAAACCGCAGCTTGCAGGTCACATGACTTACATTGGGTGGTACAACCTATATAGCAAGGTTATGACCACAGCCCACACAAGCTCACTTCTTGTCTCATTCTATGCCCGATACAATGTCACTCATCTCTCCTACACATGGCATTAGTTAACAGTTATAGTCAACAAACACAATTAGTGCTTTAAAAAACAAACAAACCAAGGTTGTTTACCTGGAATGTATAATTCAGGTACTAACTTCACATCAAGGGCAAAATTTCCTATTCAAGGATGAATCTATGCTACTGAAAGTAATGAGCAGGAGGTACTCTTATTAAAAGATAGAACTGTACTTAGGATATGTTAATTTACACTTTTCCTGTTGTACATTGGTTTCACTTGTTGAAAAAAATGATGACAAAGTTTGCTTATCATGAAATCAAGAGTCTTAGTTAAAAAGGACAACAGGACTTAAGCCACAAAGGAAATATCAAGCCGTTTCACATAGCTTTACAGTGGCACAGTAAGTCTTAGGCCATTTTTATGCTATGCACTTTAGTTTCATGAACTACTCTGCACATGTAAATTGGACAGAAAATTAGAACCCAATTTTGGCCTTTTCAGAAAAATTCTAGTTTACTTTTGAGTTTGGGTCTACTTCTAGTTATGAGTTAATTCATCCTAGAATATGCTACAATACATAGGAAAAAAATCCCTATTTTAAAATAACATCAAGGGCTGGGGCTGTAGCTCAGTGGTAGAGCACTTGCCTAGCATGCGTGAGGCACTGGGTTTGATCCTCAGCACCACATAAAAATAAATAAATATATTGTGTCCATCTACAACTAAAAAAATAAATAAAAAATTAAAAAAAAATAAAATAACATCAAGTACAAGGGCACAGGGCTCCCCAGCTTCCCTGGGAGGTGACCACTGTGAAAGAGGAGGCTGGTTTGTTCAGTGACTTGGGACAATCAGCCCAGCCATTTCTGGCCCTAGTCAGGTATTAGTGCACTTTTAGCCAAAGTTCCATGTTCATGGGCAACACTTTGGCTAAGCTCTATGGATTTATTTCAGGATTGAAGATTTGACAAGCAAACAGGACAGATTCACTAGTATTTATGGTAAGATGGAAGCAAACCTAAAGTGAGTCAGGTCATTTTTCATGGGATCATGTCAGCTTTCAATCAAATCCCTATTCATTTCTGAAAATTTTACTTTCATTACAGTTCTGCTTAAGGCTCAGGCAACCAAGATTTCATGACAAAAACGGAAGGTTTTTGTTCTAGTTCAAGAAAAAAAAAAAATCAAACCTACCTCTGCTCAGCTTGGCTTCTAGTTCAGAGGTTTCTCTGTTAATCAAAAGAGCTATGATACACCTTTAATGCTGTTCAGTGGTTAAAGACCAGGCTTAACATGTCCCTGCTCTTGAGGATTTAAATTTAGACCCATAAAGAGATGCTTGTTGTAAAAACTGTAAAGAACATTCAATTTGTTCTATTTGGAGAAAGATTTTACTGGAAATATAAATTTCACTTAAAAGATGTTTTATGGGGTACAGAGGTGGAGCAACCCTCTAAAGAACACAGCCATTATTTCTGTGAACTGAGGATTTCTGTGCTCAAGTCAGAACCTGCTGGTTCTTTTCCATCCGAGGTCTTCATTCTCTCCTCGTATTAACTTAGTCATCTCTGCAGCAACTAATTGAAATGTCCCAAAGGAATATAACCTTGTGTGAGGAATCACTAGGAAGAAAAGATCAAATTCTAAAACTGCAAAGGTTCTTGTCAAAGTTTTTCTAATAATAGTGCTGTATTTAAAAATCGATTAAATATAGCAGAGGATGTTAATATAACTTCCTTGAAATGGAAAGTTTTCCATTGTCTGTGTTATCAACATTTCTAGGTCACATCTCCCAAGAAGCAGTCATGTTCCAGCAATAAGGAAATGAGATTAGGGGGAGTATGGTGAACCTTATATGAAATATATAAATTTGGTCAACAATATTCATCCTCAGGTGAAGAAGTTAATTTGCTTTTAATATTTATAGCATAAATAAATGTATATAGGGTCTGGGCAAATGATACAAATGGAAGAAGTGGGAGTGGGTCTAGCAGAAGGTGTCACCCCTTGGCGGGTACCAGGCTGGTCCAGCACAATTAGTTTTCTTCCCCTCCTACAAAAAGCTAAAAATCTAAATTTTTTGTAACTGTCCAAGTTTAGTGGGGCAGGGATAGGGGAGACTGACCAAGTACAAACTTACAGTTATATAGGAAAAATTAGTTCTGCTGTTTTATGACATAGTAGGGTAACTGCAGTTAACCATGTTCTATTGAATATTTCAAAATAACTAGGAGAAATTTTAAATTTTTCACTACAAAGAAATTATAATGTATGAGGCATTATGGTAAATATTCTTATTTGACTATTATACAATGTATCAAAACATCACATTGTTCTCCATAATGCACAATTATTATGTGTCCATCAAAAACAAAAAAAGCAAGTTTAAATTTTAGTAACCAAACACTTTCAAATTCTCTAATGGCCAAACAATATGTCCATGGGCCAGTTCAGTTTGTAAAATGCCATTTTTTAGTGACCTTAGGTACAAAGCAATATCAGGAATATAGCTAAAGTAAAGAACTGTTGAAGTTAATGTGACCATTCCCCACGCTCAATGTTTTCTGAAGAACTCTCCTTCATTTTGTCTCATTTCTGATGCTGAGAGGCTAAGCACTTATGGGAAATGAAGGACAGTCAAAAGCAAGAAGGCGGGCTAGAATCTGAAGTGGCCTATATGGTAAAGATGAACTGCATCATTTTAACAACATAACTCATCAGAGGAAAGTCAGACATACCCCTTTACTACCAAGGGCATGAGCTGAGCATCCCAGCAGAAGCATGCATGCCATTACCTAGTTCTGCCATGGACACCGTTGGGGAGGTCTCTCCATTGGTGAATGAACAGTAGGGAAAGAAGCCAGATGCTGGTGTGTAGTCACATATGGGTTCTGGTTTGATTCCATTGATATCAAGCCCTGACTGGTCTGGGGAGGGCTGTATGTCCAGGTAGAAGCTGCTGACGGCGGAGTCAGCCTTGCTGCCCTCGGGGGTGTGCCCATCGATGTAGGTACTGAGGTCCTCGTGAAGCTCCGTCAGCCCGTTGGCGGAGATGTTGTAGGTAGGTGTCAGCGGCTCTGCCTCTCCAGGCTGCTGCTGGTGGTCGCGTTGCTGCTGCTGCATCCGGTGCTTCTGCACTTCTGCATATAAGCTGTCTCTCTGCTTTTTCGACATTCGACCAAATTTTACAGCTGGAAGGAAAAAAGCCAAATAGCACCATGTATAATGTGCTTTCCTTCATTATCCTCTCCTGCGGGCTTTAGGATTTCTTTGAAGTCTCAAATCTCAATCAACAGCCACATGTTCACAAAATAAGGACATCATCCAGAGGTGGAAAAAGTCCTACCCCACAAACAGTGGCTCCATCTTTCTCTGACAAATGCACATCCCAGAGAAACTGATGTTTCAGAAACAGACTCAGGATGGTAGGGGGGCGCTTGGGCAATCCTCCCCCTGTTTTCCTGCCATCACATATCCTTGGGCTCACTGGGCACTACTGAGATGTCACTTAATGCACTTGTTCACTTACCACCCATAAAACTGGCCTCCTTCTCCTCCAGCATTCAGACCAAGGGGCAGGGATGCAAAGATTCACAGGGCACACCAAAATAGAGGTAGACCTCAACTTTCATTCAGTTCTCTGTTTTGTACACTTGAATGAGGTTCTTCTTGGTTAAACAGCTGGCTTTGAAGCTTTATGGAAAGGCCTGACCTAAGAAGCCCTCTTCTCCATTTGTGGGTCCTGGCAGCCCTGTGAAATCTTTGGACCCATCTTTAAGTGACACTTTCTGTGGATTTATTTTAGTCTCAAGTAGAATAGACATCAAGATTTTGAAAGTGCAAAGACTCTATAAGATCCCTGTTGGGTGGACTTGGGTTTGCAATGCTTCTCCTTGGGATGTGTCCCTATATTTTAAGTGGAGCAGTGACTCACTTAAATTTTTCAGTTCATTCAGAATCTCAAATGATTTCTTCTGAAACACCCAGATAATTGAAAGGAAAAAAAACCAAAAAACAAAAAAAACACAACACCTATGATTTCCTGGTCTGAATTTCCCCACTAATTTATTTTTCAGCTAGATTCTATATGTGGATAAGGCCTCTGCTAGAGGGACTTAGTTCTTCTGGTTGTCGGTTAATTATTCCTAGTTGGCGGAGTAAAGTCACAGAGTCTAGGGCAGGAAGTGGGAGAGATGGAACCACAGCCACCAAACTGGCCAGCTGCTGGATTCTTCTACTGAGGATAATGTACTGTCCTTCTGCACAGAGGGAAAAAGTGAACTAGAATAGTGGTCACTTTTCAGTTTACAACTCAGATAACAAACTTCAGTGGAGCCAGTTAGACAGTAATCAGGTGATGTGGGCTCTGAAATTCAGGTCCATAAGTTTATAGTCACCTAATCCCCTCCATGCTATTTCTTAATATGTAAATTTTCCAAAAGGCATACTGAGGCTACTTAATTTTTTGCAAAAGGATACTCTAGGACCTCCAATAGGATTCATACCCATAGGTAAAACATACTCTGCAATTGTGCTTTAACTTTTGTCTGAACATTAACAGTAGTCATCTCCCAATAAGTGAAATATAATGACTAGCTCTTGAAAAAATGCACACATAAGTTGTGATTTTAACTTAGATTCCTAAGAGATGTACCTTACTTTGTCAGTTCAGTGCCACCAGAAGAGGAACCCTGCAGAGTTGCATGTCTCAGAAATTTCTGAGCAATGGCTTAAGTTCTTGTATCTTGTGCTTAAGTTCTTGTATCTTGTATCTTCTGCTGGCAACAACTTTACTTTTGTAGGGGCCTATGGAGGGCCTTGTAGGATACATAAGAACAAAAGTAAACTCGAGCCTCAGTGGGTCCATGGGCTCTAAGACCATGTGACTATGGAGAAGACAGGCTGCCCACAGGCCGCCATTCCACTGGAGGAGACAGTTTCCTTCAATGGGATCTTTTAAGACAGCCAGCATGTTCAGAAAGTCCCTAAAATGGACCTGCCGTACTTTCTGCCCAGTTTCCATGTATAAGAATAACTGCCTTGAAATCTGGTGTTGATTATTCAGTGCACTTAAGATAGTTTTCCAGGAAGATCTTGAAATGTTCTATAATTGAATGGTAGATGGTCTCTTTTCCTTAAAATAACTTCTTTTAATGAAAAGAGCATATGTCATTTAGCCACACTTTGCACTATTTTCAAACATTCTGCATGTACAAATATTTGACCTGGGCATGTGATTCAAAAGATCCAGTTAGCATAAAAGCTCCTTCATCCCAACTGCCAGCATGCTTACTAGGGTAAGGCAGGTAACAATTAGTTCTGGCATGTGTTTCCTAAGGGGGAAAATGCCCAGAGGAATTATATTTATTAAAGCCCTTTAGATGACACTTACTTTCAATAAATTCATCTACCTGTAACTTCTGAAATGTTAGAAAATCTCATGGCACAATTCTGTATACTATCCCTTACTCTCCATAAGTCAGGTAGCTGACTCTGGTAGATTATAGGGAAAATCAACTGCTGTGGATTCCGCGACGCTGACAGGAGACCCTGGGGTGGGTATGGGTGAGGGAAGGGACATCTCCTGGCAGATCTGAGTCTGTGTTTCACAACCCCTTGCTATTGTACCACTTCAACTGTAGGAGCTCACCGTCTCGAGACATCCCTACGGCAAGGCATTTCTGCAATCGACAGTGTTGGCAGCGGTTTCTACTGGTTCGATCAATCAAACAGTTCTTCTGACGAGGACAGGAGTAGGTGGCATTGCTTTGCTGACTTCTCCTGAAAAAGCCCTGTGATTCAGTTATAAAATATAAAACATGTTAGTGTCAGTTTGAGTGGTATGATACTCAAGGCAGTATACTAAGCACTGAGCAGCATTA
This sequence comes from Geosciurus inauris, assembly GCA_004024805.1. Taxonomy (NCBI): domain Eukaryota; kingdom Metazoa; phylum Chordata; class Mammalia; order Rodentia; family Sciuridae; genus Geosciurus; species Geosciurus inauris. Next base: position 81,626 of record PVHX01000039.1, read on the forward strand.
ATATTTAATGGAGAATTAAACTTGTAGCAGAATCATCCAGGAGACCATTAATGAAATTAAAGTCACTTCTTTTTCCTTGGGTAAAATTGATCCCCAGAGCCTAATACTCCATCCCTTACACATGCAAAATTATTTTAAACTTCAACCGACAGTTGTCTACGTAAATGGCACAAGATCAGGCTCCTGTTCTTGCCTGCTGACAATCAGAAGCAAAATGTTCTGTGGAATGATACAAAGGAGTTTATCTTTAACCTTTATCTCCAAAATATTTTTATTTTTCTTGTTTTTTCTTTTTGGTACTGGGGATTGAACCCAGGGGCGTGTTACCATTGAGCTACATTCCCAGCCCTTTTTAGTTTTTATTTTGAGACAGAGTCTCACTAAATTGCCCAGCCTAGCCTCAAATCTGCCTTAACCTCTCTAGTTTCTGGGATTAACAGGCATGAGCCACCAAGCCAAGCTCTAAAATATTTTTAGCAAAATAAACACAAACTGAGTTAAGGAAAATGCAGCCACGCCATGACCCAGAGCACTACAATCCTAGCGCACTACAGTGGCCCCTTAGACATCTCTCACTCTTTGGGTCCCGACCTACTGGTGCAAGCAGTTAGATGACACTTGGATGGATTACTGTGGCAGATTAGCCAGATTGGAAATCTTCCTCAATCCTTGACAGTTTGTAATACCAATATTCAGAGTCATGGCCTTTTAAGATTCAACAAATCCAATCTGATGTCCCTCAAGTTCCTCTTATGTGTTGAGCACTGTTTTAAAAATGAGAAGGTGCATGAAGGTGCACACAAGGAGCTACTGGTCTCAAGGATTTAATTTTTGTTTGTTTATTAACTTCCAAAGCAGGATTCTTCTTAGCTCATTGATTTTAGTGTTTATTCTTACAGCTGCAAATTTTCATTTTAGCTATGTTTCAGCAACAACCCACAAGTTTTACTATGTAGTATTTTCATTATTATCCACTAGAACATGTTCTAGATTTTCCATAAATTTATTCTGTAACCCAAATGTTATTTAGAAGTGTATTTCTCAATTTTTCAAATATACAAGGGGCTTTGTTATCTTTTAATTGTCACTTATCTCTCAGTGGTTTTGCAAGCTAGACATGTCTACAAAAGAAAAACAGGATAACTAGAGTCATGAAGCAGAGCCATGAAGGGTACAAAATAGAATTAGCACCTTCAAAGCTTTAATGGTGAAGATAGGTGACCCCAGCAAAGCAGACACTGGTGAAGAGGGGAGAGTGAAGTCCAGAAGAACTTGACAAGTGGTGGGGGTAAGGGTATTCTCCCACTGAGGGAACTTTCTAGAGGCCTACTTGGCAGTTGTATCAAAATTCTTAGAAGCATGTCTGCCCACTGAGCCAGTATTACTTTTTTCTTTTCATTTTTCTTTTTGCAGTACTGGGGATTGAAATCAAGGGTGCTCTACCACTGAGTTACACCCTAGCTCTTTTTAGTTTTTATTCTGAGACAAAGTCCTGCTAAGTTGCCCAGGCCAGCCATAAATTTGTGATTCTCCTATTGTAGCCTCCGGAGTAGCTGGGATTACAGGTGTTCACCACTGCACCTGTGCAGCTAGTAATTACCCTTTAAGAAATACACCTTAAAGGAATATTTAAGAATGGCACAAAGATTCACCTACAAGGATGTATTTCACTGCATTGTTTACAATGTGAAAAAATTAAGAAAGATCCTAAATGTCAACATTAGTGAAAATCATATTGTATACACATATAATGGAAGTTAGTAACTGTTAATGGCATTTCAGAAACACAATTGTTATAAAAAGATAATAAAAAATACTTCTGAATTTTTAAAAATCAGGTAAAGAAATAAACCCAGTATAATCCAATTTTTGGTTAAAAAGAAAAGGAACCTATATACTTAGAAGAAACTTTGGAAATTATGCCCTAAAATGAAAAAAAAAAAAAAATCATTAGCTTTGTCTGGTGGGGCCACAGGTGATTTTAAATTTCTTTTTATCTGTGCTTTCTGATTTTTCTACACTATGCAAATGGAAAGATGTGAACAACCTAGTTCATCTGCTTACTTATGTGATGACTGGAGTCTCTGAGGACCAAGTCAATGTATACAATGTGAAATGACCTTGATTCTTTCTTGTTTACTTTTGAAAATCAACCTGGGAAAGGACTAGGAGGCAGGATCCTCATGTCTCACTCCTTCTTGCACCCTGCTAAGCTGCTAATCTAAACAAAGGCAATCCTGGGGACCCAGCGTCTGCATTGTACTTTAAATCTACCCTATACCAAGTCTGGTCTCTTCTGTAAAGCAATTTGTTCTCAAGATATCTAAAGCTGTGGTGTGTGTGTGCGTGTGTGTGTGTGTGTGTGTGTGTGTGTGTATGTGTGTGTTGTACCCTGTGAAAAGAAAGTGAGAAGTAAAGCTTTCTTCAGGCTTAATGGAGAGAAGTCAAGAAAATATAAGTGGTAACAGGGGCGGATAATCCTTAGAAAGAGATATGAAGAGGTCACTGGTCTGGGTGTTCGTTTCAGTCTGAGACACATAATCACCCTCAAAGCTGAAAGGTGTTTATCTCTTTCCTGAGACTCAACTCCCACTCACACCCAGTGTGTTTGTTACCACTGCAGGTGCCTTGGCTCAGGAGCTTATTTGCTTTTCCTTTAGTTGGGGCTGAATTTTGTTGGCTTCATAGTAAGCCCATTGCCATTAGTTTTGTCATATGGATAACGTCCACACATTCTTGTTTCCTTTAAATGGAACCAATGCTGAGGGCTGTCAAACTATCTCAGGGAGGTTTCTTCGATAGCCCCAATCATGACATCTGTCACTTTCCTTTCTAGGGTCTTTCTACCTGTAGTGTTTCTTCTTGGGATCCTCTCTAGTTGCATCACTTCTTTCAAAAGTCTGAAATCCAGAGAATACACAGCTCTTGGGGGTCATTAATGAAAAGGATGCTGGCTTTTAGTTTCCACATATTAATTTGACACCATACCACCATAAATAAAGTTCCTGAATTTTAGCACAGAAGCCGTATATAGTCATCAGTCTTCTCTACCACAAGGGAATTAGAGGGCATGATGATAGATATATAGATCAATCTTAATGAGAGCTTGTATTAATCACATCTCTTAATTCTGCACTTTAGATGCTTTGACATCTTGGGGCCTTGCTGGCCCCTCAGGTACTGCCCTTCCCTTCCCAGGGCCAGCTAATCCCTATGGAGAGCAAGCAACTTGCCTGCAGCATGCCTCTTGTGGCCACGCCAACCAGGTCAAAGCCTGAACACCAGACAACCTCCTTGATTAGGGTTCAGACTCCCAGCCACTATTCCCCAGCCCTTCCCACCCCAGGGCCAGCAAGAAGACCACTAGAAACAACCCTCAGCTCAGCATCCCATAACTATCAAGTAGAACACACTAGTCAGTCACCCTGTAACTACTAAGTAGAACAAACTAGCCAGTCACAGGCCTGCTCACCCTGAGGTGCATGTCCTTCCCATGGAAACCACAGTACAACCTCTGGACTGCGTGTTCCTGTTACTTCCTTTCATTCCTGACTGACTGTGGTGCTTCCTTGTGTGGCCCCTGCATGGTATGCCATAGATACTGTTCCTAGGGGTTTGTGAGGGTAACATACTTCATTCCTCATGACAGCCATTTCTATGTCTATGTATCTTTTGACATCTGTTTAGAACAAAACCTAGGTACCATTAAATAGCTCTTAAGATGTGCTAGGTACTCTGTGCTTTATCTGGATTATGACATTTAATTTCAACAAGGAGAAGGCAGATACTTTCATTTCCATTGTTTCAGGGCTGAAGAAAGCCTTATGAGGGTACAGGGACTTGCTCATAATATCCCCTGTAGCACGCAGTAAAGCCAGGCTATGAATCTTTATAGTTTCTTTTCAGAACTCATACTGTTGTCCTTTTTAAAAATGTTTCCCCTGTGCGTCAAAGGAATTCCTCCTTCATTGTTTACATTGAAGGTGATCATTAAATTAGTGTAAAGAAAAACAAATGTAAATTAGTTAAAAAAAAAAACAAGGTATGTATAATCAAATAGCAAGACTGATCCACTCTGATTTGGTGTTTTCCTGCAGATATGGCCTTTTAGCTCACCTAGGCTGCTAGGTTCACCACTGCACCCATGCAGCTAGTAATTAGCCTTACTGCTCAGACATTTCACAAAATCCTCAGCCATAGCTGCAACTCATATGGGTTAGGTGTCACAAGATCAGTCTTATGATTCTATCATTTTCCCTCATTTGGACCAGAAATAGTTGCCCCTTTGATTCACTACACCTATGTCTCCAACATGTTGGCTCATTTACACACAAAACAACAACAAAACTTACAGCCAGGCCATAGAGTCAGAGTTGCTATCATGAAAGCTGAGTCATTATGCCTTACACTTGAGGTGTATCCACAAGGCACTCTATAAATGCCTGGAGGAGTGGCCCCATGGCTGGAACTAATACGTGGCTTCCAAGCTGTCCACTCAGAAGCAGACCACACTTACTGAGATGTGTTTGTTTGGAAGGGTTTGGGGAAAGCAAGCAAGCACACACACCTTGCTCTTGGTATCATCGTTTGATCCTCAATTGAGCCCACTGAGCAAACTCTCGTTAACAAGTTCTAGGAGTGGCATAGCTAAGAACCAGAGAAGAGAGCTATCTTTTCTACTAAGTCAACAGAGTCATACCCACAAGGAGAACTAGAAAATACCGGATAGGAGGGGTCAAGTGAGGTTATAAAGTGAGACCTGAGAAGGGAGAGAGTGGGTAAGCCTCTGTGACTCAGAAGAACACTGAACTTTGCATTTCAGAAAGAAAGAGGGTTTGGCTTTCCTCTACTTTAAACTTCTCTTTAACAGTCCTTGGGGGTTTTCTCAGAGGTTTAAATGTTTGGGGAGCTCAACCGATACAATGTTAAAGGCTAAAGAACACATAAGAGAGAGAATGATTAGAAGAGAAGGTGGAAAGTATAACAGGAGCCTTTCTACCTAAAAGAAGCAGTATGCTCCTAAGAGTACAAGTAGGACCCTGTCTGGGCAGCGATAGTAGAGGAGGTCGAAATAGACCTGGGACATGAGTTTCAGGGCTGGGCAGTCGGAGGCCGTCATACAGACAGCAAGGGCAGCATAAGTCAGTGCATAGAGTCTGGGGAGGAATGGAGGCACTGTGCACCAAAAAGAAGATGCTAGAACTGTGAGAAGCTGGGAGCAACATTAAGTACATAGTTTTGCAATTTTATTATTTCTAAAGGATGAGCTAACGAATTCATTTATTGGCTTTCATAATTTTTTTTTTAAGGATGTCAAAATACATGAAGATGTACATTTACTAACATGGTGGGCTTGAGCAAGCAGACACTGATGAACTTCAGGAAGTACTTAGTGGGACTGTGGCACATCACCACCTAGTGGCAGCATGCTAGCATGCTGTCATCACAAATCGCATAATACACAGGCCTTTAGAGTTTAAGGTCCCACGGTTAGTACTCCCAATGTTTATTAGTACTGGGAGAACGTTGACTCAAAAGCCAATATCCTGACTTCAAGTCCAGTGCCCTATCGCTTAAGTATCTTCTCTTAGGTGTTGGACTAAAGAACTGATGTCACACAGTCTCACCTTTAGTATACATGGAGTTCCCAGATATCAAACTTCTCCCTCAATTTCCATGCCTCAAAGACATCTCTCCAGCATTTCCCCCTTTAGTTCAGTTTGCCTTCAAAGTGCCTTTGAGTTTTATTTCTGATGTCTGCCCACCACTCTCTGGGGAAGTCTATACCCTAATACTTTTAAATATGGCTGTTCACTATGAATTTGTTTACTACACCCACTAGATTGGAGTTACCTTGGATCAGGATACAGGCCCTGGTGTTCAGGAGAAGGTTCATACCAGAGTATAAAAACTGACTGCTAAAATTCCATGAAGTTTGTTGCTAAATCCAGTTGCTAAACCTAATCATTATTAAAAATTAACGAATTATTTTATTATTTTACCAGTATGTGTGCTTGAAATTATTTATAACAATTTTAGCTGAATGGTAGAAATACTGTATAATAATGTGCTACTGTTCATCTCTTCTCCACTCTGTGTTCAGTGAAAGGGCACATTGGGTAGCTTGAAATGGCCATATGGTGAGTATTTACACCACAGAAATTGGCAAATGCAGCCAATCAGGGCTTGATTTACTGCTTCACTTGTCTGAATTTAAAAAGTGATGCAGAAAATGACAGTAATGCAGATGGAACTTAAAAGTATGTCTTGTGTGTAGCCATCTCATTGTGAATAGCAGAAAAATGGAGGAAAGGCATTTTTGGTATTTGAAAACTGTGATCTGATTCAGCAAAGTTGTTTACATCATCACTGATGAATGAGTGAAGTTCCAAAATGTTGTTTCACTTTCTTCTTGTTCATTAGGGGAAATGAAATATCAGCTAAGATTCAAGTTGGAACTATGAACTTTCGTCAGCTACAACCACAGGTAGAGATGAAACAGTTCAGCAAAAACCATTGAGAGTATTCATTGAGAATAATGTGTCTGCATGAAATTTACAATAAAGAATATTATGTTTTATTATTATTTGTAAGTTATGTGAAATTATTTCAAGAGAATACACACTAGTTAGGTACATACATACATGCACTTTGTTTTCCAGGGTGCAAGTTGTTAAAAACTAATCAGTATGTGCCTGGGCTGAGCCCACTTCTCACAGGGTCACTGGTTCACCTTTAGGTTTTTGAAAGAGTCCTCCCTACTTCCTATAGGCATTTACCCAAAATTGTGGTTTGGCCTTCTAGGGCCTCATCACCTTTCCCTCAATTCACACAAGTTCCAAAAACTTAAGCCAAATGGTTTTCTCTTCTTTCCAGAATAGAACATATCTAAACCCACTGCCCATTTCCTAGTCTGGTCTCTCCCAGTGTTTTCTTGCTCACTGACAGGTACCATCTACCGCAGTTCCCTAGTCATTCAAGGTAGAAAGATAGCTTCATTTCATCTGTCTCCTGTCCATCCACACCCAAACAGTTGACAATTTAGGCAGCTTCTCATCACCTTCGTATTTCTGCAATCCATCTACTTCTCTCCATCTTTGCTGCAATTTCCTGGAGTTTTCACCTGTCATCTCCTGAATTAGCTATTATACTGCCGGTAGTCTTGCTTCATTTCTCATCCCTCCAGTCCATTTCACACAGCCACCAAAGATCTAAAATGCAGAACTGCTCAAGTCACTTCCCCACTTATAAACACTCAATGGCGCCTGCTGACAAGCAGGTGATGACCACCTATCCAGGAACCTCTCTTCCATACTTGATCTTCTTCTGACAGTGCTGTGTTCCAAGTTCCCCCCAAGAAACCCTGTCCCCACCCCTTGCTAGAAACCTCTTTCCTTCAGAATTCACTGAGATATTCATATTCTCTTGGACCTTCTTTGACTTGGCCCTGCCCAAAGCTAGTTGAAGGACCCCTCCCATGTGCATCCATAGAGCCCTGAATTTATCCCCCTCATAGCCCTTACCTTGCTATATTATTCATCTTTCTCTCACCAACTATCTTGTTTGTCTGTGTAGCTAACCCAGTACTTAGAGAAGTCAACAAACACATATTGCATGAAAGACCAGAGGGAAAAACAATGGCTGTGATCAAAGCAGTGGTGACAATCAGATTCTGGTCCCCTTTGTATGTTAGATACAGTACAAACCTTTCTTGTAATTCACAACAACTTAACAACTGCAAACTAAATATTTTTATATCTATCTTACAAATAAGAAAATTAAAGTGCAGAGAGGTTAAGCTATGTGTTTACAGTCAAATAGTCAAGGAGAAAAGCCAGGATCTGATCTGTGAATCCTAGGTACACACAAACACCACAGGTTTTTAAATGTACCTTCCAGAAGTGCAGACTGAACAACAACAACCCAGGTGAACACATAACAAAACAAACAAGTAAAAAAGCCACTTTTTAGTTCTGTAGTAGATGTGCCATATAATGGTGCAGATGAGGGATAAGACATTTGATAGGGTACTAAACACCAAGTTTCTACATACGTAGAGGAATACTCCTTTGCCAGACCTACTTCATAAAAAGTTTGAAATACACATGACATTTCCTATTGGGGTTATTAATAGCTTGGTCAAAAGGTGTGGGCTGGCTGGAGGCTAAACTGTGGGTGTGGCTAGGAAGAGCTGGGGGGTCTTGCTCTGAGGGTGTCCCCTCCTGCTTGGGGCGCCTTCTCAGAGAAGCACAGGCTGAAATGCTGATCTGATGTTTGGTCTTTTGACAATTTTCACTTAATGAATTGATTCCTACAGTTCATTAACATACCCACTTCCACTTCTGTATACACATATGTCTTAATTAGCTGCTCATTGGCTGTTTAATTACAAGAAAACAGCTGACAGCTGCCTTGCTGAATTCTAATGGCAGACGCTTTGGAGCGGCTACACATTTGCTTTTGACAACCAAGATTTATTCATAACTCTGTGATTTATTATGAATGCTCATATGCCTGCCCCGACGATTGTACTTTTCAAGACAACTAAAAATTGGAAATTTGGGGGACTGTTAAAGTGGGTATATGTCCACCTTTTCTTTCTGAGGCTCAAAAAGCACAGAATCCTACATGTGAAAGGATGCACTGTGTCCTTATTTTATTTATCTTGGGAACTTTCTCTTGAGAACATTTAGAAGCACGAGGGTGAGGAAGAAATATCATTGGATGAGTGTGGGCAGCTAAGTAACTGGACAAGGGGTAATACAGGATAACTGTCAGCTTAGTTTTACTGAGGGGTAAAGAGAGAGCATGCATAGATTAAGATCTATGGAGAGAAGGAGACCAAGGAAATGATAAAATTTAACTCTATGTGTGTGTGTAGTGGGAGGAGCAGACAGGAATAACAGGCTCCAAAGAAGCAAATGAGGAAGGAAATTTGATCTTTAGAAAAGAATAGGCAACCTCACTTGTAAAAGTTAGCTGGTACAGCCCCAAACTCATGCACCTGGCAGCAATAAATCACAGAAACTAGGATCTCCTGAACTCCCTACTTGTTTAATAATGACTGGCCTCTCTGTAGAATTGTTTGTGCAAATGATCTCTGATTAAAGCTGACCTCGTGTTGGATTTGGTAAGTCTAGATGTCTGCTTTTGCGTGAGCTTTGCCGTACTCAGATCCAATCCAAGTGTACACATTCAGCAACCATCATTCCCAGGAAAGCACTAAGGGACCTGTCCCAAGCCAGGCACTATGTCAGGGCCCTATCATCCACTGGGCCTCGAGCCCAGTGTTTTCTGTAAGCTGAGGAAGGACAGCAGTTACTGAGACACGATTAAGACCAAAACAAACAAATGAAAAATATCAGGGGAAAAAAAAACAACCTGAATTATACAAATGGATACAAACTGGGGTTTAACACATGCTATCCTGTATGTATTCCATTGCAGGACTAGAAGATTTAGCTAAACAAGATTTTTTTTGCTTATCACCTGTATATAACAGCTCTTTTTTCCCCCCTGCAAGTGCTGGGGATTGAACCCAAGGCCTTGTGTGTGCCATGTAAGTGCTCTACCATTGAGTTATTACCCCAGTTTATCATCTATGTATAACAGAATTGAAAATTTGATGTTCTAAGGATGCAGTAACAACTGTCCTTCCCCAAATCTAATTTTTATCTTAAAGGATAGTTCTAATATTGGTGCTGGGTGTTATAAAGCATTAAAATAAAAATACTAGACATGAATATTACAATTCTGAAAAATAGAATTGATTCAGGACTAGTGACTTTACAACCAAAGTAAGAATACTAGAATACTCTAAAAGACAATTTGGGCTGAAAAGGAACATTCATTTTAGTTTCTCTGAAGAACTAATACACAAAAAGCCCCAGAAGTTGCTTTCACAACTTTCTTACAGAAAAAAAATTCAAGCATCAATTATACACTTTATCTTTGAAAGGCTTTCTCTTGTTATTTCAGGAGAATGTTCATGGGAAGATTCCAAGTATTCCCTTTACTGCATAGGACTTCATATTAAATGTATTGATTGATGACTAAATCCTTGAAAAAGAATGCTACTATAATTTAACAAGAACAATGGGTTTTAAATGTAATGAGGTGCCAATTCATTAATCTCGATGCTGGATTGTATTATCATTTAAAAATACAGTTAAAATTGTAGAATAAAGATGTTTAAAATGATATGGATTAAAATGTGTGCATGTGTTTATCTTGAGATACATTTTTCTATAATCATGTGTGTAGCCACTGTGTCTTACAATGAATATAGGATCTGAAATTGAATGACAACTCAGATCATTTCTCCAAAATAAAACCTTTACCAATGTTCATGCTTCTCCAAACATTTCACATTTTTACTTACTGTGAAGGCTGAATCTTAATCCTGGCATCCACTGTTTTAGTTTAACCTCTGGCCTTGCCTTTGCCCTCCTGTCCCTTGACCTGGCTCCATCCTGGCAGGACTGTCCCAAATCCTCCTTGTGTGCTCAGCAGGGAATACATTGTGTTTCAAGGACTCATAAACATCTAACAGAACGAAACCCTTACAGACTTGTTTTCTAATACGTACTTTCCTGGATATTACCAGTATGCTATTCCCTCATTCTCCCAAAAGAACAAGTAAAATACATTGATAATACAAAGTGTGGCATAACAGCATGCTTAAAAACTTGGCGAAGGCATACTTTATCCTTGCCTTCCACTATTCACAGAAGGTGACCTTGCTTCAGTCAAACTGGGTTATAAACTGTTCCTTAAATACACTGAATACACTCAAGACTTCCCTATTTCTGGACTTTTGCCTCTGTCGTTCCTCACTCTCCCTCCTCCCCAGCCCAGAATGTCCTCCCAATCCTGCTGCACTGGCAAATCCTTCTCCACCCCGGGCCCACTGTTGGTTCCTCCTCAGTGAAACCTGGCTGGCCATACTCTTGTAAACTTCCCAGCCATGTCGCGTCATGGATGTGTGCTTCTGTGTCATACTATGGACTGTGGCTTTACTCTATTAGTTAGCTCTTCACACTGTTTTTTACCTTTCCCTGTGTTGGCCTCTTCTCTACAACTAGACCATACACTGCTTGAGGGAAGGATTAGGTCCTCTATGTCTTTGGATCCTTTAGAGTGCTTACAGTGTGAAGCCCCACGGGAGCACTCAGATTATTGTTGTTTTCCTTGGCAGGTTCTATATAACAAATTGCCAATGCCCACAAAAATCAAGACTGGACTCATAGATATCCCAGAAATAATAGCTGACTATGCAAAGCAGCATCACCAAGGCACTAAGGAGTTTGGCCTTGGATGATGATAACAACAGCCAGCACTTTGAAAGTGCTTGTTCCATGCCTGGCACTCTCCCCAGTGCTTTACCTGAAAGCCTGTGATAACTCCATGAAACAACTACAATTGCTATCCTCATTTCACAGATGGAGGGACTGACTGACCCTCAGAGCTGTTGAGTGGGTACTTCAGTTGGCCAGTGGCAGAGCTGGGATTCCAACCCAGGCAGTCCGGTGGCAGAGTTAGAGCATAACATAAGCACAGTGCTGAACTGTCTGTCCGTAGGTAGCAAAGGGGACAAGAAGATGGTGAGCTGAGAAGAGCCAGGAACAAAACATCTACCATTTTTTGCTGCTCATATGTAATGCTCACCTGAGCAAATATGTGGGAAAACAGATAATTATTTCAGCAAACAGATTCTCTAGTTTCAGGTTGCTGATTTTAAAGTGCAATCTAAAATACACTCACAAAATGATTAGCTCAGAAAATGAAGTCACTTTGCTTTTCTTTCACTTGATATCATTTGCTATATCTAATTATAAATATTTCTTATGTCTAATTATACTACCATTGAGATAAATTATTTACGATTGGTCATGATATAAACACCTTCACCTGGTTACAACATGATAAATAATTAACAAGAAAGGTAGAAGTCCCTTGGCTTCACTATAATTAGGAATAAAATTGTTAGTTATAGCAGAGAGAAACTATATTGCAGAACAAATAGTACATGTGTCAAACAAAGCAAAATGAAACAAAACAAAAACAACAACTCCCACAGAACATTGTACAGATCCCAGGCTGGGCATAGTTCGAGTCTGTTAAAAAATCACATATTAGGGGCTGGGGTTATGGCGCAGTGGTAGTGTGCTCGCCTAGCACACGTGAGGCACTGGGTTCGATCCTCAGCACCACATAAAATAAAGATATTCTGTCCACCTACAACTAAAAAATAAATATTTAAAAAAAAATCACATATTAATTGTTCAGTGGCTTTCACTGTATAAAGTCAACAGAGCGGAGATATAGAACCACAGATAACTGAAAATCACTTTGGCACTGAGGCTGCATGTGGACAAAATCTGGAAAGGAATCTTTGAAAACAATAACTGTGAAATAATAGCTGTCTTTTGTGTTCTTAATATTTTTATTTATATTTATGGATAATTGTTGGGAGTAAAAAGGTGTATATTTTTATGCCTATGTAAACTCAAGTGGTAATCAGACAGCCAGTTCAGGTTTTATTGAGTAGCATGTTGCTAATTAATCTTGCAAATTGTTGGGGTATTCCATACAAAATCAACCACCTTGACGCCAGCCTGCCCCTTCCCTAGACTTAATTCTCAGATATTCACTTCACTTTACCATATAAACTACATGTGACATTACTGATGGATTCAGATAAAGTGATCAGTTTCTTGGGCAAAATGAAGAGACAAGTAGTGAACTGGTGTACAGGATGCTGCCTGGGGCCCTGTCCTTTAAGGTAACACTGAGGTCATATGGCACGCATGTGCTTAGGGACCCCTAGTGGGCAAGCACTGCAATCTAAATGTCCTTCTTTCAGAAAGGCCATGCCATTTCTACCAGGGACACGCCTTTAGGGGGATGAACACAGATGAGGAAGAGGATGAAGGACACAGCTGCCCAGCCCATCAGCCAAGTCAACTCTGAAGATCACGGGGTGACAACTGCTATAGGCAGATCACTCTCCTGCATCCTGGGATAGCACAGCTCAGGCAGTTTATTTCATCTCATTAAAAAAAATAATTAATTACTTTCAAGGAAGAGCAAATTAAGGGAGAAAGTGTATAATGTTCTTCTCTTCTTTTGTTTTTTAGTAATCCAGAACCCTAAGGCCTTGAAGGTTACTTCGGAGATGAACAATTCAAATCTCCTCTAAATAGAAGCTCTCCACTCCTGAAAGGCAGGTAATTTATCTAAAAAAAATGTATTAAGTATGTTTGGTAGCAGGCAGAAATGTTAAGCTTCACTAAGATGACATCAACATGAAGCATCTATACATGTACAGATTGGCAAATGTTATGATGAGTGGCAGAGAAATGAAGAATTAAACTATGAGATTAGGATGATTAACAGTACAACAAAGAATTAAAGAAATGATGAGACTAATTTCCCTGAAGTCTCTTAGCAATCATTTGTGTCTGCAGGTGATTTTGTATTTTATGACATTGTACTTTCTAGTTTCACTAAAGGAAAGTGAACCAAATTTATCGATTTTATTTTTTGCCTCAATCTCAAAAAGCCTTAGGGCTAATTCAGGTCTGGATGTAGCAATCAGCTGTCTCAGAGGCCTTCTGCATGCTTAAATAGCCTCTCTCCTATTTATTTTGTGCTGTTTTATCCTATAAGCAGTCTCAAGGTACCTCCAATACAACCAGGAGGATCTAAATCTTAATAAATTGAAACCTGAATAACAGAGGTAATCTGGGTTTGTAGGGGTGGTCTTAAGTTATTAGGATAAACACTTTTATTTTCCATTCTCACATTATGCATTTGCTGTGTCCATTACTTCAAGATTAAGGTAATTAATAATAAAAATAGTGACAATTGCAATAATAATGACAATATTTAGATTTAAATAGCACTTTTACAATTACAGGACCTTTGGATGCAGTTTCTCAGTCTATTCTTGAATAGTCCTAAAAGGTAAGAAGGTCATGTTATGCCTAGTTTATAGATGAAGAAATTGAGTCACTGCAAGACTGAGACAGGCCCTAAACAATGTGGACAAGTGGAGTCTAGGACAAGAGTTAGGTGCTTTCTGACAGCCTTCTCATAATTTGGCCATAATTTGTGTTAACATCTACGTGCTGACAATACAACTCAATCTCATTCCAATCAAACTTACTGGAAACATCTTTTTATAAACCCTATAATAGGGACAGCACAGAAGACTGAAGGTATCTCTTTTTAAAAGACAATAACCAAAGAGATAGCTCATCAGTTCAATCAATTCTGGAATTGGAAGTGAAAAACATAAATAATACTCAAATACTTTTCTTGGATTCTAATTTAACACCAAAATATTTATTCTGTCCTGTCATTTATCACACTCAAAATTCCAAGGAATTAAATTTTTAGACACAGGATAAATAAAAAATAGAAATCACAAAGATACATTGTAACATTAATAGAAACAACAACAATTTAAAAGGCTTACCTTGCAGCCTTCACACGTAATGACACCATAATGGATTCCTGATGATTTGTCTCCACAGATCTTGCATGGAATAATTTCAATTTGAGCTGCAACAGAAGCACGCAACCAGTTAATTACATTTTCTTTTAAACACCTTATAAAAGCGTTCCCTGATCAGCATTTGTATAGTGAAAACTAATAACCTGCTAAACATTATACTGCATTAACTATTCATTGCTGAACTGTGAGGGTCCCCCTAGAGCCCTGGACTAAATTATGGCTGCTCGTTATATAATAGCTTTCGGGTTATTAAAATGGGTCATTTGAGAAGGTGTTTAAGAACCCACAAGAAGACTGGAATCAGCATTTCAAAGCCTTCAAGAACTGGAGAGTTCGCAGTTTAGGCCTCAGAGCAAAGCAGATACTAAAATGTTTCCTCCAATCTCATTTTCCATCATTATTTTTAAAAGGCCATAAATCTGTCTTGGCTGAGCACTATAGCTCAACTGATGGAGAAAAATAGACTCCAAAAAGTCAGGTCTACCTAGGAAAATGATTCAATTCAAAATATTAATAAGTTACATATGATGGCAAGTAAGAATTCCTTACTCATCTTTTTAAAATTAATGTAGTTGCCATGTGTTAAAAATTAGTTCATTTGTGTACAATCAAAACCTTTCAACCATAAAGTTAATATCCTATCTGAATTTAATAATTACGGATCTTGACAAATAGGGTAAGTTGGAACTGATTTCCGGGTTCAGCTGCAAGTGTTTCTAGCCAATTGATTAAAGATGCCTCATACGGAAAGACCAACCAGATAATTAACATATTACACCAACATTCTCAAATATGACAAAGCACATTTCTGAGCAAACACATTATATCTTGAATAGAGTTAGAAAGAACACAATTAAGAATTTAAAAAATAAGGAATAGAATAATTAAGCAGAAGAAAGTGATTATACCACCTATTACATAGAATTTATATGTGAAATAAAGACGACCAAAGTGGAGCCACACAGACAGGATGGCAATGGTCCCCTGTTTACCTGGCATGTTCCATTAGGCTAAATTGGCTCTCCTCAGTTTTCGCTACTGCATGTTACGTCCAGGTACTCACTAAAGTACACACATATACAATTGCCAAGTGCCCAAATAGCCAAAGTCTGTTTCATTTTTATACAGCTTCTACACAGCTCATGCCTTATACAGACTTTGTCCGGGCAATATGCTGCATGATGTAAGTCACACACATATACACAGTCCACTCTTTCTTCTAATGTCATCTCATATCCTGGGATGGCTTACACAATGACTTCCTTTGGAAGTGATGAAATTTTGCAGTTGATATATAGAGCACACATGAAGCCAATGGATTAACCTCATTATAAGCCATGTGTCTTGCTAACTCCCTTCCATGGGAACTCTAGCGACTTTCAAGGAAGGCGAGTTATCTGGAGGGTCTGTTTCCTATCAGTTATTTTAGTGCTGGCATACTGAATTTCTTTGCTTGTCCAGATTTAGAGATTGTTCAAAATCTTCACATCCAATGTATTTTCCATAATCTGGAGGCTTTCCACTACCCCCAGTAATGGTACTAATATTAATGAGTTTTGCAATTTAATGTTTAAAATTGAATTTAGCAAAAATTGCCATTCATAGTCTGCCTCCCCGTTAGTTGCCATACTTGATTTCAAGAAAAATTCTGTATGAAATGTGAAATATAACAATGCCTCATATTTCCCAATATTCTCTCTTCCAATATTTTTAATATAGTCAATGGAAAGGTTTGTGCCACAGATTGGGAAGAGGGAGAGAGAGAGAGGCTCAACATTTTCAGACTCAAAAAAACTAAGTGGTAGTAAGAAACTCTGAAAGCTGAAATCAGCTGAGAGTTATTGTCTGGATTTTCCCACCTGAATTAACTAGTCTATAATGAGAACTAGCCTCCTCCACCCTGACCTGTAAGGAGTAGAATAATTAGGCAACATAAAGTACTTGAACCACTTATTAAACAGAATTTATATGTGAAATAAAGAGGACCAAAGTGGAGCTCCTTCTGCTTACGATTCACCTCAAGCTACAATCACAGACATTAGAGATACCCAACCTGTTTAGGCTCTGCAGTTTAAGTCAGCATCAAAACTACCTGAGGCAACTAGAGCAATGCTAACCTTAAACTTGGGCCTTTCAAGAATTATCTTCCTTCCACCTTAGTAACAGGAGTATCTGTTTAGTCCTTGATAAGAATAGGAGGGTCCTAGGCAGGCCATATTGGCAAGGCTAAGTAAAGCTATATCTGGACCATATGGAAAATGATGCATTGCTGTTCACTCTGCTGGGGGCACTTAGCAGATGGCCAATCAGAAGCGAAATGATGTTTAAGGCAGTGACCAAAACACCTGCTAATGGCTCTGGCAATCCTATAAATTCTAAATAGGGAGGTCTGCTCATGATAGGGGTGGTCCTGGGATTGTCCTTGTGGACCCAGCACTGTCACCTGAATGGCTCACAGTCTGGTGGGGGAGGGTAGAGACTGGTTGCAGCATAGACCCAGGGTCTGGTGCCACTGCAACAGGACTGCTGGTCTTTGTCAGGCTCCTATACCATTGGTCTTCAGCCCTGCTTAGGCTCCCAGTATCTTTCAGATCTCAAGGATACTCAAGCTGAGACCCATTTCATAAGAGGTAGGGAGGCTGTGAAGCTTAGAATGAATGGATTCACTGTAGACTGACTTGTATGTCCAAGTGGGAGACCACTGACCCACATGTTTGTCCCCACTGTGTGTACTTAGCTCCTGAGGGCAACGTTGGCTAAAGGATCAGAATCAGAATGACCCTCACTACAGATCTCATGGTAAGGGAATGGAAAGATTTCTACAAAGCAACATTCAGCTATTTTGATTGGCCAGATTGAACTGCTCTACTAGCTGATCCCTGTGTGGCTCTATTATCTCAGAAGACAATTTCAGTTGTCAGTACTCTTTAGAAAATGGCTAAAATCTACCTACTTCAGAAACAAACCCTCTGAATGCAATCTGATCACACATGCTGATATATCTAGGAAGCAAACATTTGCAGAATGAAGCAGGACACTTACTCATCTCTCCACTTAATCCCATGATGCACTGAAGCCTTCCCATCCCCACTATTACTCAATTTACAGAATCAAATTAATCAATGAGAAAAAAATGTAATCAAGGCCTTGCAAAGTTTTCAAAAGAATAGTATAGTCCCATAAATTTGAGTTTTTTGTTTTTTGCTTTGGTACCAGGGATTAAACCCAGAGGTGTTTAACCACTGAGCCACATCCCAAGCCCCCTCCCCTTTATAAATTTTTTTAAATTTTGAGACAGGGCCTCACAAAGTTGCTTAGGGACTTACTAAAGTGCTGAGGCCAGCCTTGAACTTGTGATCCTCCTGCCTCAGCCTCCTGAGTTGCTGGGATTACATGCGTGTGCATCACCACACCTGGCTTAAATTTGAGTTTTCCATCCAAGAAGAAGGAAAAAGATAAAAATCCCTTTGCCTTAAATCCCTTCATATTTTCCATTTTATACCATGCAGTGTTGTGTTATCTCAAAATAATATTCTTTCAATATAAATTATGAACCTTGACCCTGGTATTTACTGCACACATGAACTCAGCAATCACTTGCAAATACCAGTTCTGTCAGACACCACTACTGTCAACCTTCACAAGTGCTCATAACTATCATAGTGTATTGTGTAGTGGAATATTTGAAGCAAGACTCATTCACATTACTGTGAACTGGCTTCCCAATGAACAGTATTACTATGAAAAATTCTAATTTGCCCATGTTTTCAGCTCTATTGCCTGAATAATCTGCCTTCACATACCCTAATTCAAAAAGACTCTCCACACCCGCAGAGGCGAATTTCTGGAGCTGACAACAAGTGGTGGCAGGACACCCTGGAATGCAAGCAGGTTAATGAACCAAGTGGTCCTGGGGCTGGGCAGTCATTTAGCATTGTATCAACACAAAAAGTTAGCTTTTTATTTTTAACTATAAAAGGGCAAGAATGTGGACACTGACATTCGTAACATCTCATTTACTCCTCAGGACCTATCTTGGGAGGTATACTGGTCCAGAGTGCAATGTCCAATCTGCCCCCCTATTAAAGTTGTACAAGAGAGGCATCTATCACTTCATTCTGTGTGTGAGCAGTGTTCTCTTGATAATAATCTAATGGGATCATAATCACCAATGATATCTAACATATTTGTACTTATAATGTGTCTAGCATTATTTTAGTTCTCCAATAGCCCTGTGAAGTAGGTATTATTATTATTATTTTTTTAAATATATATTTTTTTTAGTTGTAGATGGACATAATATCTTTATTTTTATGTGGTGCTGAGGATCGAACCCAGTGCCTCACGCATGCGAGGCAAGCACTCTACCACTAGCCACAATCCCAGCCCAGGTATTATTATTGTTAATGTCATCATCATTACTATTATTATCTGTATCATTTAGATGAGAAAATTGAAGTTCAGAGAGGTAGGTAGAAAGTGGTTAAGTCTGAGATTTGGACACATTTTATCTTTCTGTTTAAATCCAAAAAGTTAAGATTTTCTTTTCTTTTTGAAAAAAATCCCTTTTTAATTTTTGTTTTCAATTTTGAGACAGAGTCTCACTAAAATTGCTTAGGGCCTCACAAAATTGCTCAGGCTTGCGTTAAACTTGCAATTCTCCTGCCTCAGCCTCCCAAACTGATGAGATTATAGGCGTGAACCGCTGTGCCCAGCCCTTTTCTGGGATTTATCTGCTTGTTTATTACTGAAGGCAACCATTAACATTTTTGTTCTTGATTTTGCAAAATTCTGCAGAATATTTGCTTTTTTTTTTTTTTTCTTTTGCAGTCTTGGGATCAAACCCGGAGCCTCACACATGCTAAGCAAGTGTTCCAACACTGACCCACACTCCCAGCCCGGAATATTTGACCTTAAAGTGACCAATGCCAAGGTTAACAATTCTTACAGCTGGATAAATCACTTACCCTGTTTAAGCCTGGGTTTCATATGTGAAGATTCATTGATACAATGTACAAGTGACAGAACATCTCTAGAATGTTTATATATGTTCCTTTTATATATGTATTCTCTACATGTATACATCACACAGTTCTTAGAAATAGTTGGCATTCAATAACTAGTAGTTATTATTATTGTTGTTGTTGATAAGGAATCCTGCCTTATAGCAAAATGAAATTCTTTTCTCCACACTTTAAGCTCTTTCCGAAGTGGGGATAGAGAAAAGCTGCTTATCCTCAAAATACTGTGACAGGCAGTCCGTACCAGCTACCACAGCAATCCTTCACAACACTGGCACTTAACTGTTTGCTATAGCATAGTGCATGTTGAAATCAGTTGTGGGAAGTGTCACAAGGAATTTGTCACTAATAATAGTAAAAAAAAAAAAAAAGTGAAATTTTTTTTTTTTTAACTGGTTCATATAAAAATAAACAATCATACTGTATGGACCCAAGCCTACCCCAGTAATATCCTTTACCCTAGCTCATTTTGCACCATAGACATTCTTAAAAAGGACTGAATGGAGTGGGGTTATTGCTTGCTTGCCAGGAAATAGCCAGTGGCCAAACCTTGGGTACACCCATGAATATGTCTGTTACATATATGAATGTCAATCAATTGTGTGTGTTGCAAAAAAACCAAACAACTACAGCTTGGGGGAAAAAAACTACAACTATCTTTTACACAAATCTTTTGGTAGTTTTTTCCTGGAATGCTGAGAATATGGAGGACTTTCCACTTGCTATGTTATGCATTTCTCTAATTTTTGAATTTTTTACAACGAGCATGCATTACTTTTGTAAGCAGAAAAACCAATAAAGATTAAAAAGAAAAACCCTAAGGCATTTGATTTTATTTTCAGTAAAATGGGCTTGAGTCCTTTATGGATTAGTCACTTTATTTTATCCCCGTTTAGAACTGCTGCAGTATTAAAGGCTTCAGCAGCTGCCTAAATGGCAGCCGGGCCTGCGTGTCGAGGCTGGCTGGCAGAAAGCTGTGGAGTCTTCACCTTACTCCCTGGAGCAACTTTGGGAATGCCTGGCTTCTTCAGTTTCATGGCTCCTCTAGTTTGAGGGCCTCCAAAGACAGTTGTGCAGGTTGTGACCTGCCTGCCCAGTGGAGCGCAGCTGAGAGGGCAAAGGTGGGTGCTGAAATGTATCTGGCTGTGAGTTCTGCTGGGAGTGGTTGCAACAGCCTGGCAGGGGGGAGCTTTTCTCTGACTTGTCTATTCAGATGGGCTCCTTTCTCTTTTTTAATCATCCTTCCAGAGATGGTGCCTTCATCTATGGTATGCATGGATGTGTGCTGGAGCAGGAACATCCAGGGAGCAAAATGGCTTGTCTCCACTTTGTCACTGCTGCCAGGGAAGGCTGTGACCCATCGTGTGGGTTTGTAGAGTGCTCTCGTTTAATCTCCACAGTGGGCGAGGAGTACACTGTCATCCTGGACAGTGGCTTGGATGCCACTGTGGCTACGTTCCCTAACCCAGGCATGCTTAACAATCCCACTGCATAAGATGCAAACTAATAATCAACTTGTTTGCCATTTTGTCTACTAAATGTATAGTACATATAATGCTAAGTTTCCCCCTAGTATTGTCTTTTCTTCCCTTGATTTTTGGATTCTTTCATGACTATATTTAAGTCTTGCTTCCCATTACCAAAACAACTAGATATCTAGCTAAGAAAAGCCCTACCCCTTCCGTAAACAGTCTCAGAGCCATTTCAGGCAACAATAACATCTGATATTTGCAGAGTTCAATATAGTGTTGAAAGATTTTTACCTTATTAGGTTGTTTAGATTTTTATGCTCATACATCCCTGAAGGAGCAGATAGGTATTTTTATTGCCATTTTACAGATGTGAAAATGGAACCTCAGGGAGGTTCAATGGCTGCTTCTTTAGGTCTAAATTTCCTAGGGTTTAAGTCACAAAGAAAGATAGACTTGGTGTTTCTTTTCTGTTCCAGATTACTTGATGCCTCACCAGCAATCTGGAGGTCTCAAGGGGAAAGTGACACCAGACAAAAGGGCTAGGGATCAATTCAGCTAAGGATGGGCCCTGCCAAGTCTCCCTCTGACACCTGACTCCGTGGGTGGCCCCAGGCAAGTCACTTACACCTCCACTTCCTCCACCTATAAAATGGGAATAATTCTTACCTCCCAGGCAGGTGATGGCAAATGAATGCCTTCAAATCTCTTTGAAGATGAAAAACCTATATATAAACGGGAAGCTTTAGGAGGCTTGGTATATCATTCTTGGCAAGAACCAGGACGCTTTGCCCTCACTACCCACAACAGGCTCAGCCACAAAGAATACAAAACACATAGGACTGTCATTTTCATCTGCAAGCTAGATGTATTTAAATTTTTAAAAAATTGCTCATTTTAAATTGCCTTTTAAAAATGGACTGATGGGTCCAGCTTAGTCTTAACCTGAAAAAAAGAGCACTTAGATGTAAAGTCACCGATGACAAGTGTCACATGCAAAGTCACTGAACTAAGCTTTTTAATCAGCAAATGAATGGCCTGATTTCCACTTGCTAAACACAGTCAACATACATGTCACCTTCTGACACCCCAAGTCTCAGCTGATATGACTCCATGATCCTGTTAAATTATAACCTTTAAAAAATCCTGCACCTTACTATTTCCCTATTCCCCAAAGTTCTGCCCTTTATCCATTGTTAAGCCACCTCTCAAAATCTTTAACTTGACTGTGATTTCCACTGTAACTTAATAGCTATCTGCAAACTTAGTATAGGCAAAATTGAAGGTCGGGAACTTGGACAGTTTTCCTTCAGCCTTATGTATAAGGCTTAGCCATATGAGAGTTAAAACACTAGGCCAGAATGTCCCAGATGAATTCAGAGAAAGCTGAGCTGTGTATGCAGAAAATCTCCAAAGAATAAGGAAGCCAGGCATATCTTCTCATGAGTCTTTCTGTGAATGTGCACGTAATTCTGACAGTGGGAGATGAATATAAATTCTTTGAAATATGTTTCCATACCTACTAGATTAAACTTCCCTGAGAAACTGACTCATATTCCATGATGCATACATATATTTGCTAAAAGCCAAATCCAAATGAGCAAGTCTGTCCCTAGACAGGGAAATTCTGTCAAATCAGAGAGGAAAAGGATTTTTCACATAGAGGAAGAGTGGATGGCTTTGATTTTTAGATCCAGTTCTCTCTAAGATTTCCTACTACATAGTAATGCACAAAATGTCTAAGTTTAAGACAACTGACTATCTTTTTTTTTTTTTTTTTGGTAACTATCTAGTAACCAACTAAACCTTGAGTAAAATAATTTGACTCAGTCTGGCACATACCTATAATCCCAGTGACTCAGGAGGCTGAGGCAGAGGAATTGAAAGTTTGAGGCTGGCCTACGGCTTAGCGAAACCCTGTCTTAAAATAAAAATAAAAAGGGTTGGGGATGTAGGTCACTGGTAGAATGCTTGTCTAGTACATGTGAGGGATGGGTTTGAATTCCCAGTGCCACAAACAAAAAAAACCCCAAAACTCAAAATCAACCAGCAAGAGTAGATGCTTCTGATAATAAATATTTTATTCTACTTATCTGGTGAGTTGATAAACTGAATAAATTCTCACCCCCAAAATGATGATGCTATCAAGATGACCAATACCATTCTTTTTCTATTTTTTCCAAATCAAACCCCTCTCTCTTAATAACAGAACATATTTGTTGTTAAGAATTTTGGTGGTTATATGAAATCAAGGGCCAAGACAGAAGTAACTGGACATTTAGCCAATTATGGACCAGTTGAAATAAGGTCCTTTTAAGATTCTAGAAACAACTGTGTCCCCCGCTCCCAATATATAGTTCTTGAAGATTTTTTAGTACCCTGGCATCAGGGACATCTAACAATAACAAAAAAATTTATTATCTTGAATCTCTCAGTATGGGTTAAATGTCATTTCATATCAGCAGGAAAAAGAATCCATTTTCCTTTACTAATTGGTTAGACAATGCTCAAGGGAAATTCCTAATAACTTCTTTTCCAGCAATAGGTGTCCCTTATATAATTCTGGATAGTACTAGATGCAAAATGTCATCTGACTCACAGAACTACATCTAATCTTTTCTAGCAATCAACCTCACTTGAGATACCAATTCCTTTTTTCCTCTTAGCAAGAACAATTACGCCACATTCAGGTTAAATCTTCCTCACCTCACAGTTGAGAGCAACGGGGTCAGCTCTTTGCTGTCATCATTCAAAGTCTGTTTTTTCACAACAGAAAAGGGTATCTTTAAAGCCAAACCAAATCTTGAGATCTTATCTAGTTTCTGCTCATCCAAAGGCATCAGAATTACTGCATTTCACGACACGATCTTACTTTACACAATGATACCGAAATTCTCACACCTAAACCCAAGAGATAACCGCTCCATTTTACAGCTCTCTTAAATTCACACCTGCCTATGCATACTGAGAACTATACGCATTTTACAATCTTTGTATTTCAATTTAGAAGCTTTTTAAAAAATAATGGATATATATAATAATACAAAAATGAACACACCCGTGATTCAATTCCAAGTCCAAACATGGAAAAATCTGTTGACATGGAAATGGGTTTTAGGATATTTGTTTAAATCTGTCTGTCCTATGGCTTTATATGAGTTTGGCCCATTGTATACTTGGCATATAGTATGATAGTTCCCTGAGTAAATAATTCAGATCATCCTATTTGCCTCAAGAGTATTCACTCCTTAAAAAGCCAAAATCTTCCACCTAAAACGTCAACCATTAATTGTTAATTCCAATTGCGTGATTCTGTGACCTTCTAGCCATGCCATTCACAAAAACCAGCTGGATGAAGATGTGTATAAGTGGGTCAAAGTCCCAAGAACCCAGGTTAAGTCATAAAAGTTTAGCAGGCGAAGGAAACCATTGTTTCTTTCCATAGTAGCCTGGGTGGTTTTTTGAAAAAAAAAAAAAAAATTTGCTCATCAAATAGTGGATTATGTCATTTAAGAAATATTCTTCAACCAAACAAACTTTGGATTCATGGTGAAAGACTGGAAAAAACTTGTAACTTCAAGCCTTAAAAATGCATTGATGTTGGTCTATGTGGAACCATAGAAGACTAAAAAGGCAGCACATCTGCAATCATGGGAACAGTCAAGAAACCTAAACCTCCTTAGTCCACAGACCATCTTGTTGGGTGGGGATGATTATGAGGATTTCCCACATCCCATCTCCCCATTCCACCTCTGTGCTGTTTTCCATTTCCAAGAGGTCTCCCTGGAATTAACAGGGGATAGATCTCTGGATAAAAGATCAGAGAAGGATCTAGTGTTTATTAAAAATCATAAGCAAATTTTTAGGCTTGCCAGAATCGGAAGCACGGATGTTGACATGTTAATCATTTTAAGATTGTAAGATCTTGATGGACTAGTGATCAGTGATCAAATCCCAGATGATTAATTCCTTCTCTACTTCCACCTTCA
Source organism: Geosciurus inauris (assembly GCA_004024805.1). Lineage (NCBI taxonomy): Eukaryota > Metazoa > Chordata > Mammalia > Rodentia > Sciuridae > Geosciurus > Geosciurus inauris. The sequence goes on from PVHX01000039.1 coordinate 106,626, forward strand.
AGGACGTAACCAACAACATCCAAACAATGGATGTGGCAAGTGCTGAGCCTTCAAATATATTATAGCTCTATTTCTAGATTGCAGTTCAACGGTAGTTGGTTTTTTTTTTTTTAATTTCCCTTTTGTCATGCATTTCTAAGAATGAGTTCAACCAGGCACAGGAACAACCAGACCAATGACATAAGGAGTATTTTCTGCCTCCCCATCTGTATGCTCATTAAACTTATTGATTAAAGGAACATTTCCATTTTTAGTTATGATACATAAGTTCGACCAGAGAAGGGATAACAATATTTCCTGATAGCAAACATTTGTTTCTATGTCCATTCCTGAGGGGAAATAGCTGAAGCTGGTGGCCATTTCTTAGTGGGAAAGAGAAATATAGAAGAAGGCAGCAGAGCCTTGGGGACATTAAGTAGTTATGAGACATGAGGAGAAGGAATGTTCTGCACCAAGCTAAGAAACTGTCAGATTTATTTTAAGAAGTTCTGACATCTGAGCATCAATTCACATACTATAACATCTAATAAATGTCTTTTTTCCCTCAGTAAAAGGAAATGTATATCCTTGGTGTTTATCTTGAAGCCTCTTATTTTTATGTAAGTCATGCACAGAGATGAAGCAAGAACGTAGTAGCCCGTAGAGATAGCAAAATGAGGCACACAGCGCTGTTCTTCCTGTTCCATTTTCAGTTTCTGCACCTACAGTCCAAAGTGCTTCTTTTGCCTGCAGAGACAAACATTTCCAATGACATTGTATGACTGTGCTACACATACTCCCACCAGCTATCCTGTGTTGGACCTTGTGTGTCTTTGTCATTGAAGACAGCTCGAGTGAATGAGTTAGCATTGGAATAAGTAAATTCTTCTAATGTGCAGTAAAAGTGTACCATTCACACCCCTGAGTACTTCAGGACAGCACGGTTTTGAAATCCCTTTCACAAGTGATGGCAGCACATTTCACCTCAGATGGAAACACACTCTGATTGCTAACAGCTGCTACAGGCACATCTTACTGTTACAGCCAGAGCTCAGAATAGCAGGTTCTTTTTAATGCCAATGGCTGCTACCATCTATCACACCACAGGCTCATATACCATGTAGGCACACCAACCATACACCAGATGCACACCACAAACACATACTATACTTATGTACCATGCATGAACACACACACACGCACCACACACTCACACAGAAACACACCTCACTCACAAACAGGCTCATCCAGGTGTGAGCTCCACCACCATATGCAAAAGAGCTGCAATGACTAGGTACCAGAGACATGAAGAGGGTGCACTGAACCCACTAGCACACCTCATCCTGTTAAACCAGCTTCACTGCATATCAATTACAGATATAAGCAAAAACTTTTAAAAGAAGAAGGAAGAGAGTTGAGTACAACCTTGAAGTAAAGTGCAGGCATTCAACTGGCAAACTCTAGAGCCTGAGTTCAAATCCCTGCCCTGTTTCTTACTAGGTATTGAACTTGTGAGCTTTCTTAAACTCACTGTGCCTGCTTGCTGGTCTTGAAAATGATCACTACCTCATTATTATAGGATATACAAGTAAACTGCCCATAGAATCAGTGTCTAGCACATAGTAAGTACTCAACAAATATTAGTTGTTATCATTGCTACCACTAATCTTTTAAGGACAGGAGTGTTTGGGGCAGCAGGTGGAATTGAAGGACCTATCAGAAGAATGGAGAGGGAAAAGTCTTCACATTCCTTTTGGATAAAAGCATGTGGTTGAGCAGCTCTATTTCTAATGCAGAGATCTGATGTGAGAAGCAATCCTAAACAGGTACAAAGCATGACTGAAAGAAACCAGTGTTTCTTTCTAGGGAAAGCCCACAGTGGGGTTGGCTTCTTGGAGAGGTGGTAAGTGGAGGAAGCAGGAGTGAGGCCTTACACACTGTGGTCAAAAGACTTGTAGGGGAGAGAATTGGTGAGGCTTTCACAACAGCCTGCGTAATGAGCAAAGTTACCAGACACATGTCAAGCTCTGTGACCACCTTACTCTGGGCTCAGCTCTCTCCTCTGTTCTTAGGTACATAGTGTTGTGCTAGATAAACGTCCAGATCCGGTCCTGTGATGTGATGACCAGGAACGAGTTGAAGCATCACCTCCCCAACAGCAGGGGCATCGTTTTATGGCAAAGCTCAGTAAGTGCCATTCAGTCACAGAAAAATGGATAGAAAGTGGAAGAGAGGCCCACCTGGCAGCCAATTTGTTCATTTCCATTGCATTTTGGCTTAGGAAAGGGAATATATCCAAATATTCCCTTTAAGAGCCAAAGTTAAAGTTCTTGCAGAGTGCTCTCTGGGGCTAGAATATTCTGTTTCTAATCAACAAATCCTCCCACTTTTTTGCCTTATTTTAAAAGTAATGTTTACGGGCTGGGGTTGTGGCTCAGTGGTAGAGCGCTTGCCTAGCATGTGTGAGGCACTGGGTTCGATTCTCAGCGCCACATATTAATAAATTAATTAAATAAAGGTCCATGAACAACCAAAAAAAATTAAAAAATAAAAGTAATGTTTACTACTATAAGTCAAATAGAATTCCTCTTAATAACATACTCTACCATGAGAGAAGAAACCAGGCAAGACGAGGCTAACATGGTGTTGATGGGAAAGGAAAGGTTTTCTCCCCCAACTTCAGATGTAAACAATTTCAACTGAACGTGCTGGGACAGGGTTTCATTTTTATTTTTGTCTCTCTCTTTGAAGGCCACTAATGGTACATTTGTGTTTTAAATCAACAGAGGCAAAGCCCATAGCTGGTAGCATCAGTGACACAAATTTATTGCCCACTATTGTACATTTTTCAAAACATCTTTGATGTCTGCAAAGCATTTTAGGACCTTATGCTACATCATTTCCATCTACAACTGTCTTGGGTACTAGATATTAAGGATCAAGACCAGGGTCAAGTCAGGGCCTAGTTAGACACAGAAAAACCTTCTGAGGCAGGCTCTGGTGGTATGTACTCCTCATACAAGAGACTTCCTTGTGAGGTGAAATGATATTCAGTGTGGTGGTGGCGGCGGGGGGGCAGTTCTGTCTTCTAGGACACCAATTAATTTCTCACCCTGATTTCGCCTTCACTGTTATTCAAGAGACCTGAGGCAGTCAGTTACTGAAAGCAATTGCAAGAAATGGAGTTCAAAAAGAGAATTAAGAACTAGGAAAAGAAAATTTGAATAAGTGTATACCCTTCCAAATTCAAATTCTGACTGAGACAGGATTTTTTTTTCCCCCTTTGGACACATAATCTTTGGTATGCTTTTTTTAAAAAAAATGAGTCATGCCACAAACTCTAAATCTGATCACTCTGATCACTCTACTGGCCAGTGATCAGAAGAATGGCTTGCACCTATGAGGAATTAACATTAATTTAAAATATCCTTTAAATTATGTCACAAGGATAAGTTTGACCCATTCCTTGCCTTCAAAATACACAGTATTTCTATTGAAGCCACTTTTCTGTTCTTAAAATCGACTTTTTAAGACATCAGACTGATTACTTCACCATGAAATTTACCACCATCAATAGAAAAGCAAGTAGCTCTACCAGAAAAATGTCAGGCCGTTTCAAACATGCTCCTTGGGAGTGAATTATAGTACCCACAAGAGAAAGGAAGACTTTTTCCTCTTCTGGTCCATTGAGGTCAGTGGTACTAAGAAGGTACATTTTACTGTCAATGGACAGTATAGTCATTTTAGAGTGAATCTATTACCTTCCTTTCTTTCTTGACTTTTAGACATTGCTAATTTCAAAGAGTTTTGGGGGGGGGATAATTTTGTAAATTGCTTTGGGGACCTATGTCCAAAGTTCAAGGCACCATACAGAAAACATGAGGTCCTTAGGCAGGGAGGTTCAAGCACAGTGATAACAATGATTTTAAAAGGTCTGTGATTTTTATATTGTACCATTCCGGAGACTTTCTGTAAAGAGGCTTTAAGGATGAGCTTGAAGTAGAGAAACCTGAAATTGGAAAGCAGTGATCAGGTTGCCTTGGGTCTGACCTGTGTGAGGGAGTCGAGGAGTATGGAGCTATCAATCCCACCCGATACCATAGCTCCTCACTCATCTCCCAACTAGACAGATGGCTGAGAAGCCTCTCCATCACTGTTGACATGCAACTACAACCAAACTGTGGGGGGCAGAAAAGGATTAACTAGGAGAAAATGGACAGCTCTGAGGGTCAATGAATATATTTCCTAAATTAATGATGTCTTTTAAAATATTCCAAGAATTTGATTCAGTACCAATTGCTATTTGAATGAATGTGTGGTAAGAAAGCAATTGCTAAGCCAGGGGGAACTAGTCACAAATACTTTAGCAATAGCTATAAACCAGTGGGCTAAGTTGAGATCGTGAGTGGCAGACCCAAGTGTGACTTCTCCAGGAATAATGCCATTCATGGCATTCCAATGTGGCCATTTCCCCCATCTGCAGCAAGCTGAGACAATCCCCAGGAGAAAGACACAGAGACAGGAGCATAGGTGGTAGATCTGAATATTACTCAATAGCATCTCATAAACCTAAAAAACTAAAACTTTAAGAAAGCCCATTTCTATACACCCAAACATACCCACTTGTGAAATAGAAGAAAACAGTGATAGTTCCAAAGGACTTCTCCTGGGGAAAGTGTCAATGTCACAACTAAAATGTCCACTGATTCCCCAGTGCATGCTTGTCTCAACCTTGTGGCTGGGGTTACTTAACAGGTTTGCTTAGCTGGACTCAGGGAGCTCCATGTGACTACAGTGAAAGCACTGAGCTGCCCCATGACCCAACTCTGCTGCATCTTTGTGATTTCTGAACTGGTGGCTGAAATCAGAATCCTGTGGTTACCACCAGATGATGAAAATGGAAGTCACCATTCTGGGTCTTCTTGAGCAGGAGTTTCCCTTTTGTTCTCCCTCCATTCAGCTTCCCACACTCAATGCTTGCTGGAGAATTTTGTTAGTCAGGGGAGTACTAACTTCGCCACACTCCAAAGTGTGTCCAATCAAGAGAGTGGTGATCTGGATATGTGGCACAAATGGCATGTGTGAAGAAGCTGTACGCGGCATCAGTGGTAACCTTTAAATGCCCTTTGCTGCTGCAGTGATCTACTCTATCAATTTTCTGGAATAATAAAACTAGGAAGAAAGTGGTCACTATTTTCTTCCAACAAGATCACTGGCAATAGCCTCCATACCAAAATGAGGACTGACCTTCAAAAGTACTGATGCCTTCACAGCCACAAACTATTTTATACTATGTCTTTAGGTCTTTTGCAACTGTTGTCAGTGCCAAAGAGATGAGAAAGATACACTGGCCACTCAATAGTTCTTTTTGTTTGTTTGTTTGTTTGTTGTTTTGTTTTGTGTTTTTTTTTCCTTGTGGTGCTAGAGATGTGGAGATGGAACCCATACCTCAGACATGCTAGGCAAAATGCTCTACCACTGAGATGTACCCTCCAGATTTTCTTTCTTTCAGTTAGTTTAAGGAAAAGGGTCTGGACAATTTTCTTTACCCTTTTCAATGCATTAACTATTGGTTGTCTCAGATATCAAGTTTACTTTTCCAGAAGAACCATGGCTGCTCTGGAGAATATCCAAACATTGCTAACAGAGGGAAGGTGAATCCAGAAGAGGGATTACACATCAGCTTTTGGCAGGAACAGAGTTACTGGCATAGATGTTCAGCCTCCCCACTTGACTGTTTTAGAGGGGCAATGTTCACATGGAAGTATACCTCTTAGTACATTTGTTAAAATAAAATCGGCCTCATTACCTAATAATGTAAATGACTTTGGGAGGAAACGCTGAGCTTTCTCTCGATAATACTGTTCAGTTAGTGTGGATTTGGTGGAACTTCTGATTTCATTACCCCTCACCACTGATTCAAATATGCTCTCTGATGTCATGCTCTGAAATAAACTAAGTTGTTTGCTACAACTACCTACACACAAATTAGAAAATTATATGACAAGGAGTTTATACGGCCTGCAGCTGGGACACAGGTTATTACTGAAAGAAGCCGTCCGCATGGTTTCTGGTTTCGCAGTAAAAGAAGACGACTTGAAAGGAGTCAGTGGTTTTGATGTTCTTCTGAAATGAAAACCCTCCGTGAGTGCACAGCATTGGGTTGTCATTAATGTAAGCCATGCGAAGACGCTGTCTCCATGACTGTGACAGTCATTTCCCTGCCGAGACCATGATTTTCCACACTCTGGCATGCCTCTCTGGCACATACACATCATGCAAGAGTATGTTTCCATAAAGGAATCTCTAGGGGCAGTTCAGTCTAGGTAATCACACACCCAAACCACTCTCTGGGTTTTTTTGTTTTTGTTTTTGTTGTTGTTGTTTAGTGGTGCTGGGGATCTAACCTAAGGCCTGGGTGTGCTAGGCAAGCAATCTGTAGTTGAGACATATCCCTGGTCCCCACAACACTCTTAAGTGAACAAGTGGCCTGAATGTGCTGAAGTCAGCTAATAACTTCCCCGGGAGAATGTGTTCCTTTCTGAGAAACACTATAAGCGAATGATAAAATGCTCAAGCTCTGGGAGGCAAGGAGTATAGATATTACCCTGAAAGGTCCATAGTGTTGGTTCAAATTAATGTTGTGGATAAGAATATAGTAATATCAGAGTAGCTTTACATTGCTCCCATCGAACTTCTTAGATACGCCAACTTTAACAAGGTCTTGTCGACAAAAGTATGAGAATCTCTGGCACAGTTAGTCTATTTGATAACAGGTAGCCTTTCCATGGTCTGAGTCTGTTGCCTGACTACGTCGTAAACAACCACAAAACACCCGAGTCGTGAGGAATGAAGCATGGTGTGTTGGGTGGAATTAATATCATATTTAGAAGACAGAGCTGCCAGCTACCTTCTTGCTCTATGCAATCAAGTGTGCAGAAGAGAGAATAAAGCTATTTTCTTAGGTAGGAAGTGGTATTCACTATCACTACCAGGGTGTATATTTTTTTCTTATTGCCCCCCATTCATTGCCTATGAATTAATTTAAGAAACAAACAGGTATGAGAAAATAGGCTAATTTTAAAGCAGTGTTTGATATACATATATATATATATGTATATACATATATACATACATATATATATTTTAAATAAAATATATAAAATATATTTTATATATATATTTTGGTTACATTGTAAGAGCAAGGTACCAAAATGGATGAGAAAATATTCTGCAATTTCCAAAGATACCACATATTTGTCATACTTCCTACTGTGATAATATCCTATTTTTAATATCACTTTTTCATTGCAATGGCTTTCAAACACCAAGGTGAAGTCTCACAGACAGATTGCCTAGGGGTAGACAGGGGGTGGCATTTGGTGAGACTTCTATGGTAATCTTTTTATTTCACTCATTTTTAATGCTTTAAAATTATAAATTCAAATAACAATGTCACTCTTCACCCTCTTCCATCTCCTTCCCAACCTATAAAACAAAACCCAAAAGTATATTTTATTATTTGTATTTTGCAGCAGCTACTAGTCAGACCTCAGTGGTTCATAAGTCCTGTTTTTTGTGCAGTGCCAGATTTTCTTCTGTCCATCAATTAAATTATAAGGATAAAATAGTTCCTTTTATTAAACCAAAGATTAGTAATTTTTGAAAACTAAATGGCCAAAAATGTGATTGTTTATATCGGAGCTGCTTTTGACCTCATAAAAAGTATAGAAAGGGAACATCTAAGACTTGACATTTATATGGAAATTTTAATATTTGAAGCTATTCCTATCCAATCTCAGACCCACTCACCTCAAAAAATAATGTTTAGGGCTGGGGTTGTGGCTCAGTGGTAGAGCGCTTGGCTAGCATGAGTGAGGCACTGGGTTCGATTCTCAGCACCACATACAAATAAATAAAATAAGTAAAGATCCATCAACAACCAAAAAAAATTTTTAAAAAATTAAAAAAAAATAATGTTTAATTTGGTCAATATATTGTCATATAGTGTTCACGTACAAATATATAACGATGAACCCCCTCTATTATGTATAATTATAATGCACCAATAAAAAATGTGAAAAGTAATATTTAAAGCCACATAAATTAATGTATAAGTCAATGGTTTCCCTGTTAGAACTCACCAAAAATATATTTTTCAAAAATATTTATCATAACACCATATCAGGAAAATATTAACAGGAGTATCAATAGTTTTCAATCTTCTTCACTTGGACATTAAAGGGATCAAAATTATTGTCAGCATACACATGGACCAGCTTTTATTAGTAAAGAACTAATTATTTAAATGTTGCTTGTTTTCCATAAGCATACTAAGATGTGAACAGAAGTCTAGATCATCATGCAGATGGTGACCCCCAAAGGGGATGATAAGGGAATGTAAGTAATGCTACCTTCATTCTGATATTAAAAAAAAGCTTAAAGAAATGACTGGCTGGATTCACACCTTGAAATTATACCAAATACAGGTAGACAACACTACGTTTTCAATTGTGTAAAGTCACTACCACACTTAGAGAAAACAGAAGCAGCGTTTTGTAAAAGCACGTTCTTTCTGCTAATTTAGTTTGTGTAGAAGATTCTCAGTGTGGACCCCTTGTTCTTCACTTCACTTAACTGACACCTTTAGAATACAAGAGGGCTATGCATTAAGTGGTGCCTTCTCATCTTTCAGGTTTCTACAAGATTTCAGAGGATTCCATAAGTAAAAAATGTTAAGTCATAATGATAACTCCACAGAGAATATGCAACATAATATATCCATGTAGAATTAATATATTTATGCATATTTATTTTCAGCCTTTGGAAATTGCTGGTGAGGGTGACTCTGTGCCCTTGCCTATTGTCCTGATAATCTATCTTTTAAGGAGAAGGAAATGTATACTGCTTAATAGCTTTACCACTCTGACCTCAATATGGAAAAAAATGACAGATAAGAAGCTGGTCACTTACACGAGTAAGTGATTTTGATGCTTTGGCTCATTCTGGTTCCTGCTTAGTCCCACATCCTGATTAGCAGATGTGGCTTAGTTAAAATATGCTATTTCTAAGGTTTAAGAAATTAGGGCTGGGGATATAACACAGTGGTAGAGTGCTTGCCTAACATGTGAGAGGCTCTGGGTTTGACCCCTAGCACTAACTGGCCACAGCCAGGGAAGGTAAAAGCTGGTGAGTGATTTCTCTTGCTGTCTACAAAGACACCTCACACCATCCTCCTGAAACATTCTGGGTTAGACAATCCAGGCAGAGGCACTGCCAACAGTGAATCATGCTTTTTATTCTGTTTAGTGTGTCCTAAAAAGCTGAACTGAACTTTATGAATTATTCATTTTCAGACCTACGAGGACCTCTGAAATTATCCAGTCAAACCCCTTACTTTTCAGCCAAGGCTACTGAGGCTGAGAGGTAAAGGGACTGACCCAAGGTTGCCACACCAGGGTAAGCATGGAGTGAAAGCACCACTCACCTCTGCTCCCTCACCTGCCATCTTTTCAACTCGCTTTATCCAACCTCCCATCTCACAGGCAGAAAACCAGAATCCACATCCATAGAAACAACTCACTTGGAAAGAGTGAGCAGAGGTTGATTTATCAGGGTAGGTAGTTAAGCTTTGGCAGCTTGGGGGGGCCCTGACTGTGAGGAGAGGAAACATAGGATGTTCATGGTTCACGGTGCTGGGGTTCACCTCTTTATAGAGGTGGTGGCTTTGGCACTGCAGGTAGTTTGGCAGCCGGGTTTAGAAGGAGTTAGCAGGGAGGGAAGGGCTTCAAAAGACTGTAAAACATGATGGCAGTGCCAAAGAGGAAGACTCTATTGAAGTTCAACTGTGTCCACTTTATACCCCCACCCCGCCCAGTCATGGGCCTAGCCACAACCACACAACAGATGGATCTAGAGATTCAGAAGCTTAACTTGCCTTTTACATTTCCTGTAATATTTCTGCTTGCGTCGGCAGGAAATAAAAAACCAGAGGCATCCCTAGCCCTCTCCCCTCCTGAGTTACCTGCTATGAACATCAGGTTTCATTCTCTGGAGCATACATTACTCCCCAGAGTGCTGCATATCTATTAACAGTCTCCACATGTTTAGGATGTAAAGATGTTTGGAACAGGGACCTTTCTTCCTCATTCTATGTCCCCAGTGCCTAGTTCCATGCCTGGACACAGCAGGTGTTCCAAAAGAATGAAGAAATTAGGGACTTTGACCACCTGCTTCCAGCATGTAATCTCTATTATTCCAGAGTAGAAGGAAAGGGTTATTAAAGATATCCAAGGACAGCTCCAGCAATTTCCTTCTAGCATGAAAACTCTGTGGCAAAATTCAAAATATTAAGTGTTCTCAATATATTCTAAAATAAAACCAAAAAATCAACTGGGTTCGGCATTCTCTTCTAAACTACATGTATTAGAGTCTACAACCTAAAGATGCTCAAGGATTGAAAAACTTAGAGAAAAGGCTAGAAGGCATAGGAAAGAGATTGGTTCTCATGGTGAGAAAGGTCATATTTTCTCTTCTGACATGTAGGGCTTGGCTTGCTCCTGTGTGTGCTGTTAGATTTCAAGAGGTGGCTTTACAGATAGACCCAAATGCTAAATCTGCCACTTATTAGCTCTGTGATCATGGGCAAGTTATTTAACCTCTCCAATCTTTTATGTCCTAATCTGTATAGGAGATTAGAGTAATTACTTCACAGGGTTATAAGGCTTGAATGGAAAGATATATATAAGCAACTAGTTCAATGACCAGCATACAATGGTACCCACTATTACTACTGCTCTGTGAGCGATTGATATTTTTATCTGATCTCAGATAACAATAATCAAAGTTAATCTCCATCTGCTTTTTTAAATCAGGAATTACTGCTTTATCTGGGGATTACTGTAAGGTCAAGATGGCAAGCGGGTTTCAGCTCACATTTCAAGTCAGATGGATTTCCAGAGGATGCTTAGGTACTAGTTGAAGCACTCTGTGCAGCAATCGATTATGATGTCTGACTAGAGTGTGGGGCCAGGCTCACTGGTGCCAATATTAGAATTGGTAAGCCTTTTGTAGTATCACAGAGATGAACAGCTATTTTAATATTATAAAACAAAGAGAAATGAAAAGAACGTGCTAAGGGTCTTGTTGTCTGGGTTCTAATTCTATCTCTGCAAGTGCTGAAGGGGATCAGGATATGCCACCCCCAAATATGCCACTTTGGCAAAAGGATTATTTTGAGTTGAAAGCAACCTAGAAGCAGCAGATGCAGGAAAAGCTCCCTGCTCTCTTCTCTCTGTCTAAATGTAGGGCATAAATTTCCCTTTGTGAAGATGTCCTTTCTCCCCAATCCCATATCACAGAAAGGGGACAACTCATTGCTGGAGACAGGCACTGACTTAAATCTGCAAAAGCAAACCTCCCTGAAAATGCCCTTATACCTTCTTAGTTCTTCCTTATATTATTTTCCCCACAATTCACTGGCCTTAGGAACCTCAAACTATTTTCCTTTACCTTATCACTTCTATGCAAGTTTATTACCCTTGATTAAAATGATCTATCAGTCCCCAAATCTGACAGCCTCTTTGGGGGTTTTGACTTAATTTTTGTGAAGTCCAATCATAAGCACATTGAATCTTTTTATCCCGTTAATCCATCTTTTCAGATTGTTTTGCAGGATCTCAGTCATAGAACATGAGAGGGTACAGGAAAAAAAGTTTTTGTTTGTTTTTTCCTAATATTGGGTAAGTGATTTTGATCTAGACACTTTTACTCTATAAAGCCAAATTTTATTCAAATCCTATGATTTGCCTACATTGATTTTAAAAATGCAAGTTGAAAAAAATATATAGGACAGGGCTTGGGATGCAGGATGGAATTCTGTTGACATTATTTGAAAGAAAAATAAAAGCAGGAGGCTATAATATGTAAGTGTAACAGTTAAATATTTTCTACCCTTGTTCAAAACAATGTGACTTTTCCTATCCATAAGGAACATATTTGAAACAAGGATAAAATTACAATGTTTTTGGCACTACAAATAAAATCAGCCAATGGTTAGTGATTCTCCAAGAAAGACAAGGTTGTTATGAGCATGGCGGCTCTTTAATAACCAGGCACCATTTAAAAATAGCTGGAATTAATTATAAGACTAATGACCCACTGAAAAGCTTATTTAAATAACAAAGTCAGTGCTGAACCATCATGGAAAATACGTCTCAAAAAGGTTTTATAATGCAGAAAAAAAGAACATCAACTGAAACAAAAAACATATTATCTTAGAACACTAGCCAGTCTGGTAAGAAACATTCAGGATGTGAAAATCTCAGGGGAGTTCTCATACTGGGTAAGAGAAGCCACTTGGATGGACAGAAAGACAAGAAGTTGACACATGGGTCACCTGCTTGGAAAAGAGCGGCCTCTATTCAGCATTCACCCAAAGAGGGGAGCCCTTCACAAATAGCTCCTCCATTACCAAAGCCTTCTTTCTGCCATTCTCACCCTGCTTTTCTGATGTGCCTACCCATTTTTTAATGCGCCATAGCATAAAATTATAATTTCCACAGAGAGGACAATATATATATTTTAATAAGTCTCTGTGGCTCTTTTAGAGCTGCATTATCTCTGAGAGTTTCCTGTGCCTTGGTCCTCTGTGCTTTGTCTCCAAACCATCATAAGCCAGAGAGGAGGTGATAATCTTCAGCATGCCCTACTTGCCAGGCAAAAGTGACACCACTGCACTTCTTAATTTCTCTCTGTACCAAAATGGCCTTTCTGCACGTCAGTATCCTGGGAGCACACCAGGTGGCCAGAGCTGGAACAGTTTCATTACTTCATTCATGCCCATTAATTAAATGCATTACTCTTACCCTTATTTACTACAGCCCAGACGTGCCTAGTAGTTGCCTTGCTAAGTTAAAAGTGTAAATGGAATCAAAAGGTTCCGAAGCTCTTGAGATCTCAAGGTGGGAGGTGGGAGTGGGAGTGAGGCACTCTTGACGTATATTGGTTTCAAGGAGCAAATATAAATTTTAGTATAAATTGCTGTTCACAATAACGCTTTTAAACCAGCAATTATTTATACTGAACTACTCAAGGAACCCTATAATTATTCTGAAAGCGCTTGCCAACGTGTACCCTGTTTCATAATTGCCAACACAGCCTTGTTCAAAAGAATTAGTGGCTATGTTAAGATTCTGTTTGGTACTAGGTTACTGTTTGAAAGCAGAAGTGATTGCATGACATTCAAGCTGAATGGGGCCAATGACGTAGATAGAATGACATGGTCTCATATTCAGGGGTGGGAAGAAAAGGAGATGGTTGGAAGGCTACTCATATTGCTTGAAAATTTTCTTACTCCTTTTGAAGAAACACTGTCATCTTTTGAACAAGATGACTTTAAGGAAATTTTTAAAAATGCTCCAAGTGATAGTTATTTGAAAGAAGAATAATAAGCCACTTCTCCCTCTTTTTTACTCTCACCTGCCTAGAAAATATTTTTCCACTTGTAGTCTTCTCTCATGATATTCATAAGTGGGTCTGGGTAGCTTACAACACCCATTTGTGCAGGTCACTTGACTTTGCTGACCTCTTTTTTTGCTGTTTCTTTTTGTTACATCAATTGCCCCCATTTGGACCAGCAGTAGTGCCTCTACTTCCCAACAAAGACAAAGCTTGGAGTGCTTGGCATTTTAGGTGAGAGTTCAGGAGAAAACAGGACTCATCCTCGGTATCTCTCTCCTTTCTATGTCATGATTGTTCACCTTATAAGCCCATCCAATGGACAAGGAGCTCTGGGTTCCCCATCCATCCCCAAGAGGGAACATAGTTTAAATGCATCCTCAAAACTGAAGGTGTTATGGATAGTTTGATAAACAGAAACAGGGAGAAGAATCTGGCCCCAAAAGACAAGTTGTGAATTTAAACCATTTATGCTCCCCTTCCCCATTTCTACTTTACCCCTTCTCTTTTAGGAACACATTGCATAAAAGCAGAGATCTAAGACACTGAAATAAGTTTTGTATTATTTGCCTAAGTGCTTTAGGAAAATGTTTTTCTATTCTGAGTGAACAGGCTTTTCTCTGTTCTCCTGCTCACTCTGCAGGTGGAGACATTGCTGTTCACTGCTCCCCACGTTTCTAAGGACATGTGATGCATGGATGTGCCTGTGGACCATAACCCCAAGTCAGCAGCCCTTGAGATGCAAAAGGCATAAGACCTGTTCCATTATTCCACTGGCCACAAATGTGGTATCTCTTGCCTGCCTCCCCTCTCTCTTCATTATTTCAAAAGGCCCTGTCTTTGAAAGCTCACCTCCTCCAAAAGCCTTGGAAAATGAAGACACCTTGCAAATTATGATAGATGATTTCCCTCACTTCTCACAGATCACCTTCCTTTGGAGATATGTTACCCTGCCGTTTTCCCTCCAGGAATATTTGTTTGTGCACCCCAATTCAATGATAAATGACAAGGAAGGAACATATTACCAGAGCACGTATTTCTGCATAGCACATTCAAATGCTTGAACAGCAATAAACAGTCACTAAATGCTGTTTAAAGAGCCAACTCTTACTGTCTGGCTTAATTCCAGTCACTGGATATGCCCTTTATCCCCTCTCCTCTTCTTTTTTTTAATAAAGAAATTCCTCCTACTACTACTCACTGGCAGGAATAATTTTCTGCCACCTCTGTTCTTTCTGCTCAGTACTCACTGATTCTGTGAAGGCTGAACTTCAAGTTGCCATGGAAAAGTCTGCATTATTCTCTATAATCATACCCAAAATTGACCCACTTTCTTAAATTAAGTAAGATCTAAAATGCACATAACTACTATGGTCATCTGGGAACTAAGAATGGGGATATTGAACACAATAAGAGGATATTTTAGGTAACACATGTGGTGTAACCTTTATTTGGAAGCATCAAAAGTCACAGAGATGGCAGTTAAATTAGAGGAAAAGCCAAGGGATGGACACCCTGCTTTGGCTAAGTGACTCTGTACTATTGTATAATGAAATATTAACGTTGACCTTGCTTGAGCGTAAATACACCAAATCAATGTTTATAAACTGGGACAGAAGCCAAACAGGGAATTCTGTACTTGGTCCTCCAAGTGGTCAAGTTCACATTGGTAAGGAATATAATCCCTTGGGCTACAAGAGAAACATCCTGCAAACTATAAACAAATATACATTACTTTTTGGATAGTTCTTTCAAAGAATAGAATAAAGTCAATCTTCCTAAATTAACCTTTGCAAATATCATGTGTTTTAACAGGAGCAAATCTCAGCTGTTTAGAGCTTTAGTAAGTAATTTGCAATAGCTGAATTTTCAGTTAGCTGGAGTTTTACACAAGTAAGCACATGAAAACAAAGGAGGTTGTTATAAATATTTTTTATGCAATATGACTAAAATTATGACATCTTTCTTCTTAGAAGATTCTGAACATAATTTACTCTTTCTTGAAAGAGTCATTATAAAACTTAAGACTTCTTAGAAAATTTAAAAGTGAAAATGTATTGTACATGCTGTAATCCACGTTTGAAGATTTACATGGCATTTTCCCCCCAAACTAAATGGCCCTACCTTAGTCTATTATCCTTTTTATGTATATTTACCCCCTTAGCAGTTGTTTTCCTTCCTTCAGAAGTCATATACTGGATCTCATGAGGCTCTTCCTCTACTTGAGATGAACATTTTGTTTTAGACTTGGCTTTATGCTTGGAACTCAACCAGATTACCAAGCTTGTCAGGCGACTTGTCCAAACCAATTATAAGTAGGATGCATTGAGTCTGAAGGGATTTCCTTGTCAAGTGCATGTGTGGCAGTGCCTGAACTTTGGGACTCTGTTTTGGCAGTCCACAGGCCTCTCTGCTTACTTCCTAAGTTCTCAGATGGTTCCTGATAGAAGAGGTTGCAAGAGGACAGATTCGTTATAGGCGAGGCACTGCTGTAGCAGGAAGGCAAAAAGAAAAAAAAAAAAAAAATCTAATCAAAAGACCACGTACTTTAAATTACCAAGAGAAGGTGTGATGCCCAAAACAGCAGGCGCCTGTTTACATGATGGCTTCACAATTACCAAAAGCACATTCATTTTGAGAAAGTTTCTCCA
Organism: Geosciurus inauris; assembly: GCA_004024805.1. Taxonomy (NCBI): domain Eukaryota; kingdom Metazoa; phylum Chordata; class Mammalia; order Rodentia; family Sciuridae; genus Geosciurus; species Geosciurus inauris. Next base: position 122,714 of record PVHX01000039.1, read on the forward strand.
CCTCTTCTCAATGCCTTCGAACAAATATGTTTAAAGGAATGACAAGTTGATTTAAAGTTTTTTGTTTTTTTTTTAAATCAAGGCAAATTTCATGCTCTAAAAAATATTCCAAAGTCAAGCTTCATAAATAAATATGGCCATTGTTTTTTTAATTTTGAAGTTTTATCTTTTTTGGGTTTTTTCCCCCAGAGTTTTAGTCTGGGTTTATTTACTTATTTTTAAAATTTGTTCTTTTTAGTTACAGATGACAGCAGGGTCTATTTGACATATTTATACAAACATGGATATATCTTATTCTAATTAGGATCTCAGTCTTGACTTTTTTTTCTTGACTACACATAGTATAAGACGTAAATGTAGTTGCATTTTCTTAAGGAAGCAACATATAAAAAGTAGTCTGAGAATGATTTGAATTTGTGATTTCAACTTATTTTTGGTCCACACCAACCCAGTAGGTGTGGCTAATACCTGGCAAAATAAAAAGCCAATCAGAGCAACTTTTCATTGTGCTCTCTATGAGACTGTGTTACAGTTAGATCTTGAGAGAATTTGGCCTCTTAAGATTGAGGTTGAACATTATCATACGGCCACAAAATGCAGTCCAGGCATATACTAAACTGTACGACTTTTAAAACACTGAGTAATAAGAGCACATTTTCCTACGTTTACTTCTTTTTGTTTATTTTGTTCTCAAGAATGCTTTCTGAAAGAGTCAAATCCATGTGCTTTAACCAGGGGCAGCTTGTCTCAGTCTCTCCCCAGGTATTTCATTAACACAGGAACTGAGCTATCATTGCATTTTTGTTATGTTTATGCTGAACAAATATATTCAAATGGCTGTCTTCTAATGAGGTGGTTTGGACAATCTGTCCATCTTCCCTTTGCAGCAGCTGCTAATAAAATTTAGCTATAATTTTAGGTTGAATGTTTCTCCTATTTAAAAATTATACAGGGGGTCTAGGGTTATGGCTCAGTGGTAGAGTGCTCACCTAGTACATTTGAGGCACTGGGTTCGATCCTCAGCACCACATAAAAATAAAATAAAGATATTCTGTCCACCTACAATTAAAAAATAAATATTAAAAAAATAAAAATAAAAATTATACAGGCTTCTTGAAGCAAATTTAGAAAAGATGGAAAAGTATAAAGAAACATACCATGTTATCTTTACTCCTAGAGATAATCAAGGCTTTAAAAATGTATATGCATTTGCACATACCTGTACCGGCATAAGCATACACACATTGATGATGATGCTTTAAAATATGAACATTTCTGCCCATGGGAAATTTCAACTTGTATTTTTCAAATGTTGCAAAATGCAAATTGATAATAAATGAAGCATAATTAAAAATGTGAAACAAAGTAATGAAAGAAATTTTAATTTTGAAACTAATGCAAGAATTTTATTAAGTGTGGGTTTAAAAACTTGAGGAAGATGCTTTAACCACAAGATGGCTCCCAAGGTTTTTGGAGTCCCTTTCATAATGTAAGATTCTGATTTGCAAAATAACAATACATTCTTTTAAAGGGTCATTAATATAGAAGGAAAATAAATGTCAATACAAAACCATATCCATATAAGTTGAAATTCTCCCAAAGTGAACAATGAGTCAGCCTACCAAAGCAAAACCAAAATGAGGTGAATATTTACATACTGATGCAAAAATCCCGATACTGAAACAAACCACAAATATTTGCTTAGCACCCACTAAGTGCAAGATTCTGAGGATGCAAATACCAGGTGTGCCAGAAAATTGTCCAGACTTCTAGCTGTCTTTACCTAACTAGACTAAGTAGACTTTTGAATTAGGTTTCTCACTTTGCTTCCAAACAAGTATACCTTGTGAATTCAGTTAGGGAAGCACCATGAAATTTTAGCCCTTACATACATTTTCAACTACTGTCAATCACATTTAGTACCCTAGTTGTACTTTGTATAGTGGTTCTTTGGGAAATTTCTTTCAGCCTCAGATTTTTCATTTGAAAAAGCATGGGTATCTTTACCATTCAGTTCACCTCCTGATGTCCCCAAAACAAAGTGAGACAGTATAGTCTTGGGGGATAGGGGACTCTTGGTAAACTGTAACTTTTATTGTTTGTCATGCCTCAAGGAGTATATTCAACTGGCTCCCCATAAGTTCAAACCATAGCTTTTCCTGTGTGGCCACATCACAGACATTGTTTATCAGAGGATACTTGTTCTAGTTCACTGTGGTTCACTCTTAGTGGTCATTGGAAAGTCTGTTGCAAGGAGGCAAATACACACACAGGTAGTGATGGCCTATATATTTGTTTTCAAGCAATATTCTCCAGCAGAAATGGTCTTGTATTATATGAAAAATTCCAAGAGTATTTCGTTTCCTTCATGCTCTCTCACATGCAGCCTTCTGTAGGCTTCCTGACGTGAGTATGCTTGTCAATACACACTTCTTCCCTTTAACTTGTGAGTTTTATGTCCAGGCAAGAAATCTAATACCTGAGAAATAGCCGTCTTACGTTAATTGGAATACAGTGTTGCTATGGAGACATACATGTTTGAGAGGCTCTGGGGTTAGACACCTCAGTTTGAATCCTAGTTTATACTGCTTTGTGATCTTGGGTAAAACTACCCTCTCTGATACTCAGTTCCCCTCATCTATAAAATGGGGGTAATTACAATTTGGTCTTAAAGAGTTGTTGAAAATTAATTATGATCACATATGTCAATTGTTTAGCTTGTGCCTAGCATATAGAAGAGATGCAATACACATTAGCTTGTGTTGTTACTGCTACTGACTTCATCTTAATTTGATGCTCTTCACATTTGGCCTAACAAATAAGATTTTCCTTTGGAGCTGTTTTTACTGGCAGTGATGACAATTCGGGGAGAGTCATCCACACTCTCTCATCTAGTTACTTCACTTATGAGAGAGCTGGCCGGGGTTAGGGGTACAATTGAAAGCCACAAAATACTGTTTTCCTGTGTGCAAAACCTGCTGGGGTGCATTAAATCTGATCCCTTGGTCTCGTTAGGACAATTTTCTAACCAGAGAAGACAGGGTCTGGGTACAATGCAGCTCACTGGAGCAAGTTTCCCTTGACTTGCTGAATTTTCAATAAGTCTACTCTTCAACTGTATCTGGGGGAAGGGGAAGCTGAGATCAAAAGTATTATCTCAATGTAAAATAGTAATTATTTTTTTAAAAATTATATGAATGCATAAAAGTATTGACATTTAAGTAATTCACTACCCTCATAACATCTGAGTTAAAACCCTGCAACCAGTGCAATGTTTAATAGCATCATTATACATCTTTGCTTCACTCTTTAGGGTTTTAAATTTAACGCCATAGTCAACTACCTACAAACTTCTAAGAGCGACTTTCCTGTGAGCTCACCAAGCACCATCTATTGTGTTCTCCATTTTATAGATGAGGGGAACTGAGATAGAGCCCTGGAAGCCTCACTCTGTGCCTGTCAGTTAGAACTTGGAAGAATATTGACTTGTTTTTACATGGTCAGTCTGCTTTCAAGGGAAAACAGAAGTTTAACAGAGGACAACATAATTAGATGGACATAAAATCAGTGTATTCCTAGGAATTCTTCTATCAAGGTAAATTCCACAGACAAGACACTTACTTTTCTTCATGTAAATTAAAAAAAAATTAAAGACACACTTAAAACCAGAAGCACAAGTAATGTTGTTCAGTATTGGTTTCAGATAGTGCTAAAAGTACAAAAATCATTTGGAAAATGTGACTCACAGTGTGCACATTATATGTAATCTATTTTATATATTCATTAGTATAGACATTTGGACTATCTTTTTGCTGAATTATGAGATAAATTGCATTTGCCCAATACATTCCCATCTATCATACATTTATATTCGGCTTTGAGCCTCAACTGCTGTTATTCAACAGCCAATTCTGTCTCATTTATAATGTATTTTCTCCAAATGGATCTGTTTCATGTTAAAATTAGTGATGAAGGTAGTTTTTCTTAATGGACTAGATATCAGGCAAATAGTACTTCAGAAAGCATAACTTAATGGGGATAACTTCTCATTATTAGCTTCATCACCCACATAGAATAGCGTATAGTAAAACTCAAGATGGCTCACATATAGATATCATCCATTTTTGTAAAAATTAGGTAATTATGTTGTGACCTGAATTGAGAAATTCAACACACCTCCTCAAACAACTATCTAAACACTTAAGGAAAATGAATTGTCCTTGGACTCAGGCCAAGTATTTGATGGATTCATAAGTGTCACTTACCTCCTGGCTTAAAAACAGAAGTGAAGATACAGGTTTCTTGCCCACCTACCCCCTTGATGTTGGTAAGCTGTTAAGCAAGCATCTGGGTAATATGATGCAAAGCTAATAACTGTGGTCTATAATTAATACACATTCATATGCATGTTCTAAAAATAGGGTACCAAGGAAAGTCTTCCTATTAGACGATGTGATCAAAAATTAATTGGTTAATGTCTATATAGCTCAAGTATATATAAATAAAATGTATGATTATTATAATTATGGAGAGCACAGTTCAAAATCCACTTCAAGTTTAAAGAATAGTAATTTATACATCTAAGTATAGACGCAAATATTTAACTGTGTAAAAATACTTTCTTATTTTAGTGCTATTCCAAATGTTTAAGTATTACTCATTGCTCAAGTTTTAGTTACATGCATGGTATGTTCAAAGACAGCCTCACTATGTCTCAAAGGAGTGGCCAGAGGAACAGATGGCTCAGGGATGGAAAGTAGGTAGCTATGTTGGTAAGCCTGGATCCTAAAGACCTTGAATACTCTGAAAGAAGTTTGGGTTTATTTTCTAAGTCACTTAAAGTTTTTGGAACAGGGAAGATTTTTCAGATTCACATGTTAGAGTTGAGATTTTGCCCTATCTGCTCACTGTTTAACCGCACAATGTCAATAACAACATGGGTACTAACAAATAAAGATGAACTAGCCACAAACACTAATCACGTTCTATAACAAGTGCTTGAATTGTTAAAATTTGTTTCTAACAATTAATAATCAGGGAATTTCACGTTAAAGTTCATTTTTCAAGATCCTCTTTAAAAAACAAACTAAAATTCCAAATGGCAACAGTTGGTCAGAGCCAAGGGCAGAGGCCCCCTCCCTGGAGCATAGGTGCCGTCCAGTGGTCCAGGTGCCTCCTCTCTTTGCCACACTTACTTCACCTGCCTAGGGGCACTCAACATTTGGGTGTCTTCTCTTTTACACAGATGTCCTCTAAAAGAATAATTCTAACATTTCATACAACATATATCTCACTTCTTTTGCTAATGTATTACTTTCATTTTTTTCTCTTATACTGGCAAGTTCTGCCATGCATTCCTTTACTTAAAAGGGGTGACGCTTTTTAATAGAATTTACTTTTACTAAAACTGCATATGTCATGCATAACAGGCCCACAATGAACAAAAGGCAAGGCATGTTCTACATACAGCAGGAGTGCTTGACCTCATCACTATGACATTTGCGGGGGGTGGGGGGGCTGTCCTGTGTACTGTAGGGTGGTTAGCAGTATCCCTGGACTCCACATATTAGATGCTAGGAGCCCTTTCCAGTAACTATCTCCATGTATTAACGACTGATCCCTGGTGGTCAGAGTCACCTCTGGTTGAGAATACTGTTGTGTGAGAGGACAGTTTCCAGAAAAACAGGTTCTGGGTCAGACAGTGGTGCTCTGTTGGAAAATGGGTAGGATGGTGCCCACCCTGCTCACTGTTATTTCTGCCCTGTGTACCCTCCTGTTCTAGCCTACCTACAGCAAGTGGAATAGCCAAGCAGCCTCAGCTATTGATGCCAACACAGGCTGCAAAAGTGCCTCTTACCTATGAGAACCTTCAATACCTCCCCACGGCATCATGGCAGTGAAGCCTCCTTTTGCTGATGCAGTTGAGGGAAAGAAGATAGGAACTCACCTGATCTTCCCTAAAGACTCATCCCTCCACCTTTCCCCCACCATCATCATTGCAGCATGGTGTCGGAATGCCTCTAAGGAAGGAAGAAGCCCCTTCACCCCATCAAGGCAGTGGCAAGGTCTGGTCTGGGCCTTGGTGGGGAGAACAGGGCTTGCTGCTAACACCTGGAGGCATGAGGCAGGAGGCACCAGGCACAGATCTGGGAATACATCCCGCCTCCACCTCTCATTTGCCTGAGAACTCCTTTCACTCTTCCTGAAATGGAAGTTTATCCTGAATCTAAACATCCTTGTATTGTTGAACTGCCAGTATGGTTTTATGCGTTTGCCTATTTTAAGTAAAAAAGATGAGCTTCTCTGAGAGGGAAGAGCAGGTAGTTGCTGAACAACAAAAAGAACAAGTGCATAAAAGTTAACTGAATAGTTTTGATGTATTTCTATGGGTGGTTTGTATGGTTTTGCCCCAGGCACCCTCCTGCCCCCTAAAATCTCAAGATGATGGCATTTCCTGGAGTATAAAATAGATAGTCTGATGATATAATTTACAAGAGACCTTTCTGTGGTTAGTGTCTTTTCACACTTCTTTCTCCTGGCATTTAGAGTCTAATCATTTCTCTGTGGTAACAGGTATTATATATAGAAAATTGGTTGAATTAAAATAACCAACGAAAGTGGTTTATTCATCTTACACCTCTTCTCAAAAGAAATCCAATGTTCCGCTTTTACAAGGTTCAAGCCTTCAGAAGGATGCTTAGAAAATATGGAATAGATGCTCAATATGGATTAGCTAATGACAGCAGTGATCCTGGTCCTCACAATAATTCAGGGGTGGGATGGTAGCTAAAAGTGAGAACAAGACAACAGAAAAGAAAATTGACAATTGGTCTCCTCATTCACTATATAATGAGTACATGAAACCATGAAACGGCAGTTACCCCCAAAACAGGGATCGTGTTTACAGCAATGATAGCTCAAAGGATGAACTGGCTAGAACAGGGGGAGGGTGAACAATGAAGGGTAAGAGGGATGCAGACAAGAAAGGTTTTGAGCAAGTTAAACCTCCTGGCAACAAAGGACACACAGAGAGCGAGGCCGGGCAGTTGAAGCATCCTTTTATTCACAAATCAATGGAAGTTATTCAGGCCAATATGGTTTGATTTAACAGATATTAACTACAGCTAAAGTGATGCAAATATGTCAGCGAAAGGAGAGCAAGATAAACAAGATAAACACAAGAAACCCACACTAGCTAAAAAAAAGGAGATGAGAACAGAGACTGACATTTAAAGGCCAGATTAAAAGGATAGGAAAAACCAAAGATGAGGTGAGCATAAACTCCTTAGACAGAGGGACGTGAAGGGGAAAGAGCCAACAATCCCCCTGCTTATTAGACTCAGAGAAAAGAGAGAAGGTGACCGCGAATCGTAGGTAACACAAATACGGCAGGGTTACTTAATGAATAGTTGTTGAATAACTCATTTTGCATGAAAAATTCTTTCCTTTCTGGATCTGAAGATAAATCGAGGTTTTCTACAGTGCCGTTTTAATAACTTTTTGGAGATGTTCAAACTATGGGCAGCTTTACTGATGAGTCTAAAACAGCTGTTCATTTAGAGAAATTTCCATGAACCTCATCTTGTACCCCTGACACAGGTGCCATCACAGATTCAATTAGAGGGTCATGATACAGTAGTTGGAGCACTGGACTAAGAGTCAAGAGACCAGGGTTCCAAAATTGGCTCTGCTGCTAAGTGGGTGATGCTGGGCCAGCCACTTAACCTTTCCGAGTTCCTGTTTCCTCTGGAGTAACAAGAGTGGTTTGGACTAGATAACTGTCAGGATCCTCTTTGGCTCCTGAGCAGTCAGGGAAACACATTACCATATTAATCACGTATTTCACCCCGTCTCCATGCTGCCTTGTATGGCTCAGTGTTGCACCGCAGATAAAAGTTCCTGTTTTTTTTCTCTTTCTTTCATTTTGCCTGCTAGTAGCTTGTCAACAGTACCTTCCATCCGTATTATCTCAAGGTTGTTATTTACTGTTTGTGGTATTTTTTTTTCTTGGGTGTGGGGGAAAGGGGAAGAATTTCAACGTGTCTACCACAGGAAGACCAGCACAAACAGCGAGGATACATTTTCACAATACTCAGCACAAACAGGCATGGTTTTGTTGGCTTCCCTGACACAGTCTGAGTTCATTGTAATGGTACTGAAGTGGTTTCCTCTGTTTCCCTGTGCTGATAAAGACTATATTAAAGCCCCAGTGCGTTTGGATCTTCCTTTTGCTGGTACTCTCAGCTGGAATTACCCCCTTCCCTTTTCTATGAAAATAAAAATAATAGTGCAGACCAATCACAACTTTTGATAAAAATGTAAAGCCTACTTCCTAAAGAGCTAAACGGGCCTAATATATCACATATGGTGTTTTTTTTACTTTTATTTTTATTTTTTTATACCAGGGATTTAACCACTAATCCGCATTCCTAGCCCTTTTTATTTAGAGACAGGGTCTCACTGAGTTACTTAGGGACTTGCTAAATTGCTCAGGCTGGCTTTGAACTTGCGATCCTTCTGTCTCAGCTTCCCAAGCTGCTGGGATTACAGGCATACGCCACTGCACCTGGCACATAAGGTGCTTTTACTATAGTAATGTTACATCTAAACTCTTTGTAGCACTTAGATGAAGTACATGCTATGGAAAATTATGGCAGAGGAATGAAGAGACTCTGATTTTGGTCTTAGTCATCCTAGGCATGTCTTTTAATCTCCAAACTACTTTATTGTGAACAGACTAGACTAGATAACTTTTCTGGTCTCCTATAGTTGTAATATGCCCAACTAGTTAGGGAACTGTTGTTTTAGCGATGTCACATTCTGTGATGAAAATCACACTCATGACTAGGAAGTTTTCAAAATTCACTACCAGAACATTAGGCTAACACATCAATTGATCTTACTATCTTTCTGTTATCTCATTAAGAAAGTAACAATTTTTACAAAAGGGTGGGATGTGAAGGTGATTTATATAAATAAAAAAACATATCAGAACATACCACAGGGCCTGTAGAAGTTCAAAAATCCCAGCACTCCAAGATGGGAAAAGGAGGCCTGATAGCTAAATTCTATGCACAGATGCTATAGGTCTATGGGCAAAGCACCATGATATCCATGTGAATTTGGAGGGCTTAAATTACATAACAAAACTGAGTAGCCTTAAATATATAAAGCAGCTCTGTAAGTGGGTGTAAGTGGGGTCATTTGTTAAAGGAGATGCTGTCCTGCCTTTCACATGGCCAGTAAGAAGCAAGGACTTGAGACTCACTTAGAAACTCCCATGTCAAAGGAAGAAAATTCACAAGAAATCAATCACAGAATGAGCATGATACCTCATCCATGCATATCTTTTCACAGCTTTCCTAAACACGTGAATATGTGGGTCATATCTAACCATAAGAAGGATGGAGAGTACAGATGGAGTATCCCTTCTCTGAAATGCTGGGGACCAGAAGTTTCGGATTTCTTCAAATTTTGGAATATTTGCATAAATCTTACTGGTTGAGCATCTCTAATCTGAAAATCTGAAATTCTACAAAATCCAAATGTCACCCCATTCAAGACATTTTAGATTCTAGAGCATTTCATATTTTCAGATTAGGGGTGCTCATCCAGTATAATCCAAAGAGTCTAGCAAACTCAAGGCTATGCTACATAGATAGATCCTCCTGCTTTAACCATTGTTAGCAAGACAAAATAAAAAAAAGGAAAGAAAAAAGAAAAAGTGGCTTTTTAGTCATACTCCCTTCTGCCATTAAATAAAAATCTATAAATAGTACCTATTATAACACTATAGTTTTGAAGCACTTACTGATAGGCCAGCTACCTTAAATGCATTATCTCATTTCATCTTCAAAATAACTCTATGAGGTCAATGCCATCGTCACCTTTGGGAGTAGACAAGAGCAGAAGGAGGTAAGCCCTGTGGCAAGGAAGTCAAATCACCTCTGTTCTTGATAAATTTGCCAAGTTCCAAGTGTTTATCTTGAATACCTGGAGGAAAAACAACCTGAGAGGCAGCTGGCAATGATGCTTCTTCACGGTTTGGGCATAAGTCCTGACTAACATGTATTAAATTACCAAGCATATCTTTAAATAAACGTGTGCTACAGCAGCTCCAATTCAAACACCAATCTTCAATGTAATAATTACACTGGCTGTGACACGAGCTCAGCCCAGAGTGTATTTTTATTTTAACAAGCCTGAGTAAGTACATGAGTGTGGGCTGAGCTTTTTGCTCGATAGTCAATACTTGAAAGCTGGCTCCAACCTTTAATTTAAGCATTCGCTTGTAGCACCAACAGGGCTACAGGGTTTCTAGTATCAAAGACACACTCCTCCATCCTTTCATGGCCCTGCTTCTGTAAGCAGCGTGATTGAACTGTGGTACCACAGAAACTTGTTTTCCCTCCTCCTGGCAGCACAAGCCAAAACACTTCTGCCCCATTCATCTCCGCGACATCATAATGAAGTCCCTGAATCAATTTATAACAAGCAAAGTGCAAAATCCATTGAAGGAGGCTTGTGGCGGATGTCTTTCACACATCTCTCAACAGCATACAAGGGGCAAAGCATCGGCACAGAAACCCAATCATGTCAGAGAAGAATCCTTTGCTACTTCCAACCCCACCCCGCACCCCTACCAAATGATTAAGAGAAAGGAAAACACGGAGAACATCTGATGGTTCCTAATGAATCCTTGTATCTTAAAATTATTTGGCAACCTTCCTCAGGGGTCTCCAATCACTTTCAGCATAACGAACAACTCCCTTGGAGTGACAGTGAGGGCCTTTCATGTTCTGAGCCCTGCTGGCCTCCTCTGGATGCCTCATTTCCAGCAGTTCCTATAGGCCACACTGAACTTCTTGCTCTCCCCAAACTTGCCTCGCTCATTCTCTAGCCTTTGAGAATTTTCACAGGCTCTACCCTTTGTTGGGAATAACTTTCCTTCTCTTCAAAGCTCAGCTAACCCTTCACCTCCTCCAAAAAGCTACTCCTAATCCTCAGTCTGATGAGGGCTTCTCCTCTGTAAAATGCTTCTCTAATCTGGTACTTACCCTATATCATGATTTCAATTCCACCCCAGGGTCTCACTGGCCTCACACTTTGTACAGTGCCTCATATACATCAGATGCTTAATAAACTTCTATTTGTATGTTGTCTCCACTGAAGTGTTCAGACAGAGTCCCCCGCCTAACCTCTGGACCAGAAACAATGTATTTCATGACATTCCCGTGGTGCTGAGGGCCACTGGGTCAGAACAGCTGAGGAGTGAGCCCAGCCCTGGGAATTAGACAGACTCGGCCTAAAATTGCAGCTACACACTAGCCCTGTGATCCTGGACAGGTTGCTTTTCCTCTCAGAGTCTCAGCTTCCTCCTCTGTAAAAAGGGGGATGAAAGGCTAATGTCAAGTATTAAACATGGTAATCCATTTCACAGTGTTTGGCACAGAGGAAGCGCTTTACAAATGATAGGCTTGGAACACGTAATACTGGTTACAATAGCAGGGCTTGGATGATGCAGGATTAGAGCCTCTTAGGTTATGTGATGAGAAATAGCCAAGTTCTCCTCCCATCAGCCCCCATCTGACCAGGTTACAGGTCACAGGACACACAGGTTTGGGCACTGTGAAAGCACAATGTGTGCCAGCTGAGATAAGTTTGGATGCAGTCATCACTGCACTTCAAACTTGTGTATGTGTTGGGTACCATTCCCCACATGGATCAGAGCATGACGATATTCATAACACTCGTTCAATGTCTACTGTATTCTAAATTATTGTTCCATGTGAGGTGTATTAAGTGCCTTCCAGGAGTCACTTACTTCTTCCCAAAATCCCTATGAGGAAGAGATATTATCTTTATCTCACAGATGATAAAACTGGTTTATAGAGGTTATATGGTTTGCCCAAGTTCCTTTGCTTGTATGTAGTATTTCTGGGAATTATACCTCTATTTGGAAAAATTTCTAAATTCATACTTGCTCTTATATTTTTGCCAAGTTTCTTATGGTCTTTCTTATTCATTTATCTCATGTCATCTGGAAGAACCAGACAGAATGGGACCATAACACTGGGTTGGGGGACAGGAGGAGGGTTGGAGAGATGTACCCTGCCATTCGTGGGGTGATGGTGCCACTCTGCCCTCAGCTGAGCCACAGGACTCCTGCAAGCTGTGAGGAAGGAGCATCTTTGACAACAGCCCAGTTAGTTGAAGCCAGCTCCGCTGGCAGAACCTGTCCTAGAGCTAGAAATTGCACACAAGCATCTCAGAGGACTTTCCAGTTCCTGTGATGATGTCTCATACATTCTGATTCACTTTTTTCCTTCCCACCTACCTGGCAGCTCCTTCAAAGTCAATGATTGCAAAGAGGAAAAAATAAGCGCGGATAGTTGGGTCTTCATGATAAAGAGATGTAGCTTCGCACGCACATGTAAAGCACACAAATGCCTTTAGTTCCTCTGCAGTAAGGTAGAGGATTCAATTTTAACATTGTGAAGGAGTACAAAGGAGTTGAGAATAAACAAAGTGTTTGTTAAATTCTAAAGCTGAGTCTGTTCTCAGTACTGAGAATATCTTACTTAGAACCCCCTGCCCTTTGAGTATGCTTTACATCAAAGCGCAACATGCATACACAACCAGGCATAAAGTTCTAATACAAGCCTGATAAATTTTCAGAGTGAGCACCCTCAGATCCCTTTGGTTTTTTTGAATAGTTTTCTATGCCTCTGTCAAAACAACTGAATAATAATACAAAACTGAGTATATGAAATTTATTATTTTAAGTCAGCTAAGAAAATGCTAGAAATTTAATAAAATATAATGCCTAAAAAGAAAAAAAAAGAGTCTATTTTACTTCAAAGAGGACAATTATCTTGGAATTTTATTTTCTAAGTTGGAAAGTTTGAAGTTTTGTTTTCTTTTTAGCCACGAGCAGGTATGTAACTATTTCTCTAACCCTTGAAAAAAACCAGGGTTTCCTCAGCTTTGCCTTCCTAACAGCCCTCCCAAGGACAAGATGGCTAGCTTTGCTTTGTTTCCTCTTTGTACTCATCCTTTTTTCACATTATCCCCTATGCTGTTCAGCAACCAGGTGAGCTCATTGTCCTCAGCCCTTCTGACTTTGATCAGGTTCACAGATGAAGGGCTTTTCTCATGTCCAGGCTGGCTATAGGCCATCACACAACCTGTTCATGTCACATGTGCTCAGCCTCTACCTTTAACTGGCTGATAAAACCATGCAGGAAATGAGATACCCCACTTCTCTGAGACTGATCAGGCTTTGGGGGCACTGATTCCTCTCTTAGTTAGCAGCAGCAGAAGCAGCACCCTGGAAATGCAGAATGTGCCAATGTGCATTTGCTCCCACTCCACTGACAGTCGTTTGATAGGAAACAAAGTGGAACACAAGACCTGCATGCCCCTTATTTGATAATAACAAAGAGGTGATGCCCAGCTACAAAGGGCAATGTAAGCTTTTATATGTCAGATGCCAATAAAGTGATCATAACATTAAAAACAAGCATCTGGGCATTGCTTCCTAACTGCATGCTATTTTTCACAAGAATCTTCAGGGCAAGTTGGGTCTTTATGCATTCAGTTAATATAATGGAACTGGTTCTGCCAAGTGTATCAGAAGTTAGTTGAGGGCTCAGCCTTCATGTTATAGTTCATGTGCCAATAGATATCTGGGCACACTTCCCCCATGGAGTAGGTAAGAGGGAAAGTGAATGGCATACCTTGTATGAAGGTCTCCATCACATGCATGGTGACAGAGCCTGCAAGGTCTTCCAAGCACTGCACAGTCATAAAACTCTCCTAAGTGCCCATGTTAGTGGCAAAAGTCTCACAGCTACTAAGAGTTGGGATAGTTCTGCAAGTGGTAATAATTGTGTAAAATATTTTTCCTCTGTGCAAGTCCAAATGAAAATGGAATTTACTAGTACTGTTTTTGCTAACATAGGTCATAAATGATTACAGACAAACCGTAAATCCTCAGGAAACCAAAATTTTGTGCTAGATCTCTGCCATATTAATAAATAGAACAACAAAAGCTGAAAATAGTAAGATTCTGGTCTACTGCTGACAGAGATCAAGAAAATGAGGATTAGATTTACTCTTGAATTCATGTTTGGAAGTACTCTTTAATAAATAAATTATAGCTAAGCTGATAAATCTGTCTAAATTTAAAGCCTCTCTGATTGTTACCTCATGCTTTGTCACAGAATCTTCTTTTTCTCCTGAAATAAACTGTAGACCATCAGCTCTTAAACTTTCTAGTCTGTTTCCTTTCATGCTCTTAAAAGCTCAAATGAGCTTTTGTTTAGGCTACATATATATGTGTGTGTGTGTGTACATATCATGTTAGAAGTTAAAATGGAGAATATTTAAAAATACTTAAAATAATTCATTTTAAAATAGCACTAATAAACTCATTACACATTAACATGAAAAATAAGTATATTTCCAAAAAATGATAGTAAAAAGAATGCCATTGTTTTACATTTTTGCAAATCCTTTTACTTCTGGCTCAACAGAAGACAAGTGGGCTATCTTGTCTGCTTCTACATTCAGTTATGTTAGTTTCTTTTGGTTGACATATGTGAAAAAATCTGGCCATACATAGAATTGGAAGAAGGAAGATTATTTTAAATAATGTTGGAAATTTTCACACTATACTCAAACTAACAAGTGATAGTTTCTTAAAGTTAGTTAGAATAAGGAAACTAAAAGCTTACCAATGACATCTGTACTCCATTAAATTGAAATACACTTGGCATAAATCCTTTACCCATGCACATTTTTATAATATCCTGCACTGGTCACATGGCAACTATTAGTTCTGTTCAGTTTGGTAGAATTTTTAAATGTTGACACATTCCATCATCAGATGTGATTATATCAAGAAATCATACTGATTAATATCACCACCCACATCATTAGAAAAGTTTTTAAGTATCTGGAAGCTTCAAGTTCATGGGGTTGAATACAAGTCTTCCAAAATTCTAATTTTTGCCTAAAACACTGAATTTATTGGTAGTAAATACTGTCAACTGCTTTTTCTTGAAGTGACAGGCTCATTGGTTTCATTTTTGAGAAAATAATGATACATATCCAAATATGAGTAACCACAGTCAGTCATTCTATTAACAAAAACGACACTGCATTAACAAAGCAGCTCATTCAGCTCTCAAAACAGAGGCACAAGGCCTTTTCCCTGGAGACAAACATGGTATGGAGCAGATGTGCTTTCTGCATAATTTCCATTTTGTTGCAAAGTTTATTAAAAAGGTATGTACTCAAGGGTCAAAATTCAACAAACTTAAATTTTTTTCTACTTCATCTTTTTTCTTTGTTAACAGCAAGTGCACAGTGATGAAGGACACACTTAGCTGCTAGCACAGGTTGATGTCACTGCCTGATTCCTGCTAAGGGGCCAGCAGTTTCACCCACCAGTGCTTTTCACCATTAATGCTAATGGTCAACATACTATTAAGGGCAAATAATATTTTAGTACACTTACACAAGTAGTTTCTATCTCTTGGAACCCCCGAGAGGGACTTGGGGGCCGCCCTGGCATCCCTGGATCACACATAGAGGACTTCTAAATACACTCTCTAATCTTCTCAATGCTGTGTCTTTGTGGGATTCAGGTAAAGAAGGTTTAAAAGGTTTATTTCTGTCTCCACCCTCCTGCTCTCTCTGCCTAAACAAAAATTTAAATGTCCATTGTGATAGATAATTCAAAATAAACTGTGTGTATAGAACAAAGAAATTAGGGTACTCTCTATTTAATCAGCATTTTCTTCCCTGACAAATAACGCTCTTCTAACATGCTATTGAGAAAACTAACAAATTCTCTTGAGTTATAGGAAATATGGCGTGCTTGGCCACCGTTCATTCTACCCAAATCTCCACCCTCCCAAACCTTTCACATTGTGGGTATTTTGGATGAGTTCTTAGTAGTGTCCTCAGAAATAATTGGGTGTCCTAATTCAGCCACATGCAAATTAATGCTCCCCTAAAGAGGCCTTATTATAATTTCCAACCCTTGATGTCTACATAAATCCCCTATAGTTCTTTAACTTCTTGCTTTCCAACTTCTGTTTACCAATGCACTACTTTTGTCAGCTCAGTATAGCATCAATTAGTAACACAGTTATGTTTATTAGGTCCCCCCAGAGCCTTGAGAAAGCTGCTTTGTATTTATTAATGACTATCCAGAGTGCTACTATTTTTCAATAGCATTTAAAAATGAGTAAATTACTGAAGATGAAATATAAAAGAACCTCAAATTTCAAAGGCAAGCATTAAAAAAAAAAACACCCATAATATGCGCATGGTGAGTTTTATTTTCAATTTAATATCAAGGAGTAGGTCAGTTCTAGCCTCTTGTTTTACTTTGGGCATTTTGGAGTACACATGGTTTGAGTAGAGAACCGAGGCACAGATTTGGTAATTAATTAAAAGCGAGTTTAACAGGTTTGAATTTCATTATCACACACACCTGTTAAGTAATGCACACTTGATTCAGCAAAAATCCACCTACAAGGTTAACTTAAAGCAATTAAAAAGCAAGCAAGTAAGGAAAAAAAGAAAACAAAACAAACAAACGGTATAACTCCATAAACTGAGGTCCAACTTTATATCTCAAGCATAATTCCCAACCACCAATGTCAATTCATACATCTTATTTTTTTTTATACTTTTGTTTATTTATTTATTCTTATGTGGTGCTGGGGTCGAACCCAGTGCCTCATGCGTGCTAGGCAAGCATTCTGCCACTGAGCCACACCCCCAGCCCCATACATCTTATTTTTGTGAATAATTCCATGTTCTATATTAGATGAAGTCAGAACTTCCCAGGCTGGTACAGAATTTGCTACTGAAGGAAGCCAGAGACACCAATCTTTCCTGTGATGAATCTTTCCTAACCAAACTTAAAGTGATGGGGAGCAATTACAGTGCTCGTTTGCCCTCTTTTATATTCCTGGTCATTTATGAAATGAAGACACTGATCTGCAAAAATCACTTTGCATTCATGAAAAGAGCTCTGGGAGCTCCCCCTGAGGATCTGGCTATGAGGCAGAAACATACCTCAGTGCACTTCCTTTGTCTTGTGCTCCCCCTTTGAAGTGCAAGTCACTGGTGGAGTAAGCTGTGATCGCTTTGATGTTGAACTTGGAGACTTTATTGTTACTAGCATGCCTACAAGGAGAGCTGTCAGTCACTTCTTACATCTGAACAACCATGTTTCTTTACAGCATCACTTTTACAAGCATCAATCCTTAAATACATGTTTTCACATTCCTGCTGATTACCACACTATCTTTGGTGGGGAAGGGCTGTGCTCAAATATAACTACAGCACCCACATTTTCTGTAAACACCCTGAGGCATCATCAGATGGCTGGTAACCAACCTTCTTCAACATGAGAAGCCTGAGTGCAAAACATATTTCTAGCAAATGAAAACATTCTGAAAACACTCGAGCCATCTTAACAGTCAAAATGAGTAGTTTAGCCAATATTTCTCCTAAGCAGCCATTGAAATCACATAGAAACTTCCAAGCCACTTCAAAAGGGATTCAGAATGCAAGAGCAGCAGGGGACTTAGAAAGGCTGCCAAAACTTTGAGACATCTTAACTCATCTTGAACAACTTTGTTTCTCTGCAGTGGTGGAAACAAAACACTTCTGTTACATGATTTTGCTTGGGTCAGAAACATTGCTTTTGAAATAGATTTCTACCAGACCAATTGTTTTGTTAAACAGTATCATTTTCAAAAATTGCTTGCTATCATGGATGCAACTTAATTAAGTTCCAGGCTGACGTTTTTCATAATCTTCTGTCTAAGGCAATCAGTTGGATGTGTATTCAATGTGTACAATTTCTTAAATACATACAGGAAAATAGGCAATATGTTAATCTTTAAAGATCTCTGTTGGAAAAGATACAGCTCTAATTTCATTTGCCAGCTCCCGTCAGATTTTCTTTCCAAATTATTTTATCACTTCTGGAACTGCTGAATATCATCAAATCCCATTGGGAAATTCCACACAAAAAGGAAATAAACCTAAGGTGCTTACATCACACCACGCTGGTTTATAATAAACTGCTATCTTTTTGAAGAAATGTTTCAATGAAACCCAAGTTTTAAGAGATACCAGGTCTCAAGTGAGGAAGTAAAATGCTATTTTTCATGCTAGAGCTTAGTTCTGTTCTTTCTTTCCGATAAGCTTGCAAAATAGGAGATACACTGTTCTTATTTGCTAATAAACTGCAAACGATAGATTAGGAGACAATTTCTTTAGGTTTTGGACCTTTAATATTTGGTAAGGAATAAAATTACTGTGGTGTGCAATGGTTCAGGCTATTACAGGCTTTCCATTTTTAAGCCACTCCCCACCCACTTGGTTTTAACTCAACCATCAAAAATGGAAAAAGCTTTAGGCTAGAATTTGATAAATAAACTATGACTGTAATTTACCAGAACTAAGTCTGGGCATATTTATTATTAATATTTATGAAAGCTTTAGTGGTTTTAATTTTTTTTAAATAGTCAGCATACAGTAATTACCTCTTTCTGCTTTAAATTTTCACTTGCAAAAGGAACTGATTAGCTGATTGAAGCACCTATAGCAATTAGGGGTTGAGACAGGGAGCAAGGAAGCCAAGAGGCATTTGTTTGCTTTCTTGTACATCTCAATCAAGAAACCAGCCCATTTTCTTGCTATCATTTTAACAGAAGGGTGGAGCTGGAAATGATCTCCATGGCTATCACATCTAATGTTCCAATTTTGCAAAGGTGAAACTAAGCAACTGAGGCAACCCAAAAGTTATTGAGCAGCAGATCAGGATGAGAACCCATATCTTTATCTTCTCCCACCCCACACAAGGAGGTTTCTACTACTCAACACTGTTTTGCTACACTGGTGACCAGGTGAGTCATGTACAAAATAAGGGTGTTGGACCTGAGAGGTTTCTCAACCAGAATCATCTGTGTAGCTTTAGACATTACCAATACTTGAGCCCTACCATGGACCAATAAGTCAGAATACCCACTAACAGAGTCTTGGCTCTGTGTTTGTTTTAAAGCCCCCTCTACTGACAAGATTGGGACCTAAGAGACCAGATGACCTCTAAGCTTCCTTTTAGGTCTACTACAGGATGTTCACTATTGGCTGGAAACAATCCTTTGATTCAGTTCTCTGATGTTCGTCCATGAAGCCATAATGATTTCTAAGCTGCCAACACTGTTTTTATCTTGACCTCACTGTTGTCACTGTATTTATCTTGTTCATTTATATGTTTCCTTATATATCGTCTACCTCTTTCCACAATGCACATTCATGAGGCCACAGAGTAAGTCTGCCGTGATTGCTGCTGTCCTTATAGCCCCCAGCATGGAAGCTGTCATAATAATGGAATGCTGCCACCAATTTCCAGTTCAAGAGGGGCTGGCACGTAGGGGTGAAGATAGCAGGTGGTCTTCCACACCACCGAGAGCAGTCCTCCTCCTTTCTGTTTGACCATAGTAGAATCCAAGCTGCACGAAGGCAGGCGTGTCTTTGGATGCCCCACCTTCAGAGCCTAGACATGGGCAGATTCATGCCAGGCACTCATACCCAAGAAAGGTCATCTTGTCAATAGGAAGCACTGAGGAGCCCGGGGGAACTGAAACCTGTACTTTGTTGCTTAAAAAAGCAACATAGAAAAGACATCACTGTTTCCTCTGGAGTTGGCCTTGACTCCTGTGGTAGAATCCTTGGCCTGTCCCCATTTAGTGGTCACAATATTGGCAATACCCAGCCCTGGAGGCAGTGGGGGCTAGAATGCATTATGCTTATGTCACATGGAGGCCAGAGCTTCTGGAGGAGGCTTTATCCTGGAGAAATAAGGGGCCTGGAAGAAATCACGGGCACTTAACAGCACCAAAACAGCTTTAGGATCCTACCCTATTTGGGCTATTTGGGGTAAGAGATTTGGGGTAACAGTCTACTTCCTCCTAAGCTCTGATAGCAAGGCCAAAGTAATCAAAATTATTCCAAGTGTGAATAATATTCAGATAATGGCAGAAATCACCACATTGGACACCTCCTCCATTCCGAAAAGAGATTTTAGCAGACTAAAGGGAAGTGTGTGTTTGTCTGAAAACCATTTACCTTTCTGAGATTCATTTTCTTCCTTAAGAGGAGATGGTTAGACCAGAGAAGTGGTTTCCTCACAATCAAAAGAGAAGCTTTTGTAAATGCAGATTCCTTGCTGTGCCCCAAACCACTCAGAAGCAGCACCTGTGTAGGTTGAATGCTTCCGCTTCTCCATCTACCCTGGAAAGCAGTGATATTTGGAAGCCACTGAAGGACAAGAGGGCTCTATTACCCATCCCAACTCTGACAGCCTAGGACAGGATTTCACAAAGTGAGAACGAGGACCATCTGCATCAGACACCTGGGATCTTGTTTAAATCTGTGCCCTCCTCCACCTTGCCCCATTCTGACAGAATCAGACTCCTTCCAAGAAAAAAAGGGAGAGAAGAGGGAGAGGGACAGGAGAGACAGGGAGAGGGGATGGAAGGGGGAGGGAGAGGGGAAGAAACTGGGGATTGGACCCATAGGTGCTCTACCACTAAGCTACAACTCTAGCCTTTTTTAAAAAAAATTAATTTTGAGACAGGGTCTTGCTAAGTCACCAAGATTGGTCTTGAACTGGGAATCTTCCTGCCTCAGCCTCCTAAATAAGATTACAGACAAGTACCACCATGCCTGGTAGGAATCTGCCTTCTTAACACACTCTCTAGGGTTGTAGGTTATACTCCACAATTTCAAAAACCACTGTTTTAGGCAAGCATCTAGTGCAAACTCATGGCTTACTTGGAAGAAACCATGTTCACGTGCAAGTATAAGGGTTGACTTTATTAAATTATATTACCATTTCATTGGATTCTTTTGTATGCTGCAAAATCTCCATTGTTTTAAATGGCACATAGCTCATACATAGGAACTGCAAATCCATAAACCCAGTGGTCATAATTCAGCCTTCTCTGGTTAAGTGTGGCTGCTAATTTCTCAGTGCATTTTTTAAAAATGCTGATTCATGGTTGAAGGTGAATGCTTGATCTGGAGGAAGGTGTCTCAGTTCTATTTTAAAAGTATACAGGTGACACCAGAATTACCCAACATAGAATAGGCCCGTATATGCTGAGACAAGTTTATATGTTTATCCAGTGTCCTGAAGATCTGAAGTGAGATAAAAAGGAGGACAAACACAACAACTGAAAAATGAAAACAACATTCTGTGAAAAAGAATATTTCTCATGTGGTGCAAGAATCACACTTCTGGGTGGTGCAGTTTGAAAAACGGTTTGCTTCAATAACTGATCTCAACTAAACCACGAGTCTTCACTTCTGAACCACTACTTCATTTCTGTCATGAAAAGGCAAGATAGCAGGGTTTCCTTTCCTTTTTTCCCCTCTTGTTTTTCATGAAAAGATTCAACTTCATCTTTCTAGTAGCAGTAAGTGAGCATACCATCCTTCAACATCCTGGTGATCACTGTTTGCCATGACCTTGGTTAATCTAGCTTGGATTGGAGGATTTGACATAATGAGCAATGCAAAATTTGTGCAAACCTGCATTCTTACACCTCTGTGTAGCACCAGAGATAAATGAGATTTAAAGAAATAGGAAGAGCAATATTTATTCCTCTGATTCCTACATAGAAATCAAACTGTTTTATGCTTGTTTCACATTTGACACAGCACTGAAATCCAACTTCACAACTCACTTCTATTTATCCTAAAAATTATGCCAATGAATTTTGTTTCTACAGCATAAACCTTATTATGCTAAAAAGATCTACATGGCATATACTTTATTTGATTTTGTAGACAAACTATATATACTGAAGTGTACTGGATGATCTAAGTCTTCAGAAACTAAGGGATTCTTTTTGCATCCGTGTTTAAAACTGTTTCACTGCCCAAAATAGATATAATAGTTTACTTATGGCCAATTGTTTACCTGTTTTAAAAAACAAAAGTCCTAGATTTAAGAAGGAAAAATGCTGGATTTCTCTGATCTCTCTCTCTCTCTTAAAACATTCAAGTGTAGGGGAAGAGAATTAGGTTGCAACTTTCAAAACAATGCAAGGATTACAACACAGGTCATGACAGTTGTTTACTCACAAAACTCACTTAAATTTAATATAGGGACAAATGACTTCATAAATCAGTTTTAACTTAGCTTAAGTTTTTTAAAAAATTTTCCTTTCTTCCAAACCTTAAAAATTCATTATCTCCTCATGGTGACATTTCTCATAACTGTGTAAAACAACAAATTACATTTTTGAATATGATGAAGAATGCCCTGAAGCAACTGAGAAAGTAATTTCAACCTTTGACCTTCTCCACTAGCCTGATGGGAAATTCACTGGCACCATCATGACTTTTAGCTTTCAGTAAGTAACCACTAGAGGGCAGCCTTATCTCAGCTGTAACACTACCTTGCCACACACAAAAAATCTCATAAATGCTTCTAATGTTCCTATAATTATTTTTGCAATATTTTTGATTCCCTGGATATTTAATAATCAACATCAGTTGAACTAGAAGTATTCCTAAATAGTTAAAAATTCCACTTTCAAAAATTACAATGATAACACAAAGGCAGGTGGGTCATGAGAGGGGCTTAAAATACAGTCTATGTACCTTAAAATATTTAAAACAAAAGTTTAAGTAATTTCTTTCTCTGTACTATGTGGCGAGTTAAATTCCAAATGAATCACATCAAATCTGGTAGTTGGGTTCCATTTTTGAACTCAAAATTTCAAGTGGTTCTAGAAACTAAAGTGTATTTGAGGAAGAAATTGATCAAGATTGTGGGAAGTCTGAACCATGAACTTTGAGGAAAACTGGACAAGGACAAAAGATAGTAGGGGTAAAAGGGTGTGTGCATATGTATGCGCACACACATACACTATATGCTACTAGCCTTCAAGTAGTCTTTCACTTGAAAGATGGATTAAATGTGTTCTGTATAGCCCCCCAAAGAAAGGATCAGAATCAAGGGATTAAAAAAGAACAAAGGAGAGATTTGTTTGATATAAGAGGACTTTTCTAATTCAATATGGAATAAGCTATCTCTAAAGATAGTGAGTTCCCCATCATCAGAAGCATTTAAGCAAAACCAATAATTTCAAAGGATATTGTGGAGAGGGCCCAAATGCCAATGGGACATTTATCTTGGTGACTTTTAAGGTTTTTGTCTATCCCTGAGTCTCCATGAAATAATGCTTATTTGCTTTCAGACAAATATACTTCAATCCAGCAGTCAGAAAGGTAAATGCCTATGAAGTGGGAAATGAGCTTTTGCAGATCTACTTGGAAACTTTTACACTTCAGGTGATTTTCTAAAAGAACAAATTTCTCAAGAGTATGTCTATAATCATACCCTTTGGCTGTCATGGATACAAACATGATAGCACTCATGAGCAAAGGATTCATGAGCTTTCTGCTACATAAAGGCATATTAAAATTATTTACAAGTGTTTCCCTTGCCTAAAGATAAATGGAACATATAGATAAATCTTTAGTTCAATTGCATCATAATGGTAATGGGTTATACAGGTTAACTGCACTTCATGGTATTCTGCATTCTTCAGGAAAGTAATGCTTATGTTATAGCCAGAACCTCTTATAACAATCAGACTTAGTAAAAATCATGGATGGAGAGAGCTAATGATAAGCAAATAAGAATAACCCCATTTGTACCAAATTGATTTTATTAAAGAGTAATTTAAAGACATTAGGCTCAGAAAAATATTACATAATTGAATCTCTTTTTTCCCATATAAATGCCAGAGTTATAATTTCCACTAACTAGAGACAAAGTTATATCCAGGACATTTTCACAGCTTCCTCTGGGGGTGGGGCATGAAGATAGTGGAAATGAGGGTTCTGGTCCTTGCTTCACTAGGCATCAAGTGGAAGACCATGGCTATCGTATATAACCCATGTGAGCCTCAGTCTCTTCAACTCAAAAACATGAAATTACTAGTGACTTTCCAGGGAGGACTAAATGAGATGAAAGTGTATAAATCATGAAGCACAAACAGATTAACATCATCCCCCTATTTGTGAAATGCCTAGTAAACTTCAGAGGCAAGAAAATCAAAAGAGAAAAAATGAAATCACTGGCAAACCTTGGGAATAAACTTAACATTGCTTTTTATAGTCACAGGAGCAAAGATTCTCAAGTTTTATTATCTCCTATTAAGATGATGAGGGCTAACAGGTTTTACTTAAAAAAGGAAATACAGAAACAAAAGATATCAGGTACTTTCTTGCATTTTGCCCATTGGCTAATATATTGTATTATTCAGATCTCATCTCTGGACCTGCCACTTTGACAATTTACAGAAAAAGCACTTTTTATCTTGTCACACATGATACTGACAGATACAAAAACCACTGGCAATGAATCTCTCAGTCCATAAATGGAAAGGCCAGGGTAGAAAGGAGGAGTGGAGCCACTCAATGGAGTGGCTACATTTGGGACAAGGATGTTGTAAATAATTCTTCAAAGGGTCAACATGTGCACTGTAATACCTAATGTTAATTCAAACCTGATTCATCACTGAAGGATGTCTCCAAAAATGTTTTTAAAGTAGAGAAACAAAATTGGCATAGCTGCTGACTCCATGTGTCTAATTTTTTAATTACCAAAATGAAATATATAATGTAGCCTTGATTTCAACTAACAAGCTGTGAATATTTTAAATGCATGAATGTATTTCTATTACAAAGTATTTTTAGAAGATTTGTTCAATACATGGGGTTTTACTGATTGTTAAAATTATTTAAGAAAATTGAACCCCATATCTATTTTTGCAGATCTATCCATCCATCCATCCACTTTTTCTTCTAGTAAATGTTATTTGTAAATATTATCTTCTTAGATTCCCCAGAGCAAATTATAGAGTGGCTGGGTGCTATTGTAGGTACTTTGCAATTATCTATTTGCTGATCTCACCCATTTTTACTGTGATTCACTTGACTAGGAGGGAAAGATGAGAGAAAAAGCAGCTTAGAGAACTATATCTACGAGGTATTTAAAAAATCAAAATTTGGATCACATAGTATATATTTGTTTTCAAAAGAATGATTTTTATTTATAAATTATTATATACCTTGGCAGCATTAAGAAGTTATTGGTTCTCAATTCAAATTGATGGCCAAGTGATTTACTTGAGCATGACGTTGCTTTGCATTTCAAGTGATGTGGCTGAAATACATAAAGCCAAGGGGCTGTCTATGAATATGGTACTTTAAAAATATTCTCTGCTTCATGGCGTATCCAGGCTTCCCCTCTACCCATGCACAAATGCATTCATACTTTTTCACCTTTAAAGGAACTGACCTCTTGTTGCCAAATAAGCACTTACTTAGCTCAGTACTGGCGGCCATTTGGGTTTTCTCTTTTTCAGATCCAGCCATCACCCTCTCCCATTTCCACCCATCACAGGTTCCATAAATGGGGCATAAATCTCAACTAAAGAAAGCCATAGAAAGGGTGCTTAAAATGAGAGTAGGGATTGAATACAAATTTCGCACAGTGAAAAGAAAAGCAAATTCTTCAAAACCATAAAATCATATGTATTAAAATTAGACATGAAACTAATTACCAAAATGTAGGGTATTTTTCAAAGTGGTAAGGTGCCTTGGATCTGTACATGAATCAGGCTGGAGACAGAACCTATTATGAGACAGAAATTTCCCTTCCGCCTCCCTTCACTTTTATAACTCCATTTACATGAACACAGGCTAAGCGCGCGTATGAAGCACAGGGATATACACTCCACTGAGACAGATGGAGCTCCGCACTTCTTTTCAGAGCTCGGCCACTGGGTGACATTTGCCCGATGCACTTTTATGATGAGCAGAACAAGTGCTCCCCTGATTATAAATGTTATCACTGTCTCTTTCCGTTTGCCCAGGATGCAATCCAAATGGTAGTGGAATTTTGTTGTTAATTAAACAAAAACAAAACTGAAGGATGAGACGAGAGTTGCTCAAATGAAGATTTATTACTTCTAACCATGAAACCACTTTAAGCCTAAACTTATTTGACAACTAACGCAGAGGAAGGATTTTCTTCTTTGGTGAGTTCAAAAGGCCTGATTTAAAAACATCAGTAAATCAGCCAACAAAGAGAATGTTTCTCTTTTATGGTTGCTTGTTCTCTCCTCCCTTGTCCACATGCATCCTCATACCCAAAAGCTATATTGTAAAGAAAGTGTTTCTTTTTTGCATGAGAAATCTAATTATATAAACTCTTACATATGAAACCAATTTAACTATTAAAACTGAGAGGCAGTGGGGAAGTATTTAATATGATTCTGAGCTAGGTTTTTTTCCTTTAAATATGACATGGAAACATTTACAGCGTACCTCATTTTCCCACAGATTTTTTTTTTTTCAGTTAAAATTTGCACCAAAGCAAGATAATTCCATTAAAACATAGGATGATATTGGGAATGAAATATTCTAATTGTCCAGATACTGCATACTCTGTTTCTGGCAGCTGAGCTTATAGAAAAATTTCATTGCCAGTACTCTGGAGCTACTTTTCTCAAAGCACAATGCTATGAATGTATTATTTTATGACAGCCAGAGGTCACTCCAAGACAAAAGTGTGAAGGAGAGCTTTTGGGGAGGGGGAATGTGTGAGATTCTTGTGATTCTAGTAGTAAGGAATAGTTTATAGTAGAACTTCACTTTGTACTAGAACTATGAAAGCAAAAGCCCATGTGCTACGTAATATCAACATTAAATTATGAGAACATACTTTCCTTATTGTTTGGTGGTTATTGTTCATTGGGGAAAATCAATTAAAATGTCTCAGTCTCTGCTTTTGCAATCAACACAAATTATACTAAATAAAAATGCATAGGGCACGGCATTGACACCCCACAATTAGCAAAATCTCTTATAATTTAAGGGAAAATAGGACAAAATGTCTTCATAAAGGCTATTTGAGTAATAGCATTTACAGTTACAGGATTAATGAAATGCAGGAACATCATGAAAGTTTTTTTTTTTTTTTTTTGCGGGGGAAGGGGGACAGAGACAATAGATTTCTTTCACATAAGAACTCGCTAAGAACTCTTAACATTTTTCCTCCCAAATGATTTTTACATGCTTAACAACGTGTATCACGGGAAGGTTTCCTCTCTTTTACTATATCAGTTGCATATTCTGAGAATGATTAAATCCCATTCCCGGCAAGCCTCAGGGGAATAGACAGAAAATTTGCTTTGGGGCACATCCTACAGAAAGATTTCATCTCAAGCAGCTCATCTTAGTGCCCAGGACGTTTCGACCTGTTAATAATTAATAAAAGAGATGCCACCCTATCTCTAGTGAAGAAAGGCAAAGCTCGGTGATCCGAAGGTAAACCCAGTTTAGATAACGAACTGGTGTCCTTCATCCTGGATTGCAACAAAATCCCAACCTAGCAAACATTTAACGCGCCCAGGGCGCCCGCACAGCTGGGCAGAACTCAAAGACTGACTGGGTCTGCACCACTGCTGGGCGTTTAGGAGCCCTGTCTACCGCCAACAGATGGGGCTTAAATCCCCAACCCGGCGGCTGGGCCTGCGAAGCTGCTCTGGCAGATTATCCACTGCCCGGAACCAGCATACGCAGGAGCGGGCTGAGTTTTTCCGGGGCTGTTTGCAACAGTCTAAGAGGGTGTCTCGGTTTCTCAGGGCAGCACAGACGACTTCCTGCATACCTTCAAACTTTGTCTTTCCTATCAGAAACTTCCCTGACTTACTTGCTATGGCTCCTTTCCTCCTCACCTGAGAGCACCTCGAACCAGTCCTCCCTCCAACCATTTCCCCCTGCCATCCAGCTACCAGCCAGGCTAAGGAGTCCTGGTCAGGGCGTAAGGCCGGGAGCGCAGGACTGGCCTCGACTAACCCGCGCACGTCGGCCCTCACCACGGTCTAACCTCGGTCTCTGCCCGCGAATCCCGTGGGCTGATAAGTTGCCTTCCCACATCCCTTTACAAACGTTCAGTATCAAGCAGGGGTGCGCTGCGGCTAGGGCGGCCGCCAAGAGCTTCTTGGCAAGCTCAAGGCGCGGGTCTCCTTTGGGCCGCGCGCTTTCGGAAGTGGCCGCGGCGGGACGCAGTACCGACCCGCCGCACTTCCCCGGCCGGCGGTAGCTCAGAGCCGCTGGACCGCCACGGAGGAAAGGCCCAAGGCCTGGGGCGCTAACCAGTCCCAGGGGTGACACCGCGACCATTCGCACGCACCGCTCGGCCTTGGCCACGGCGCCTCCCCCACGTAGGCCGAAGCTGTCCGGAGTGCGAGCTCTGGGAATCGGCCGCGGTCGTCCCCAGCTGCCCAGACCCTTTCCTCCTTTCGCGAAGCGCGACGACTCCCGGCAAACTTTCTTTTGGGAGCCCCGCCGGGTGCCAGGCGGACCCAGGCGACTGACAGAAGCAAGCGAGCCCGGAAAAGGGGGAGGGGGGTCCAGCCAGTGAGCCTCTGCCCCTAACAGGAGGCAGGCCGATCCCGCGGCCGGGCTCAGGTGGCGCCGCTGCGTTGGCCCAGAAGGCCCTGGCGGGGCTCCCGCGCCCAGCCCCGGGCAGTACGTGCGCTCGGGCAGGCGCGCCCACCCCTCCCCCTGCGCGCCCTCCTCCCCGCCCCCCCGAGCAGCCAGCCCACCCGGCCCCGGCGGGGCGCCCGGGCTCACCTTTCATCGCTGCGATCACAAAATACATCATTTAAGCCGCGGTGCGGAGAGCGCAGGGAGAGCGGATTGTCCGACCCCGGAGCCCCCTCTGCCGCCGCCGCGCCGCAGCCGCCCGAGCCACAGCAGCAGCTGCCGCAGCTGCCCGCCCGCCGAGAGCCATCCCGAGCCATAAGAGGCTCCATGTGACCGGCTGACATCACGGCCGCCGCTCTGTTTACACCGCGCCCCTCCGCTTCCTCCCGGGGCGGGAGGCAGGAGGCGGGAGGCAGGCGCGCCCTAGCGCCGCGCCCCGCCCCGCCCCCGCGGGCAGGTGAGCTGCGGCAGCTTGGCAGGCCCACCCCGGCTCGGTGCGGCCCTCGGGTGCTCAAGCCCCTAGCCTAATCTTTGCCTGTTTGGTCACCTGTGGCCGTCCCGGCGCTTTCTGCGCTCAGCGCCCAGAGGAACGCGCGTCTGGCCACTTTCTCCCCCAACTCCTTGGGGCAAGAGACGCACAACCCAACGCCACTCTCCTCCTCCCTTTCCTGAGCCCTAGCCAGTGATAAATATTCCAGCTTTGGGGAGGAAATAAAGGGTATGATCTGGGGGTCTGTAGTTCCCCTTATTTTCCCAGAGTGCCCCAGCTCCGTTCGAAAGGTACTGCCTCCACTACGCAGGTGGAGAACGAAGCCACTGGGGACCGGTTCGAGGAGAAGAGAGAGAAGTCAGCTCTTCAACCTTGCCTGGATGGGGGAACTCCACTCACCCAACCCTTGGTAAACCTCGTCATCTAAAGTCCTGGTTTTCCCCCACCCTTCGTCCCGCGTTCAGGACTACCAATACCTGGAAGAACACCAGAAAATTGTATGTGAATGACCTTAATGAGCTCCATCCAGTTGCGGTTTGATCTGAGCACTAAATTCCCAGGCTTGTCATATCCAACACTCTCCAGAGAGCCTATCTACAAGTGGAAAAAGCTAATTTTCATACCCTAAAGAGGAGACATTGTATTTTGGACAGGAGGGAAAAAAGTCTGTAAAGGTGAACTTTGCGAATTTTAACTTAATTTCCCTTCAAACTTTGAAACTTAATCCTTTTTACTAGCCTTATGGAAACATAAATTATGACATTATGAATCTCCTTACGATGAATTTCAGATGCTACTTAACCTAGAATCTGCATTTTTAAAAACTTTGGCAAGTGTGTCTATAGTAGTGAACATAACAGAAAAAATTTCTCAACAGTCGGGTTTACCATACCTACTGCTGTTCCTTCACGAAATTTCAATTCTGCTTTCTTTTCTGTTGGTTTGTCCATTTACAACTTAAAATATTAGATAGCTATTTCTTTTTCTAAATACTATATGGCCATTTTTTCCCATATAACTGAATTGCCCTTGCCTGAGTTGGGCCATAATTTAAAACACATGCAGATAATCAGCATTGTAGAAAACAAAAATTCACACTCCCCACCCCCAACCCCCTTTCAAGACAAAATTAAGTTTTCCAAGCATTTACACAGTGCTCTGATTTAGAAAGCCAGAAAAGTCCATTGTCTTTCAATCCAACTGTGGTTTATAAAAAAATAATAATAATAAAGTTTGATCTCAGATAAATCTGTCCCAGTAGTTTTTTTCCCCTTTAGACTACTTTCCAAATAAAACCACAAAAAATAAGAAATTATAAAAGTATGAAGCCAAGACCTACCCATGTTAACTCAGCTGTCCAGACATAGCGAAGTGGACAAGAGTTTCAAATGAATTAACCATACCCACTGTAATGTTTACAATTATGAAATTGAATCACACCATGTTCCTATGATGCAACTATATCTCCCAGTGAGGCAACGCCCCTGTTACATGGACACCATCATTCAAATTTGGTTTTTGATTTCCTTTGTGCTAACAACTAGAAGAAGGAAGGATAAGACCGAGTTATCCTGTTGGTAGGTCTAGATACAATTTCCTTTCTCTTATATTGTTAAAGGATGAAAAAACATCAGAGATTGCATGTTCATAGTTATACTCTTCATACTTTATGTAAACGAATTTGGAATGTACAACTCTGAGAATTTACAATGTTTCTTTAAAACAGTATCCTGCTTTAGAAAATAATGCTTTGAAAATAACCAAATCCATTAGCTCTAGCCTGGCTGTCAGACATCTGACTCCAAGGTAAATAGTCTTACATCACTAGTAATCGGTATTTATTTCCAGACCATTTCAAATGAAATCAGTAATGGAGAGTGACATGAAATGTGACATAGGCTCCTGCAATTACAAGTAGTAGAATAATTTTTCCTATAGAAATGTCCCCAATAGAAATATAATCTCATAATACTTATTTGAAATATTTACACATTTATTCAACAAAGACATTTCCAGGATAATGTAATACTGACCTTGCCTGTTTAGAAACGTATTTCATTCGCATCCTACAACTAATGAACAACAGAATTTCAGATATTAAGCCCTAACCTTCCTGTGTGGCTAGATGCTATTTGTAATTCATGCCTCTATTAAATGTCTTCAGCTTTTAACCCAGGGTATATTACTGTTCTTTATATTAACACATGCTCTCATGAAACTTTTAAAGTAAAGATGAGAGGCTTTTTTAAAAAAAACACTTGAAATATAAATTTTCTTTGAAATTATAAGTTTCCAACCAAATCAGCTAGAAATAAAAGAATCCATATCTACTTTCAATAATACTAAATTAGAGCCATAAGTGATACATTTCAGTAAACCTGTACCCACTGTATATTAAAATACAATAATATAGAAATATGATACAGTATTAAAATAAGACAAGTATTTAGGAATAATGATTGAATTTTAGTAAAGCCTTAGAGTACTACTATGGGAGGAAACAATGCTAACCAATGTAGTTTTTCCATCTTTTTCTTTTTACCAAGTGTACTGAAAAAGGAAAACAAATAATATTGCTCACATGAAGATCACTAAACAGGATGGGAATTCTTTACCATGAATGAGAGTGTGTTACATATTAATTCCCAACTCAAATGTTTCTGTTGGCTTTTTCTCAGGAAACAAAGGCACATAGGATACTTATAAACATATGTAATTTTCCTGAATCCCCCAGAGTCCCATGTGCTGTCCTTGTGTGCTGGATTTCATACTGGATCTGGCACTTAGGAAGTAGAGAGATACTTCTGATGCCAGATTGTTCCAAAATGCCTATGGGGGTAAAAAAAAAAAAATGCCTGGTGCACTTTTGCAGGTATCTAGACTATAGTATCATTAGTAAATGGGTGCTAATCTTCTCAATTTCAGAAGAAATGATACTTGACTTTATGGTAATATATTTGGTTTTTTACTACAAAAGGGTCTGATCCACCCTGAATTACACATACAATGATATTGGGGAAAACAGCCTTCATCCCAAGTCTGCAAGTGGCTCCTAGGATAAAGATGATTTTAAAGTTTCAAATGTATGTAAAATAAAGTCCTTTGGTTCTGTCTTTCCTAGGCCCTGTGTCTCTCTCTCCAGTGTGTGGCAGCTTGCTAATTCAATTAATTTCTTTCTAACTGAACAAGAAAGGGATCAGTGGAAGGTTAATGTGGTCCTAGGCAGCTTGATTCAGCTGAATCCTGGGCCATCCTGCACTGTGATCTTTAGGAGCTGGACCATTCTGTCCAAAATAGAGCCAGGGGATGAGGTTTCTTATAGACCAAATGGGGCCAGATCCAAGAGTTCTAGAAAAATTACTCAGGAGACTACATAGAAAGCACAAACTTAACTACATTGATCATAGCTTTGCTTAATTTTGAGTCTAGAAGCAGCCAGTGTCCAGTAAGAAAGGGAAACTCCTTATTTATGAGTGTTAAGGGGTAGGGGATAATCCTATGAATATAGATTGTCTTTTTCATGATTTAAAAAAAATTTTTAGTAGATAGACACAATACCTTTTTTTGTTTATTTTTATGTGGTGCTGAAGATTGAACCCAGTGCCTCACACATGCTAGGCAAGCCCTCTAGCACTGAGCTACAATCCCAGCCCTTTATCATAATTTCAAAATAGATATAGACATAGATTTAAATTTGCATGAATGTATGCATATGCATAGTCCATGAAATATGTTGAAATAAACTATTTTGGTAGCCAAAGACATCTTTGATTTTATATATGACTACTCACATGCACATATTTCTCATAAGCAACCAGTAACCACACTTACTGAGTGCCTATTATGTGCCTGCACTGTGCTGGAAAGTCAAGCAAGAATTAGACCATATTTCTCATCTTGAGAAGCTCACTACCCAACTGACCTTTGCTCTAAAATCTGTATAGAAGTCAGTTCCCAGAGTGAATGAACACTCCTAAAGGAGGCACAGTGTTGGTTTGCCTGCACAGCACTTTGCCATTCAATTGATAGATGGCTACAGATAATTAGTGTGGGTATTAATGTAATGGAATGTTGGAGGTGCAAGATTTGGCAGGAGGGAGACTGTGGTGCAGGGATTCTGGAATGTCTGAAAGCAAGTATTTCATTCACCTATTAGGAAATCCAGAGAACTGGCTTATGTTTTGTAACCATCTCAATGAGGAAAAGGGTAGAGTTCACAAGGCATACAAAGCTAAGCCAGCTCCACAGAATAGGTAGGCAGCAGGTGCCTCATTACATATACACTGGCCGAAGCAGCAAGCGAAGAGATGTGAACCAGAGGCAAGAGCACCCTCCATTCTGTCAAGTTCTCCCAGGGTATGCGAGAGATGGCAGTGGAACAGTAAGCAATTCAAGACGATGTATCTAAAGGGAATACAGGAAATACATATGAACTCAGAACCTGGAATCCTGGATCTAGCTTCACTGTCATCCCTAGCTTTCTATTTTGACTTGAGCAGTCATTGCCCATCTCAGGAGAGCAGGCCCCTCCCCTATAAAATGAGGGAGTGAGAACAGACCTCAAAGGGCTCTTGTGCCCAGACATCTGCTTTCAGAAACACTGTCATTCCTTTCTCTCTGCTGTGCCATCTCTATTCACTTCTCCAAGGAGTCTTCTTTATTTCATTGAACTTTATGCTATGGCGGAATGAGCTTTGGTTGGACAAAGTTGGGCTCAAGACCAGCCTTCATCCACTCACTAGCTGAGAGATCTTGAGCAAACCTTTGTTTCATCACAAGTGAAATAAGGAGAAGAAAGTGTTGGAGGGCCACTAGGTAGATTGAGTTAGACAATATATAGAAAGGACAAGACAATTTCTCTTAGTAGGACTTACAGGAGGAACTGCTTCCACCACCTCCAACCCGCCCCTACATTGTTATACACACAGAGCCTGCGCCTGGCATGAAATACTGACCCTTCATAAAGATTTGTTGAAATGACTCTAAGTATGCAATTTTGCTAAGCTTTCTACAATTTTTAAGCTTGTGTGTGTGTGTGTGTGTGTGTGTGTGTGTGTGTGTAAAACAAATATTCATTAAGAACCTGCTAAGTATTGGAGATTCAAAGAAGAATAAGGATTAAGTTACCTCTGGATCCAAGAGGACTTGTAATCTGGAAGATTCTTTTTACCTCTCTTCCTATAAGAGAACAAGCTCTTATCTGATAAGCAATGACTAAACATCTTCTGTCTGCATGACACTGTGCTAGGACAGAGAGAAGGAAGAAAAATATCAAGATGTCTGTCCTTCAAGGAGCTTGCAATCTAGCAGGAAAATGAATACAATGCTTATAACGTAAGACAGAATGTGAGGCATATATTCTAAGAGTTCCAGGAATAAAGTGCTATATAAGCCAAGAATAAGCAAGGTTATTCTGTACAGGGTTAATCTTAAGTTTTATGAGAAGGATTTCATGGAGGACGTAGCACCTGGGCTAAACCTTAAAGGCCAAGTCAAATCTTGGTGGGTAAAAACAGGAGTGAAGGGTTTTTTGGAAGGAGCACAGAACATAGGTAAAAGAAAGAGACAAAAAAATCATTTTTTATTTAAGGAAATCTGGTAGTGAGGAGGTTCACAGTAGCATAAAATACATAGAGACCAAGAGGGGAAAAAGTCCCAAATGTACGTTGTAACCATTTCTCCTGCCTTCTCTCATAGCACCCAGTACAGAGATCTTCAAACTATATACATTCAGAGAATGACTTTTGAAAAAAAATAACCGAGAGCAGAAAAAGGGAATTGTGCTTGAGAAAATAAATCTCTTTGCAGCTTGCCTATTTCATAGTCTATTGTAAGGATTAATAGTTGGTTTGATAGTCATAAAGTTAAATTACACTTAATAAAACACATAGAGCAAAAGAGTTCCACATCACAGCACACTGAGGAAGAATAAAACTGGAAATGGGTGTTATTTCATCAGAGCGAAAAGCTAAGCAGAGCATTTTAGGATGAGCAAGATAAATTGAATGTTATTTGATTTTGTATCTCATCCATTTCAGTTCTGAAAATTATCTGAGACAGTTCTATTAATATAGATGCTTCGTATATAGGTCATATTTTATTTTTTAAAGACTTATCTTAAAATATATTTTCAAATAATGGAGAAAAGATAAGCAGTTACAGATGGTTTTCCCTATTTTTGTCATGCATGATCAAGACTGCAGAGTAATGTGGGCTTCGCTGGGAAATCCAAGTCTCCCAGCTAGGAGCATTCCAGGAGCAAACGCTGGCATTATTTTGCTTTCACAGAGAAAATATGTTCCTGTTCAGTCAAGCAGAGTAATCAATTATTCTGCATTATGAAATACTCATTTTATAACTATTGACATTTCAGACAGTTGTGCCACATGTCAATAGTGGTTTTGATGCTCACATTCAAGCTGCAGCTTATAGGATGGGATTCATCTGGGCTGACAGTGTCTGATCAGAAGTCTTTTCTCTTCTCTCAGAAGTCCATCTATTATTTATGTCCAGTCCTGCATAGTATGAGTGTGTTTTGAGCACTGAAACAAGAATAGACTTGACTATGTATTTTCTTTTTAATAAAAATGTTAAAGTCCTCTAAATGCTTCAGACTTGCATTAAAAAATAATCACCATTATTTTGAATGAAAAACTATTCCTATGTTTTGTGAGATGAAGGTAAATTAGGCACTCTATTCAGAAGCTCCAAAATTTACATTTGATTTGTAGTATCTAGTTAAACCTTATGTCCCCAAAGGTAATTTTCTGAAATCAAAATAGCTTTCCAATCATTATTCAATACTGCTGCTACTCCCTCTCCTACTGGTTAACCATCTCTTGGGACTTCCTTCGTGGTATGCATTTATTTTGTGCTCTTTTAAAGATTTCATTCATCCAAGAACATTCTGTACTTTTATTACTCTAATTTTACAGATGAGGTAAGGAGGGCACAGAAAAATTAAGTGACTTGTCTAAGAAGAGCACAAGGGTAGCAACTGGTGGAGTCATAAGAAAAACCTAGGTAAACATGGTGATACACTTACCACCATGATGCTATGACTTCCAAAAATTTTTAAATTTTTTCTTAGAATTCAGCACTAATCAGTATTTTTAAAATGGCAAGCTAACTTCTTCAGGAATAAAATATTACCACTCTAATAACAGCTAGGCATCTGTGCAAGAAATTCTTTTATCACTAGCTCCTGTAATCGAGCAGGGTTAGCATGTGTCATTATAAATTATTGCACAATTTAGTAAATTATTTAATTACTACTAATGAAGAAACATACTGTACATGGTTGTAATTATCCTGATTGAAAACAATGTTGCCATTTATAAATTTAAGAAACACTTGTTACATATTAAATTAACTCTTGAGAGGAGTTTTTTTTTTTTTGTATCTTGTAATAATTAAACAACACTAAATATTGGTAATGGAATGTTAGGATTTCAAGCAAACTAAAATATATACAAGCTAATACTGGCATTTCTAAAATAATCCAAATATGTTGAAAATATAAAACGCAGCAATTTCATAATTCACGCTCTTCTACAGAAAAAGCACAAGATAAAGATCTTCACTGGTTTTTATGATTGGCAATTGTATTTTGCTGCTCTTTTCATAAATCATTCTTGCAACATATGCCTCCTAAGATAGTGCCTCATTCACCTACTTTAATCACCTAACAAATGGTTTTGATAGCGAAATGATCCTAAGTAGAGCCATTTAATTTTTAATACACTTTGTGTAAATTGCTGTATACATTTATTAAGTGACTATAGTGATGCATACACAGGTTTTTTTATTTATACAAAAACATAGTACCTACATACTCTTTAAGATGTTTGGGCAACAAGCTTAACTAAAATGTAATTTTTATTTTTTACTTTTTTTGGTAATGGAGATTAAACCCAGGGGAGCTCTACCACTGAGCTATCTCCCCAACTCTTTTTATTTTTGATTTCTAGACAGGATCTAGAAAGTTGCTGAGGCTGATTAAAATAATTTTCAAAATGTCATGATACAAGTGAGATGTACATTATTGAGAAATTATTAATATACAGTATTGAATTTGTTGTAAAGGCTTATGTATAATGAAAGTCTTGGAAAGCCCAATTCACCCAATAATCCAAAGGTTAGGTACATGTTCTATGATGAAACTGACTTTCATAAGCTATAATGTAATGGTGACTTAATTTATAACATCTTTGCTCCTTGAAATATAACAATGTGGCAAAGCCATTATAAACAAGGAAGAATAAAAAGGTAACTACAAGAGTTGGAAGACACCCAAAAAGATCATGTAGCAGGTCTCCCTACTACCAAGGACATGAGTAGCTAAACAATCCATGTCTGACAGTTGCCTATCATTAAATAATCATATATAAGCAAGATAAGTGATATTATCATATTTGCTCTGTTGTCTTGTTTTCTCTATTATCCCAAGGTCAAGCTGCCATTTAACTGGACAATTCAAACCAAATAAAATTGTGTCCTCTTATGAATAATGCATGTATTAAAATTATAGTTCCCAGATTTCAGCACTTGTCAAAAAACCAGTAAGAAACTATTTCCTGTCACCATGTTAGATTTAGGCATCACAAAACAAGAGGAAAGAAAACATGTTTTATATGTTCAGAGCTAACACTGCTCAATTCATCATGTAATATAAATTACTACATAGTGTTTATTTTATTCTAACAGTAGCTTATCAACTAGAACTACAGTAAAGCACATAGGGTACTGTTTAAATGCCTTTTTCTGATGTTACTGTGACAAACTAGAAAAATTGTACTTCGATTCATCCTTCAGATCTCCATTTTTCATCTTATCAAAATATAATTTATATATGGTAAAATTATATGTGGTAAAATTTTAGTGCAAAGTTATGTGTTTTGAAAAAGGCATTTTATCATATAACTATTAACACAAGACACCTCTTCCCCAGTATTCCTCTGTGTGCCTCCGTAGCCAACTTATCCCCTCTATTCCAAACCTTGGCAACCAGAAATCTGTTCTCTATCCTTATAGTATTATCTTTAAAGAACAGTATTTCAAAAGAATACCAAATTATGGAGTCTTTTGACTTGTTGTTAGTTTGTTCATTTGTTTTATATTTCTTAGCACAATGCATTTGGGATTCATCCCACATTGATGAATATATCAATATTGATATATTTCTATTTCTCAGTTTGCTTATTCATACCCCAACTGAAAGACAGTTGAGTTGTTTTCATTTTTTTGAAAGTTATAAATAAAGCTTCTGTGACCATTCATGTACACACTGTTATGTGAAAATATTTATATTTTACATGGGTAAAAACCCAGGAGTGGGATTATTAGATCAAATGTGATGGACATGTAAACTTAATAATAAGAAATGGCAAATGCTTCCAGAGTGGCTGTGCTATTTTGCATTTCTATCAGCAATATATGGGAGTTCCAGTTGCTCCAGGACTCTGAAGTCCTCCCCAGCACTTCAGTTGTCAAGTATTTATTTATCCATTGTTGGTTCTGGTTATCTGCTATTGTTAAGTTCAATAAAGTCACCAGGAACACTGAGTTAGTGCATATGGAATCACTGCTCTTGAGGAGATGCAGGTCTTTGCTAGTCTGTGCTCAGAGCAATTTTGTCAACTGACTGATACATAACCCTGTTTTATGTGTGGTTCTGGTTAAAGACACCTTACTTAACATATTCTGTGAACACTGAACTCACAGCCAACAGCATTATGCTTGCTGTACTCATGGTAGGGGGATGCTTACCTAATACACTGTTTTCTCCAGGAGGCACATAGCAGCCTTCTGGGTTTAGGAATGCTGCACAGCTCTTTAGCAAGTTCTGTGCTTTGGAGTCATCTTAAACAGCAAGACCATCAGCAAAAATCACAAAAATTAGAAAAACGTGGCATTAAATAGACTTTGGAAAGGTTATTTGTTTACAATAAGGTGAACCAGGAAGACAGAACATTGTTTTGAAGACTTAGGCCACGAAGCTCTGAGCATGTGCCTTCCCTCCCTGACCACACAGCCTGTATTGAGTTTGGGGTTACAAGTAAATTTTAGTGAGTATGCAAATTCATAAATGCAGAATTTGCCAGTAGTAGTTGGACTATATCCACCCATTTATTTTCATAGTCCTGTGACCTCAGTTTAAATGGCGCTGACTTCGGGAGGACTCCGCCAAACCCTAAACCACCATCAGAGGAACTTTGGGCTCCTGTTGGCATCTCGTCCTTCCCTTTCTGAAAACCTTGTTCTTCACCTTGTTTTTCGTAATCATTTGTTATCTTTTCTGTCTTCTTCACTAGACTCTCAACTCTAGGGTTAGAAAACACTTTTCTGTTTTTTTTTTGGGGGGGGTACTGAAGATTGAACTCAGGGGCACTCGACCACTGAGCCACATCCCCAGCCCAATTTTGTGTTTTATGTAGAGACAGGGTCTCACTGAGTTGCTTAGCACCTCACTATTGCTGCGGCTGGCTTTGAACTCACGATTCTCCTGTCTCAGCCTCCCTAAGTGCTGGGATTACAGGCTTGAGCCACCGCGCCCGGCTTCACTTTTCTGTTTTATTCACCTATGTTTTATGCTAAAGCTTACCATAGTGCCCAGAACATACCGATGTTGGATAAATATTTGTTGAACACATGAATACTTCATTGAAAGCAGAATGTGTACTGGAAAAAGTTCTGGAATTGGAAAATCTACTTTCCCATCCCAGTTCTCACACTTATGGATTGTGTGGGATTGATGACTTACATTCCATAAACTTCAGTTTCTCAACTTATAGAACTTCAAAAATAACATCTACCTCTAAATATGTTTATAAGACCTTAAAATCGGGCAATAAGCCAGGCGAGTGGTGCACCTCTATAATCTCAGTGAGTTGGGAGGCTGAGGTAGGAGGATGGCAAGTTCAAGGCTAGCCTCAACAACTTAGCAAGACCCTGTCTCAAAATGGAAAAATAAAAAGGTCTGGGGATATAGCTCAGTGGTAAAGAGACCCTGAGTTCAATCCCCAGTACAAAGAAAAAAAATCAGGCAATAAACAGGCAATAAACAATTTCCATGTTTATTGCATCATTCCAATGCAGTGATTTAGTATTAATAATCACTGCATTGGAATGATTTATGAACTACAACTAGATTTTATAACTATATGAGCAACATAAAATAAATATACTGATGAATAGTGTGAACAGTGAATCAATTTAGTCATCGAATAATACCAACTTTCCATGTATTTGATGTTATGTATTCAGAGCACCTAAATAATTAAGAGAATTTTTCACTTGTGACATGGATGTTTTTGTTACTCAGTTAACCTAGCTATACTCTTCAGGATCAGAATGTGTCATCTTAAAAACCAAGATTTTATTCTATTTCAAAGATATTTGCTGAAGGTTTAAAAGTGAGTCTTCAATAATAGAGTTTATACTCTCTGAAAACAAGATATTTTTACTTTTTAAATACTCCCCAAAACAAATAAATTTAATTAATAATCATATTAGGATTCTGCCTGAAATGTTTTCTTGCAAAGATCTACCGTGTTCCTTATGATTTTTCAAGGCAATAAAAATTAATAATTTCTACGAAATCATCTCAATGTTTCCATGTATGACCAAGGCTAGCAAAATATTCTAAATGCTAAAGTACAGTCGAAAAGAAGATTCATAAACAATGCAAAGGTAACTTCACTCAAAATTTACACCAATGATTGTTTTACAAAATTTTACGATGATCAGATAGGATTAAGTGACACTATATAGGATTATTGGTCTTTCACAGATGCAAAACATGATGAATCACTGATAAAGCAAGCTAATTGTAGGGAGGGAGAGATGTCAAGTTTGTGTATTTGATTAAAAAGCAGAACAGATCAGTAAAACTATAGAATTTATAATGACTATTGTATATAAAACCTCCATTATTTCCGAGCTTCCATTTATATTAACTCTTTTGGAGACAACATTTTTTAAACACATACATTCTCATAAAGAACCTAACAACAGGTCTGAATCAAATCCAGGGTTTAAAACATCACTTGCCGACAGGCATCCTCCAAGTGAGCTCTGCAGAGGCACATCGCTTCTGATTATTTCCAGGCTATTTTAAATGATCTTGGACAGGGCTACTGAATGACTTGTCAGCGAACAGGAAAACATTATGACACCACTTCTCCAGATTTCTTCCCAGAACATGAAATATTTGCGATTGTTCTAATAGAATCAAGGCTAGTTTAT
This sequence comes from Geosciurus inauris, assembly GCA_004024805.1. Lineage (NCBI taxonomy): Eukaryota > Metazoa > Chordata > Mammalia > Rodentia > Sciuridae > Geosciurus > Geosciurus inauris. The sequence goes on from PVHX01000039.1 coordinate 164,064, forward strand.
AAAAACAAGTTATGCTTCACTCTAAAGCTTTCAGTTTTAACTAAGGGAATGCTGCTAACTAACATATGGCACCTGGGCTCTGACTCACAGCAACCTTCAAATTCTGGCCAAAATGTCTGTTTCCTGAGATTGTGTCTGATCTGCCTGTGCATCCCTGGTGGGGCCCAGCAGGCATTAAATAAATGCTATTGTTGGAATGAATGAATGAATGAAAGGGTTTCTAATTATGCTCTACAAAACTGCCATCAACAAAATAATCCCATAGGAAAGCTGCAATGTACTTGGAATTCTTATCCCTGAAGAGTTCTATTTTCAGCTCCTGTACAATTTTTTAAATCATTTATGCCCAACTTGGTCTTTCTCGATTTTTTTTAAAGCAATGTGTGAAAAACACAGAAGTATTTTCCAGAACATGAAAGACAAGTGCAGATCTTAGAAAGTTTCATTTGTAAACTTGTATGTGATAATTATTTTAAAATCTGTTAAGCATCAGATATTTTCTAGAAACAGACTTTGAGTGAGGCTCTATGTGAGATGTTTGAAAAAGGAAGTTAAAAGAAAGGATTCCTACCTTGCTTGTGCACCACAAATTGTCATTAAGACTAACAGAAGGTGTACAGTTTTGAATATATCCACAAGTAAGGCAAGTTGCTATCTAAAGTGATACTAACCTAGAACTGCCATCAGAGGAGTACGAATAATTGCTAATTTTTTTCATAATTAGAGATCTCTCACTTGAAAGTCTTATGAAATGGAACATAGAAGAAAACAAATCAAAGAAGAAAGAAACAATGACTGACAAACAGACCACCAAAATTCTAAGGACCAAAGTTCCATATATGTACTTAAAAGCATCCTTCTGTCAGTCACTTGAAGGCTAATTTATGGTATGTGAGACATCATTCTGACCACATTGGTATATGTAGAGGTCCAGAATACAGAAGATATGAAGGAAAAAAAGCACAGCAGAAAGGTGTAGAGAGTTCTGCTCATGTGAGTAAGGAGAAACAATAAATATAAAAAGAAGAGATAAAAATGGTAAAATTTATATATATGAACTCAGAAAGTATGGTGGTATGGAGCATTTAGCATAGGGGCAAACAACTAGTCACACCTGTAGAGCTTCTGAGGACATCCTGTGTTACAGCATACTACACACGCCATAATAATTAATGTTTATAATGACTTTGAATCATTAAGAATGGATTAACCCATGAACTCTAAGACAACAGGGACTTACATAATATATTTTGAAAGCCACCCCAAAAGTGAAGTAGTTTAGGCACTTAGATATGTTCCAGAATATTAAGTTATATGGCTGTCTCATTTTCTGATAATGCCTATGAATGCAGCATTGGTATCAATACCTCAAATAATAACCCTCATTACATAAGACCTTACAATCAGAGACTTCGATTTTCCAGTTTCAGTAAGCAATGCTCTGAAACCTATTGGAAAAACAAAGAACTTTTCATAGTAGAATGTCTGTGCTGTGCACAGGTATTTTATTCAATTCTAATATTAGCCAAATATCAATAAAACCTAAACCATTCAAACACTCCCCCACACCTCTAAAGTAAGAATGCTTTTGTGAATGTTTACTTGAATTATGAGTGTTCAGGGCTAAGGTTTAAATATATATCATTATATTAAAGGTTTTTATAATTGCTATTTATGTAATAATGTTCAACCTGCTGGAACTCAATTTAGGGAAAGGCTAGCAGTTAAAGTAAATTCGATGGGAAATAAAAAGAGGAAGAAGAAAAACACAGGCAGGACTTGGCATTGTTTCCACCCAGTGCCGGTGAAGCGGCAGGTTTCTAAGGACGCTGCATACATACACACACATAATACCAGTAACTTCTTCATGGCTATAGCAATTCTTTTTTAGTAACTGCCAGCCTGGTTTCAGGGCAGCTGCAAAACATCCGTGAACACTAGTTAATTTGTTGGAGGCATGGAAGCCACCACCTTCCTACCTGCCAGACTAGATCCACAGTGTGCACACACCACAGACACAAGAGCCAAAGTTTGGAGAAAAATTTCTTAGCTCCTGCCTAGAAGGAGGAATGAGCAGTCATTGCTGGGAATGTCCTGAACATTTCTAGGAGTTTTGCATTTCTTTCTCTTTTATTTCACATATTGCCCAGACTCCAGAATAATGCTTTTTGTAGTGAAATCCCCCTGGCCGCCTCCAAATTGCTATTGAATTTTATTATCAACATTATATTGTTGTTGTTAATGAGAATGCAGTTAAAGGCTAAGATGTGACACCAATGTTCAGCAAGAGGACAGACAGGATGATTATCCCCACTCAGAGGTGTAAGTGAATCTCAGAGCAGCCTTCTGGCTCAGCCAGGGTCATACCACTAATATAGAGCTGAAACTCTAACACAGGTTTCTGATTCTAGGTCACTTCCTATTGCTACATGCAATGTATTGGAAACCAATTCCTTGTTCTTTAAGAATTTACATTTTGAGGAACTCAGGTTGGCAAACACAAGAAAGTTTTCCATAGGAGGAGTTTTGCAAAAGAAACACAAGGATGCCTTCTATTTCTTTACATTTTTTTTTGTCAGTAATTACATCTTCCCTTCCATTCCTACATTTTTATATTATCTATCCGTTCTAGCCACAAGAGGTAATTTACATGGCTCTTCAAAAACATGGCACCAATAAATCCACAATTATATTTTAATTAGTTGAGCCTCCTAATAATCTTCAGAAACTAGTTCATATGACATATAGCACAAGCTGGTCAGACGATGATTGTTTTATAGTCTCTAGTTGTTTCAGTGTGACAGACAGACATAGTGTCTTTGCAGAAGGAGTGGTTGTGGGGGTGTTCATCATATCTGCCTCAGAAATTGAGAACCAATTTCAAAGTTAAGTTTCTTCTTTTCGTGGCTATATTTTTTAATTAATCTATTTTAAACCTTCTTGTGCCTTTTAATATCTTATCCATTCTGATGAGGGGAGGTCCAGGCAGGCTGTATCACATGTATTTGTTAACAGCATAAAGGAGGGCTTCCTATGACTAAGTCTAAAACTAAACTTTCACATTTAAGGGATGTTCCTTTGGCAGATCTGCTCCACAGACCTTTGCTTTTAGCTCCTTCTACTTGGTATGAAATACAGAATTAATTTAGAGAAGAATCATACTAGGTTATATTATCTTTCGAAAATTATGTTATTTGGCACTAGAGCTTTTGAAATAAAACACATGAGTATTTAATTAGGCCAAATAACATGCAACATTTATAACAGAGGGGAACCAAAATGGAGTAGCCCGGGAGCTAAATGACTTATATAAAGTCTCAGGTAGAGACACAGGCAGTTCCAGGAATAAAATCCTCAAGTCTGGTTCCTGCTCAGTGTTCTGATCATTTGGTCACACTCTAGGAAGAGAGAATAAATATCTATCTGTGAAAAGTCCGTGAGATGGAAATGAGGTGGCCTACCTTTCATCATTTGCAATGATCAAAGACGAAGCCACTTATAAAAATACCTGCTATCGCAGAAACCGCTGCATCTCCACCAAAAATGAGAAGACACAGAAGAGGTTGATAAAAATGAAATCGTGATACACTAATCCTTATCCTCTCACCAAACTGGCTGCCCAAAGAAGGGTCTCCACAGTTGCCTGATGAAAGGCACAAATCATGGACTACCCACTGGGGCAGGCAGGGAAGAGAAGTGAGGGAATGGCCTCTTCTTCAGAGGGCTGAATGGCTGGACTCTCTCGAATGAATAGATAACACCATTGGAGAACAGACAGTGGAGATGAAAGTGGAAGCCAACGAAAACAGAAGAACGGAGGAAAATCATCAAAGGGGTAAAAAATAACAAAAGTCCACGGACCAATGTGATCAGCACCCAAATGCTAAAATTGCAGCGCGAGAGAGCTGTTTGAAGCTGCTAAAGAGATGTAATACAATCTGGAATGAACAGAAATTGCCATCAAACAGAACAGAAGGGCCACCAAGAGACCTTAAGGAAGGGCAACCTAAGGGAACGTGAGCCCCGCAAAGAGCTCACTTGGCAATGTCCTTTTGAACATCTCAGTCATTCTGAAGTGCTGTGTAAAACGCACACGTCCACGCGCACGCACATACACACACACATGGACCAGGATCTGCGGGACATTTTGAAGGGAGGTGCTCGTAAAAAGTCTTAAATAATGCAAGGCAATGGCAATCCATCCGATCTTCCACTCTGAGGACCAAGAGCAAAGAACAGACGCAGGTTTCATCAAAGCAGCCTCTAATCTTTCTAGCACATCTGCAATGTCCATCTCACCAGGGGTGACCTTCTGAGTGAACTTTGGGAGAGATGTGCTCTTTGGTTTTGTCTGGGTTGCAGTTTAATTCAGCAGGAAGCAGGCCGTGGCTGGGAACCACAGCACAAAGAAAATCACGGTAAGGAGGTGAAAAATGTACGAGTGATCGACAATAAGTGAGATGAAATAAATGACTGGTAGTTTTTTATGAGACCAGCAGAATAAAACAAAATATGATGGGTTATCAGTTTTAAGGCTCATTTCCCATTGCTGTTACTAAGTAGGCGATGATAGAAACAGCACAATTGAGCAATAGCATCCAGACAGAGAGAGAGAAAAAAAAAAAAAAAAGAATCAGGGAGGCCTTTTAGAACTGGGTCCAATCCAGGGCAACCATCTGAGGAAAAACTTTGAATTTCATTCAAGTACAATGTGGGAAATTGCATAGCAGAGATAAACTACAGAGAGTTTAAAAAATCATTCTGTTCTGATGCAAGTAATTGTTGATGGCCCCTCAGGATTGTGAGTGTTTTGGTTCATGTAAGATGGAAAAATCAGAAGATGATCAAAAGTTATAGTAGATCAAGATAAAGAAATTATGATATCTCAAGTTTATGGGCCAGTGGTCTTTTCTGGGGTAACTGTAAGTGAGTTTCAGACAAAAGGAAGGAAGGAGGTATAACTAAGTAGAGATAAGTAAAGGGAATTTGCATTCAGAGGTAAATAAAATCTCTCTTCCCACATGATTATCTTGACACTGCAGGGCTGGGATTGTTACATAGAGAGTGGGAATGGAAAATTTCTTGCTCTTGAATAGGTTCAGTCTGTCAGACCTCAAAAGCTTTCCAAGGGAGTCTCCATGGCAAGAGTGACTGGAGTTTTGTTTTGATTTCTTCTCTCTCTAAATGTTGATCCGTCATTCCATTTCCTACCATGTTTATAGCATGGAATCAGTGTTACAAGGGGAAAGAAAGAGAGATTTAGTTCCTCCTAGTGTTAACTCTCCTCTGAGTCTTCCAGGTTTGTAGACTACTGGAATCCTATCAGCACGAAAAATGCATTTTTTTCATCATTACATTCTGCATTTTCTTTTTCTTTGTCCTGGTAGAAAACAAAATCATCACCTGTCTCCACCTCAAAGAATGTTAAGTTTTAGGGAAAAAAATGAAGGATGGAGTCTTCTTGGCATGAAGGTCTGGAGAACTCTGAGCACCTAGTAGGTGCTCAATAAACACCGCCCAACAAGCCAGGGCTCGCTTCCTCTGACAGCTGGCCAGAGACGAAAACTGCTTTGGGAAACCTGATGAAGAGACCCGCCTTTCTGGCAGAGCCATCCTCACTCTTTCATCACTGTACTCAAAGATATTACTGATGTTGGTCCTCTGGTTTTGCTGCTTTTTTCCTCTGACTGGACTAACTGAGTCTACTCTGCTCACTAGCTGCCACTTCAGAATCCTGTCACGCAGCGGAAGGCCAAAGGACATTTTCCCCTAAGTCCTTTTAACTTCCTGGCATTCCGTTTTTCAACCCCACATTAAAGGTGCTGATGTTTCATCCTAGTCCTACCAGCCAATGGGTGGCCTCAAGTTAGACTAGGCAGGGCTTCTGTCAGCTCTTTCCCTGTTGGGCACAGGGAGAAGGAACCCAGAAAAATGTTTCCTCAAACCCATTTTCTAATTTTCCCTTGGATGCTATCACTGAAGTTCTGAGATCATTTATTAAGAAACAGACGCATTCAAAACTAACATACAACAGATGTCAACCTCGGGTCACTACTGGCCAGCAAGACCGATTTCTTGCAAGTTCTCAAAATTAAATTTTTCTTCTTGCTTGCCTTCCTCTCCCACCCCTGCTCTCACCCAAGGCCCAATCATCCTATAATCCATCAAAGCTGGTATCCCAATTCTGTTTCTTTTCCAAGACAAGACCTGCCAACTTGAAAAACAAAAATGAATCTCCTCTAATTTTGGCATGCTCCTCCAAGCCTCAACTAACCCCAGGCAGAGACTGGTGGAGGTACGCCCAGTTGAAGCCTGGAGTTAGTCATCATTTCTACCTCCTTTGGTGAAAAATCCCCTGGTATGTTCCTCAATTGTCACCCTTGGTATATCGCCGAGCCAAGCATTAGCAAACCCAGCAGATTGCTACTTTCTGCAGTTCATAGAAAAAAATCATCTGGCTGGTGAGATCTGAGACACCTCTGTACCTATAAGAATCTCTCTCTGTTTCTCTGTTCTCCCTCTCCCTCTCTCTCTCCCTCTCCCTCTCTCTTTCTGTTTCTCTCTCTGTCTCTGTCTCTCTGTCTCTGTCTCTCTGTCTCCCCAGTGGTACAGTAATTGCTGCAAACCCAAAATTAGTTTATATTTTAAGGGCTTTAGAATTACTAATTTCAACTAAGTTAAAACAGAGGACAGAGTAATCGTCTAGCACTCTCCCGAGGGACTCGATCTGTGATTCTTGAGAAGGGTCTAATGGACATATTTTATTTTCCTTCAGGGTGACCTCACTAATCATTGTGCAAAACGTCCTTTATTTTCTTTCCTTAAAACAAAACAACTGCAATGTTCTAGGCATTTTTGAGGGAAGAAAACCCTAATTGTGCTTTATTTATCTTTAAGGCTGCTCTTCAGAAATTATTTTTTAAATTCTACTTTAAAAATAAAAGTATAGGTGAAGGTGATTATATCTTTCCAAAGTCAGTAAAACAAATGTGTTGCATAAGTCATTTCAATTCAATTAAGAGAAACAGGTCAGATGCTAAAATACTAGTAAAATCAATTATGAGTAATAGGTCTCCTGTTAACATGGATCACTACAACTGCCTCTCTCATAATATTTGAATAAATTTACATTTGTTTCATATCTCTGTGTCACTGACCATTAAATTGTCTTGTTCTCCTTCCCTTTATTACATTTTCCTCTGGTGTGCCTTGGAAATGACACATGCTCTAAACCTTATTTAGTGAAGAATTTTCAAAGAGAGAAAGCAGGCAAATTGAAAAGAGCTTTGGAGTCGGATCCAACTTCAAATCATCTCCTTTTGCTTGTCAGATGGGCATTTATTATCCATAAACGGGGCTAAATGTACCCTCCCCACAGGCTTGTCCAATTTTGTTGCAAGTCTCTCTATAAGACACCCACACCAGCACTGGGGCACGTGGGGTTGAATGAATGTGTCTTTCTGTAATCTTTGAAAACCCCTAAAGGTTGTTAAAATGTAAGAGAGAATGATAATCATAAAATTTCAAATTTGATGTCTCATTTTCATGTTGAGATGAAGGTTGCAAGGATGCCTGCAAAAGGGATGTTAAAGAGAAAGTCTTTCTCCCTTCATCTTTCTGTTTAGTGAAGGAGTGAGTGCTTGCAAAGTCGCTGGTGGAATCACTAGTGGGAAGGCATTGTGGGACAATAAGTTGCTCCTGCAACCTCGGGAGTCTTTCCTCCAGACAAATGGGTGACATCTGACATGGGGGAATTCCATTGAAAAAAGAATTGGACATTGATCTGTATTATAGTTGCAACATAATATAAAACATAAGTGACATACACATAGGATGGAAAGTAGGAAATACTTTTGGTAGATTCGTAAGTAAAAATTGGTCATTATTTTCTCCTTTATAATTTCCTTTAATAATCATTCTTCTAATAAGATTTGGGCATTTAGGTGGAAAGTAGGGAGTTCTATGATTAGTCATCCTTTTATGTTGATGGGCTACTTGGATACAGAGGATGGAAGCTACAGGGACACCTTCCTCCCAGCAGCACAGAAGGAATGCCAGTGTGGTGGAGTGGGAGGAGGAAGGAAGAAGAGTTCTAGAGCATGGGCCACCAGTGGACAGTAGCAGACTTGGAGCAAGTGGACTGTAGACAGCTGAGGGATGGGGAGACGATGAAATAAATGGAAATGAGAAAGCTGCAGAAGCAGGCAAGGCAAGTAAGAATGCTACCTCCAGGGAGCTCTGGTTGTGTAGGGAAGACTATAAAGTTTTTTTTTTTTTTTTTTTTGAGGGGGGGGGGAAGGTGGAAAGGGGAGAGCCAAGAGGTGGTGTGTTTTAGAAAAAAAGATGCATCGCACAGTGCAGTCATGAGAAGGTCTCTAGAAGAGCATCTGAGAGTTTGGAACAGAGGTCACACACAATCTAGCTTCTGCCATTGGGTCGACAAACCTTTGTGGGGAAGGGGCAGCCTAGCACAGTAGAAAGAACAAGGTCTTCAGGGCTTGACAGGATAAGATTCAAGCTCATCTCTGCCACTCTCTAGCCAAATGTGCTGGGCAAATCGCTTAACATCTGGAACTCAGTTTTCTCCATTAAAGAAAGAGGATACATGATATTCACGGTTACCATAAGGTTTAGGTAAAATTATGCACATACACACATGCATATAGAATGCCTAGAACATAGTAAGCTCTCAAATGAGGTGCTTCTTCTCCATAGGGAAAAGAAAGGTAAGAACTCCCCTCCTAAGATGGGAAAAAAATTACTAAAGTTATAGGTTGTGATTACATACAGGTTTATATGCTCAAGGAGGGACAAGAACAGCCTTCCCTGAGAGCTATGGGTTTAGGAGCTGCCAGTGAAAACGGAGCAGCACTGCCTCACAGGCCCACTCTGCTTCCTAGAACATGGCAGAGGATTAGCTGCCATTCATTATCCACTGTCACAACTCCTAATGCTCTCCCGTGTTTCTTCATCTTAGGGCTGGAGCCCTTGGCTAAGCCGATGGTTCTGATTCCCGTATTTTGAGTCTGGTAATACTCCTTGCTTACCATGCTTGGGGTCAGGGGATATAGATAAAGGGGCACAGGGTGGCTTCTATTCTCTGCTGATCCCTGGGACTGGCTGACTGTTTCTAAGTCCTGAAGGTCTGCCTATCTCATCTGGGAAGCTGGTAATAGGAAAGAATAACACAGCAACGCGTATCTCTAACCCTCACCTTGCAACATGTGTAAAATGGGAAAGGGAGGGAAGATTCTCCCCCAAGTCTCTGGGGATGAGGCTCTGAGGGCTTATCAGGAGCTCACAAGGCAGGTAACACTGTCCTCGGGGCTCTAGCAGCAGCCAGGGAAGAGAAGGCTAATAATGGGATTTGCGTTTACCCAGCAAAACCTCTGACGAGCAATCTCTGGTAGGCGGAGGAAGAATGTGAACACATGAAAGCGAGGTCCAGGGAAGCTGCTCCCTGCCAACCAGCTCATAAGGAAACTGTTTATGTTTTCTGTTTGCCAAAAAATCCTTGTGCATTGCTGAAACCTGTTTGTCCTGAACTCCTAACAATCAGCACATGGCAACCAGTTCTCTAGATGACAAGTCCTTCTTTTAACCAGTAAGAGGAGACTCTTACTGGCCCTGCCGCCTGGAAACCTGGAGCTGCTTGGAGTCTGTGGATGAGGGTGAAGATAGTTGCTCCCTCTCTCTCCACCTGCCCATGTACTCCTTGACATGGAGGCAGACTATAAGCATTATTATTATGGTCATGTCTCATTTATGTGTTTCCTCCAAAAAGTTCTCTCAACCCAGGGGTAGCCAACGCATCTTCGTATGATTCTTATAAAACTTGGTATGAAAAGGATTAGAAGTATATATGTGTGTGTGTGTGTGTGTGTGTGTGTGTGTGTGTGCACTCACACATAAAACACTTTATATCCTGTTTAGTGTATGCATAATACATGCACACATATGTACTTGTGGTCCAAATATGAGAAAGTGCAAGGCAAATTAGAGACCATGTGAATTGATTATGTTAAATAATTCCATAAAAGTGTTGATCAAGTCCCATAAAGGTGTGCATTCCTTCAGGGTGGTGCTGTGACGTATCCTCAGTGTATGTGAGGCCAGCACTAGTGTCTGCACCTGCTCTCTCATCTCTCTCACCTTGTTGTTATAAATCTCATCTCCCACGCTTGCCGGGCACTCTTCTAGTTGCATGAGGGCCATTGATGATTGGCAAGGATTGAGAAATTTTGACTTCTGTTTGTTGCTTTACTGGTATCTCTTGTTAACTAAGACTTAGAAAATATTGCTTGAAGTCCTTACAAAGTTCATAAAGAAATTGAGAGTGTGGAAGAGAAGCAAAGGAATGTTTGGGGGGAAAATGGGGAGAAATTCTGGGAGGTGAGGCAGCATTTAAGAGACTCTGATCTTGGAATGGAAATGGACCTCAAATATGTCAAAGCTCTATTTCAGGAAAAGAATAGAAAAGAGCTTGGAAAAGAAAGTTTGTCAGGTCAGAATAAACTGAGTGTCCCTGAATAATCTTGCACTTTGCACAAATAAGAATGACCATGCCTCCACCCCATGGCCGGACACATCCAGGTTTAGCAGAATAACCCAAAGATGCACTGAGCCCCTGACAAGACTGACAAAACCATTGCTCTCTATCCAGCAGTATGTATACCTCTCTGAGTAAAGAGGACTCAAGAAGACTTGATGGGCATGCTTTCCCTATGACAGGCAAGCTGCATATAAAAGCCATTGCCTTTAAATGAATAAAATTAATTTTATTTTATTTAAGGTATACATGATGCTGTACATAAATATAGCTCATATAGAGTAAAATGGTTACTGTAGTAGGACAAATTAAAATCTCCATCATCTCACATAGTTATCTATTCTGCCCTGAGCTCCACCCTGCAACACCACAGGCAAGAGTAGCTATAATCTACTCATTAGTAAAAATCCAGAATACACTACACTATTTTTATTAACTATAATCCTCACACAATGCATTTAGGGAGAGCCTTCTATAATGTAAAATTGCTTCCAAAAACAAACATGAAAGCCCACAAAATATGCTTTTTCTCCTTTTCATCTTAGCATCATTTTTCCATGGCAGAGGTCATTACATATTCTTTGTTTGTGAATCCAATAGGATAGAGTTAAAGTCCCAGTGTTACAGTCCCAGAACTCACTACAGTGCCTGGCACAGAGAAGGTACCTCTTCTGTTGTTCATGTTTTGTTGAATCAATCAATTGTGTTGGGTAGGAAATCCAGCTAGTCCTCAATAAGTAATTGTCCAATAATTGAGGAACAGAAATTATGCCTGGTGCCAGTAAATTTTGGGGCCTCAGTTTTTGCCTCAGAAATAAAGGAGAAAAAGTAACCTCCTACTGAGCCTTGAAGGACAAGATCTGAGGGAGCAACTTAGCAAGAGGTCGAATGGAGACAGTGGAAAGCCCTCCCAAAGAATATCCTATCCACAGACTCCCCCAGAGAAACTACCTACAGAACTGTCATGGGCCAATTTCAATACTGTCATAGTTTCATAGCATAGTAGATGATGAGCTATATCAATCAGAAAGGAAGAAAGAATAAAATAAACACAAACCTATGGGCATGTAGAAAAACATAAAACCCTGGGCTTCACAATCTGTTGTTCATGAAGACCTTCACACCTAGTGATGGGCAGATTTGCCCTAGGGCGGGTAGGAAGCCTCTTCTCATCAGGTTCCTGACAAGAGTTGTTAAGCTCAGGTTTGGACAGGGCTGTTCCCAAGGCTGGGCCTAGCTGTGTTGAGGACTAGGATGTTGCTTTGTTTAGGGGGGAAAGTCAGGGAGGTAACTGAAGAAAAGTGATCCCTGAGACATTTGTTGGTTCTTAATAGCTTTAAAAACTCTGGTTCTTAAAGCTATTAAATCATGGAGAAATAAATGGGGCTTGTATCTGAGGGCAATTTTTATTTATCAGATAGGGAAAGGACTATTAGAGACCACAGAAGCTTAGACATTCTTCTGTGACTATATATCCTTCTTTTCTTGGTCACTAGCACTTAGGTTGGCTGATTTCCCCCTAACTCCTGACCTTAGACATTAGGCAGAGGTACCTGGAGACCCCTAAGAATCTGACAGCAGCAGCATCCTCAGAAAGGGTGATGGAGCAACGCTTAGGCACCAGCACTCAGCCCCTATCAACTTTGACCAATGCCAAGAGAAAATCTCTTGCTGCATTCCTTCCCTCTCTGGTTCCAACCTCCGCCCCCAGATATATGTAGTACACAGTGACATAAAGTTTCTCTCTTTCTCTCTCTCTCTCTCTCACACACACACACACACACACACACACACACACACAAATCATAAAGCCTATCCTTTATATTCAGTGTTGAACCCAGCCATCTGGCACATAGCAATGCCCAATAAATACATCAAATGTTGCTTGGCTAGATTAAAATAGTAGGAGGCAGGGTATGTATTCCATGCTATCTTTGCCTCTATGAAACTTCAATTCACTATAAATATGTGGTTACAACTGTTTTCATATATTTATTTTCTAAGAGCTGTAAGAACATCAGGATACATAAGTAATATGTTCTCCATGCTTTGGGGACAAAAAGAAAAATAATTTATTTTCTCATTTCAAGATAGCAGGAAGTCATCTTTCCTGTTTTACTTTTTAAAAGATAATCCTCCCAGCACTTAGGGAGGCTGAGACAGGAGAATCACGAGTTCAAAGCCAGCCTCAGCAATGGCAAGGTGCTAAGCAACTCAGTGAGACTCTGTCTCTACATAAAACACAAAACAAGGCTGCGGATTTGGCTCAGTGGTCGAGTACCCCTGAGTTCAAACCCCAGTACCAAAAAAAAAAAAAAAGATAATCCTCTCCTCTCTTTCCCAAGTAACTTTCCAGATGTTTCTTCCCAATGTTTATGTGTTATGGGAATGGGCACTTTGCAATTCTCCTGTCTTGCCATTTCCCCAAATCTTGCTAATCTGCTGGGTTGGAAGCTCATGCAGTTCTTTTCTTCACCATCTGTCCCAACACCTCCTGTTGACACATGCCTGAAGGTGCTCAGCTTAAAAAGGGAGTGGTCTTCAAAAGCATAAACTAGGTGTTCCCTGCTCAAATGAAAACTTGACAGGCCTTCTCACAGGGACTACTGGAATCTTTCCTTCAACAGCTGTACAAAAGGTTAAAACTTGTTCCTGGCAAACATGGTTATACTAATGCATTCTACATGGATTGTCTCTTCTTGTGGTTCACTAAATTCTAATTGCAATCATGTTGGACATAAGCTGCTTACTGTAATGTTTCATAATGAAAAGTGCACTCCAGAATTCAATACATAGAAATGGTTTCTTTGATTTAAAGCATGATTACAGCAACAAAACAACTACGAAAACTGACACATAATCTTCAATAGATGATCTTTCTTTGAAGACAAAGACAAGTTCTGATTCCTCTTATTATTGAGGGTTGAATTTAGTTTTATGCACTGTCAATAATCATCATAGCTTCATTTGATTAATTTTGGGGTAGATCATGGGACTACAAATATGGCCATTCATATTCACAGATAATCTATCATGATGATTATTTTGGGTCCATTCATAATCAGCAGGGCTGAGGGATTTTTGTTTTCTCTGCAAAAATTAAATTTGTTTTCTTAAGAACATTATAACGTATAAGGCAAGTGAGAGACTCATTGGTAATCCTGGAACTTTAAACACCTTAACCACTTTCTTTCTTCCTGGGTCTCATAACATTGAAATCTGTATGCATAAAAGATGAAGTTTTGCATAAAAGTTGGTCCCTGTGCTTTTCTGTGTCATTATTTCATCCTAGTGAATCATAACAGATTGTAGAATCATCCGTCTTGACCACTTCACTATAGCTCAGAAGCTGGCAGAACCACCCAACTACCCCAGATTTTAATACCTTATGACTCTAAGATCTAGAACCAAAGGCATTGCTTGAGGCACTTTCTGCAGGCCCTGTGTGCATCCTTGCCTGAATTTGAAGCGCTAAAGGGAGGAAGGAAGTCCACAAGGCAGACCCTCTCCCTTAATTTATCCACAGCTTATTTCATTTTCTGTGAGCTCCATTGAGGCCTAATTGCTCCTGTCTGCAAGATTCATGCCTTCCCTTTAAGTTCCAAGGGTCCCAGTGTCAGCATCTCTCACAATTTCCATTGGTTGTTAAAGAAGAAGCGCTACACTCCCCACCCAAACTCTCTTCTTTTTAGAGCAGGTGTTTTACTTTAGACTTCTCTGGAGTCCCAGGATATAGAGTGCATGGGAGTATTAAGACACACTTATAGATGGATCCAGATAATATTGTTGATAGGATAACTATCAAATGGAAAAGTAGGTAAGAGAAAACAGGGTGGAAGATGTGGAAAGAGAAAAAAAGACATCATGGAGTTCACTCAAATAAGGACAGGTACCATATCTCACCCTCTTATGTGATTTATAACTCTCTGTGCTTCAGTTTCCTTATCCAAAATAATTGAAATAAGAATGGAACTTCCTTCACAGACTGTCAGGAGGATTCAATGAGTTCACATTTGTAAAGTAGTTAGCATAGTACCAGGTGAGCAGCGAATGCCACATAAGCGTTTTTAAATAAAAACAAAAATCAACATGTTAGTGCCCACAGGGTGGCTATCCAATAAAGGTAGAAACCAACTACTGTCTCTTATTTTGGTCACATTTGCCGCCAGCAGGGGCCTGAACTGGAGCAGCCCCTAGGATAGGGGCTGAGTGGTGGCAGTCGCTAGCGGGAGAAGCGCTTGGGAACACAGCAGACTGTGCATTCCAGTTCAAAGGCCTTGGAAGTTAGTTACCAGGTCCTGCCACAAACTCGATTCAGCTGGAGAACTCCCAGGGCTGGGGCGTGTGGCTTTTCAGGCTAGCCCAAGGAGGAGCGGTTGCTGGGCACCCTGGCGCCGGGCCGGTGGTGGCTGCGGCAGGGGGACAGCTTGGAGCTCCGCCCCCTGCTTGGCGGCCCTGAGCCGGCACGGAAAGTTACTGCGTGCTAACGTGGCAGGAACGACGGAAAGCGCAGGGCTGCCAAGTGCTGAAATCCTGGGCTGCGCTTCTTACACTCACAGGCACGACTCCTGGGAGAATCCAGTCTATACACGTCTCCTGCACATAACTGTATTCTTTCTGCAGTTAACTATATTTTGGGGCGGAGGAAGGAGAAAACATTCCGAAGGAGTGGCAGAAAAGCAGGAGCCAAGATCACACGTACGATTTCATCCTTGCCCTGTGATGTTCCTAAAATGAATGCATAATTTCACACCGTCCTCCACCCCACCCTGTATTGTGTATCTCTGGATTTTTATCTAATGGAGTTTTTAAAAACCCTCTTTAAAGTTCAACTCACCGGAGATTTCTATTTGTCTACTTGCACACTAAAATATAAAAATATATATTTTTTCTTTTTAACAAACATCTCCTAAGCACCAATTATCTGTCAGTTACCCAACTAGGCCCTGGAAACCCAGAGAGGCTGAGTCCAGTGTGGAGACAGAGTGAATTGTTGCTACATGACATGAAGAGCTATAATGGTGGCACACACAGAGAGCTGCTGGGCAAAGAATTATCCTGCCAGGTGGGGACAGCAGCCTGCACAGGCTTGCAGGGGGGTCTTGTTAGAGCTGGGCTTTGAAGAATGACTCCAGCAAGGAGGTCACCAGGTGAACAACTGGCCTAATTAGGCTGTGATGTACATTTATTATCTTTGTCCTACACCTGCTTTTTCAAGGGAGGCTTTAAAAATACAAAAACAGATTGTGGGCTAGAGAATAGTATTGTATCAACTCCACATTCCCTGACTGTGATCATTATTATACTGTGGTATGGAAGAGAAAGACCACGTTCTTAGGAAATCTACACTGAAAAAACTAAAGGGGAATGGTCCCCTTCATATAGAAGAGAGAGAAAAATGGGATATCTGTATAATAGTAATATTGTAGTATATATACACGGGGAGAAATGAGAATGATAAAACAAGTAAGACAAAATGTTAACAATTGGTAAATATGGATAAAAGATTTATGGTGGTTACTTATGCTATACTTGCATTTTTTCTTTAAGTTTGAAATGATGCTAATGCAAACATTCACAATACTAGAGAATAACACTGTAAAAGATATAACAACAAACATGTTTAAGGTACAAAAAGTACTATATCAGTTTTTAAAATACCTGGGTGCCCATACCTTTTCTTACTATTATTCTGAAAAGCATCAGCAACATTTAAAACAATTTCATTTGAAGGATGCAGCTATCTACCTAGGCCTTGGGAACCCTGAGGGATATCATCTCTTTTATTCATCCCTCCCCTCCTCCTCATGTCCGTACTCCTTCTTCTTCTTTTTTTTTTTTTTTGTAGAGTGAGAGGGTAAAGATAGCAGTAAAGCCCATAGCAGGCTGGTCTGCACCAGCCCTCAAAGGAGAGGAACCAAAAGGCTGCTTGCCTCTCAGGGAGGGACTCCTAGGAATCTAGAGGAAGTAGTTCCACCCAGGAGTGGGAGGCCAGCTTAGTAGGGATTAGGGAAACTATTAAACAATTCTGTTGTACTTGCTTGTGATATATTTTAAAAATCAGAAAGCAAAATTTAAAAATAATAACAGAAACAGCTGATATTTACCAAGTACTTACTATATTCTACATTTAGCTATTTAATAAATACATCTCACTGAGTCCCCCAACAGCATCATAAAGCAGGTAATATTAATATATGTTGCAGATGAGGGAACTAAGGCCCAGCTTGTTAACGGTGGAAACGGACATAAGCCCAAACAGCCTGGCTGCAGAGCTTGGTCTCTTGTCCAAGAGACCAAAATTGTGCTGCTGTAGACATGGCTACTACTTTATATGCATATGAACAAAGAATTTCAAAGGGCATGGAAGGGAGATGAAAGCAGTACAGTTAGTTGGAGTGGCAGAATTACAGTAATATTTACTTTCATTTTGATGTTCAGTGTTATTTGTATAATAAATATTTTTTGAAAAAAATTCAACTTATTGGCTGATTATTCCTGACCCAGAAGATACAGTTGGAGATATGTGATCTGAGTTAGGTTTTAAACTTTTCCCCTTCCGCCTTCCCTCTTTCCCTCCTCCACTTCCTCTCTCTTTCTTTCTTTTACTATCCTCCTTCCCTTTTTCCTTCTTTCCTTTCTTCTCCTTTTCTCTTTATGGATCACTGGAAATAATGTTTTGTCATATTTATACATTTTCTCTAATAGGAAAGACTAGAAGAGACTTATAGACCAGAGAGAAAAGCATCCCACAGGTCTGAGCACACCTCCTTGGCACCCAGGGATTCAATCTCCTTACATGATTTGACTTCCTTACCACATACATCGAAGAGTGTATTTTCTGTTTGCTCCTTATTTATACATACATGATTATTCACTGGAAATGTATCCACAAAAGGTGAAAAGTTTGGAGTTACCAAATGGACATACTACTATTTGTAGAAAGTGCTGGTTGGTTGTTATCTTCTTCCTAGTCACCTTTCAGACAATCTGGATAGAAAGCAGAGTTTTCATTTCTGTGTATCATATATGTTCAAAGATGCTTTTGAGAGAGCCAGGGGAACAATGATTTAATGCTGTCAAGTGCTTTGAGATCTCAGACAAAGCAGCACTGTAAATACTGAGAATTACTGCGAAGTATCAATCTCAGTATCATTCCCCTTAGTATTACCAGGGCTTTGGAAAAATTAACCAAGAAATGGATCCTGGCATACTGACAGCAGCAATTGCTTCTGGAAAGATTAAGAGACCCTGTACATTGGGAAATGTAGGGCTTAGTGAAACCCTTGCCCAAGAACTACTCTTCTTCTTTTGCACATTAAAACCACCAAAGACTAAAATCTGTTGCAGTATGGAAAATAAATAAATTAAAGCTTTTAAACCAAGCTCCAATGGAGAAAAGGCAGGCAATTTGTGTACGTGCATTTGTGCACACATGTGTCTATGCCTACAATATCCAGTGTTTCTACAAATGCTCTTATTTACATGTTATTATTGTCATTCCACATCTAGAAATTTATTCTGTACATCTATTTGCATATGTACAAAATGGTGTATGTTTGAGACTATTCCTTGCAGTGCTGTTTGTATTTACAAAGCCTGAAACTACTTAAAAGTTGATTAGTGGAGGATTAAATAACTTCTGGTGTATACATAAAATGGAACATCACACAATTGTTGAAAATAATAAGGCAGTTCTCTCTGAACCACTATGGACTGATCTCTAGAGATATAGTGTTCACAAAAAAATGCAGAAAAGTGTGTACAAACAAATATGCATATTTGAATATGTATAGTTGAATTCATCATGCTCATATATTCAAAGAATGGATTTCTAGAAGGCTATATAAGAAAAGTGGTAACTAAGGCTAAGGGATAGGGCTTATCTTTAACTTTATACCATTTTGTACCTTTTGAATATCATATCAAAGACTTATGTGTCCTATTAAAAAGTAACTAATTCTAATGTATATGAAACCAATGAAAAATATATTTTGTATCATGATGTTTCTGGGGGTGAGGATGGATGAGATGTGTCTTCAGAACTCTCCCATGTTCCTCTTTCCTCACCAAAGCCAGGCATCCCAGTGTGCATGCTGCTTCCGGGAGCCCACGGTGATACCAGGAATGGCTGGCCTCCATCAGCTTCTCACTATTCCCTGCCACTTGCTTCTCTAGTTCCTGGCACCTCAATACAGGTGGGGAAGGCTGGTGCTAGTTTGAGCTAACACTCCCCAACCAAGAACCCCGTAGGCTATACCAGACTCTGTCAAATCTGCCTGAGTGTGCAGGCAGCTTCCATGTTGGACTGATGGGGGAACTCAGGGAAATGACCCCTAGGGACTGGGGCCCTTGCTAGACTATGCCAAACACTTGTTGCAACTCTGATTAGGGATAATTTTGGAATTTTATTTTCCTTGTAAACACCCAGTTATTGCAAGGATACAGGTGGGGCGATATGCATAGTCAAACTCTCATAGGAATTGAATATAAATAATAAAACAACAATCTCAAAAATATTAATGGAGCACCTTGGTTCCCAAGATTGTACTGAGTGATTTGTGCAGATTATCTCATTTCAACCCTACCATTAACCCATGAGGCTATCAGTGTTATTGCCCCCTTTGTACAGGATATTTAGGCTCACAGAGGTTGTGACTGCCATAGAGTTGGTGGGCTCCACAGAGAGGGCATCAGGGAAACCTGCTGCTCTCTTAGTCTCACCTTCAGGTTGCTGCTTTCCCTGCACAAGTTTGCTTCTTGTTCCTGACATCAACTGGCTACTCACTACCAGGCTCACTGATTTTGCTTCCCAATAACACCAGTTTCCACAGGGTATTTCATGACCCTCCTCCACCTCAAAGAGTCCTCTGGTTTCAGCTGCCTCCCAACTCCCAACTCTTCCTCTTCAGACCTCCTGTTCAAATTCTCATGAAAGAGAACTGGGGAGATCATCCCTGTTGGAGACAGTCATATCACCAGTCTCCTCCTGACCTGTGGGTTGGGTTGACCATTCCACATTTGGCACTTATGTTGTTTTACTCATCTGTGGCTGAAGGCTAACTCATGAGCTGAGTCTTTTTCTTCACTCATCTAGTACTTTTTAAGAGCTAAAGGTAAGCCAGGCATTGAGTATCTACAGACACAACAGTCAGCAGGGTATAGCGCTGGCTTGCATTGGCACTTTTCTTTGAGCTCCTTCACCTATGGCTGGGAGTGTGGCAAACTTTCTTGTTCACTCTAGAGATGGTGATCCATGATGGACCATTGAGGTCTTGCCCAAGCCATTCAGTCACCTGCCCCTGTGCATCCCTGCATCCATGCCTTTTTCTAAGTATCCATCCACCTCCAGAAAATGGGGCTGAGCCCTGCCCCTGTGCGCTATGGAGTCCCAGATGATCAGACAGCCCCAGCTGAGTGAACAATGATGGAAAGAATCCTGGTGGATACTGCTCCAAAGTCCTGTGCATCAGCTGCTTGGCAGTGGAATCTCAGCCACCAATGCAGCTAGACCATAGCATCTGCAGGTTCTGTATCTGAATTCTGTACCAAAAATAGTTTTTGAAAAAAGTTGCATTGTATTGAATACATACAGATGGTTTTTTCCCCCATCATTATTCCCTAAATCACAGCATAACAAAGATTTACATAGCATTTACATTGTATTAGGTATTATAAGTAGTCTAGAGATGTTCTTTAGTATATAGGAGGATTTGCTTAGGCTATATGCAAATACTATGCCATTTTATACAAGACACTTGTGAGCTTATGGATTTTGGTATCTTGGGGTGGGGGCAGGGCAGTCCTGGAAGATACCAAGGGAGGAGTGTAATGATATTACTAATTAGTTATGACTATTTCTCAAACTTCCCTTGGTTTTGATGACCTTGACAGCTCTAAGGCAGAGCTCTAAGCTCTGGGCAGGACTATTGGAGAACATTCCTCAATTTGAGCTTGTCTGATATTTTTCCCCAGGGTTAGACTGAGCTTTGTTGAGTTCTAAAGAGCAGCACTGAGCTCAATACCTAGCATGTACCACCTAGCATGGGTCAGGCATTCGATTAATGTGTATTGAACTGAATAGAAGACTAGCATTTCTTCAGCCCCTTCTACATAAAGAGAACCTGAACTGATGCCCTTGGAGGGGTGGAGTATGAAACTCAAGTTGTATGAAGATCTTTTACACAGCTGAATAAGAAGACAGTATACAATGAAGTGTCAAGTGAGGGGAACCAAGAGAGTGACTGACAGCAGGTCAGGAGATGGATTAATCAGGGTGAGTCAGCATCATCTATGTGACAGAAAAGTCTGGAAGCAGGGAGGGTGGAAGCTTTCTCCAGTCTGGGTCTGCTGAGCCTTGGCACCGGAAGGTATGTCCGCCCCTTTCTTCTCGTGGCTGCTACTTCACATTCTTGAGGTTTTGGGCTTATATGTGACCTCAGCAGACCTATATCATCTAAAATAGGCTTCAGCAGCTACTCTAACAATAACCTGTTTGTTTTCTTTATAGCTTTGACCAGTGTGTGTAATGGTCGATTGTTTATTTCTGTATTGTCTGTCTCTCTTGGGAGCTTCTAAACTCCTTGAGGGCAAGTATTATATATTTTATTCACCCTGGCAGCACATAGTAGTACTAAAATTATCTTGTTGAACCAATGAATGAGTTGATGTTGAATGAGATTAAGAGACATGATCACCTTCTGTAAGAAATACTGAAATGGAGCAAGAGTGAACTGGGTAGGCAGATGGGAGGCTGCCAGGTCATCCGACGGATCACAATGGTGTCAGGTCATCCCAAATGGGATGGCATAATATGGGCAAAGGCCAGAAGTGTATTAGGTATAGCCTGATCAGAGGTACAGGTCATCCAGTAATTTTCCATCTTGGGATGGTTAATAGGGTTCATAGAATGAAGGATGAGGGTGAAGAATAATAGGGGTCCACAGAGGGGCAGGGGCCATGGGTGTGATTGTGTAAATTAACACTGAGAATGTGTCCCCTGAACAATAGCACAATGTTCCCAGGAAGTCAAACATGATACCCAGTTTAAAATCTCTTGTGTTGCCACAAACCCAGAAGATAAAGATCATTTTAGTGAATACTTCTGAATATGAAAGATAAAATGGAAAACCTATGATTTTGCTATAGGACTTAGTACAAGGAAAGAACAGCTATTGCAGGAGGAACCTAGAACAATATAATAATGAACCTCAGGACTCAGAATGAAAAGGTCCCCATAGAAATCTCTCATCTTTTCCACCACTTGGTTACAAAGGGCAAAGTCAGGGTATATACTGCCTACCTTGGAAAGTATACATTTTCCATCCAAGTTCAATTTCAAAAGGCTGACCAAAAGGGCAGTGTTTTCTACAGATTCTGACTGGAACTAGC
This sequence comes from Geosciurus inauris, assembly GCA_004024805.1. NCBI lineage: Eukaryota > Metazoa > Chordata > Mammalia > Rodentia > Sciuridae > Geosciurus > Geosciurus inauris. The sequence continues at coordinate 186,004 of PVHX01000039.1, forward strand.
CCAGTGGGAAAAGTCTTGGAAAGCATGTGGCAAAAAACCCCAGAGTCCAGAGTGTGATTTAGTAACAAAAAGCAGCACGTCTTGTCTTTCTAGGCCCATATAAATAATTATGATGTTTGAACACTGCTTATTTTTCATCCAACCTAAGTAACACTTTGAAAAGGAAAGCTACCAATGACCTGTGTGTATGGGAGTCCAGGGAGACTGTTAGCAACAGAGCTCACTGGACTCCTGGGAGGACCAAGTGCCCAGCCGGCCAAACTTCCTCTGACAAGGTAGGGGATGGGCAGCAAAAAGCATAAAGAATGGATGGACTTCTGTTTCTGGAGGTCAGAGCAAGAGATGAAGAAACATGTCTGTGTTATTTCCAATCTACAGCCTTTCAAACTGCAGCAGGTAATTCAAGGGATCGTGTTCTATCTACCTCCTTAGAGACTCGGGACAAAAAGGGCCCATTGGTCATTAGTCTGTCCAGTCCTTTTCCTTGCAAAGGGTGAAACTGATGTCTGGGGGTAGCATGACCTGTCCCATGTCACCTGGTGGGTCGCTTTTGAACCAGATAAGACTTTCCGATCCAGCTCTCTTCTCAGTTCTAAGCATCTGAGTATATTGTGAGTGACTAACCACCAAAACTGGTTCTAGCACACATTTTGATTTCCACTCTCATTTATTTGAATGTATAAGTACTGTTCACCCCTACCCCAACACATATGCCTTTCATAACAACCTTGAGGTGGCCAGGGGGACAATGACAATAAATAAAATAAATAAAATAAAATAAAATAAACAGCCAGTCACATTCCTACACATATTAATAAAATGCACCCCAGGCAACTGACCCAAACTCCTATTTCCCTGCCAATCTCTAGCTCATATCAATTCATTTCCCTAACAGAAAATAGGTGTCAACTTTGTGGATGGAAAGTAATTTCCCTGCAAATATTACCAGAGATGTGTTAGCCTTACTTGACAGTTTTATTATTACTTTTGTTTTAGCTAAGGTGAGGAACTCCATGTTTACCAGGTAGAATGGTTTAAAAAAAGGGGGAAAAAAAGGAAAGTTTTTAATTTCCTATATGTTTAATATCCAAAAACAAACAAACAAACAAACAAAGAGCAAATGTGTTGGCCCCATGCTGAGTATGGCAATTTACTGGGATCCTGACTTTCCTCCTTACTTCCCACCCACAAACGTTCAGATCCTGAAATTCAGTGTGGGTTGAAGTGAGTTACTCGGTGGCACCTGAAGAACCAACTCAGAGGTGGGCAGTGGAGGCGGCTTGGCAGGCCTGGCTGTGAATGTGGGTTATCAGTTCCCAGCCAGCTGGGGCCAAGTTAACTGGTTTGATTCTTCTCTGGATTTAATTGCTTTTATAAGAAACTAAAAATCTAACTATTTTACATTTAGACAAGAAAACTAGACAACACAAAGATAATCAAGACTATTTCATTTCTAGCCATTTATATGCAGGGGCTACTTTAATTCATATTTTACTACCCACGTATTTTCCAAGGGGTTAAATAGCCTATGGACTATTTGGGGTAAAATGCAAAATTTCCAGTTAAGTTTGAATTTCAGATAAACAACAAATAACTTTTTAGCATAAGCATGTTCCAAATATTGCAAAGGACATACTGTTATTCATTGTTAATCAATCCTGAATTCATTTAACCAGCAGTTTATTTATTATTCAGATTATTTTTTCCCTTGATTTCTTCTTTTCTGATCTTTCAGTGGCTTAATTTTAGGAACCCTATTAGAGGGTAGAGAAAGAAATATAACTCAAGAGCACTGGATGTCCTACTTCTCATTAGTGAGGCGCAACTTTTGGTAAGGGAGGAATTTGATACTTTGGGCTAAAAATGGTGATTATCTTCATTCTCCCTATTGCCATATAGATAGATTTAGCTGTAGACTGATGTTTTCCAGAATTTTGGTTTTCCTGACCAGTAAAATGTAAAAAGAAAGGAAAAAAAAATTCGAAATTGTGGGGAGATAAACATTCTGTTGCCAAGTTTAAATTTTATGAAAAAAGGATGTTTAAAAAGAAACCCACAGCTACCATCTTCAATTACCATTAGTTCATAAAAAAAACATTTCAACACTCCCAAACTAGGAAGTACACAAACTAAAGAACGATGCTTCTTAAATAAAGCCTGCAGCCTTATAACGTGTTGCCCTCATTTTCTTGAAAACTTCCTGGCATTCTGGTCTGGCCCAGGGAATGGAGACCACCCAGGCCAGCTTGCACCATGGTAGCACCTGTTAAATGAAAATAGCGAGACTGCGCATTATACAGGTTTGCTGGTAGGAGAAAATCACAGAGCACCTTTTAGTAAAGGAAAAAGAAGGTGAACAAAAGCCAGTTTGAATTTTGATGACCTTCAATTAATCTCTAAAATATTTTATACGTGAGATGCATATTATTTGTGTGGAAGAAGAATGGGATTTTTCACAAACCATGAAGCCTTTCCTCTATTTATACTATATAAAAAAGCTTTTCTACAATCTGTTTGGAGCACAGCCCAATCTTTGAATTCTTCATTTCTATCTCTATAAAATGAATGCTTTAAGAGCTGGATAATATGACACTAAACTTAAATAGCCGCCTTCCTAAGAGAGTTCAGAGGTCTTTGAAAGTACTGGTAATTAAGTCTCCTGGCACCTGTGAGCTGGCAGAATGTGTGACCCCAGCTGAGAAGTGTTGGGTATTTGCCAAAAGGGAGGTATAGTTTGTAGCAGTGCTAGGAGACCAAGTCCCCAAGTTCATATTTTCTAGCCTTCCTGTCCATTCTTCGCAAGCAATAGCTACAGTGGGAAAGGAGAGTACTGCCTGAAATTGCTGAGTAATTAATAGGAGCCACAATTAAAATCAATTGCCTAACTTAAGTTCTAAACGTAGTTTCTTTTATCCTTCCCCAACCTAAGAAATGTACAGAAGGTCATTTTTATCAGAGAAACTCTTCTTTAAATAATACTGAAATTAAATATCATATGCTACGGAGAGATTCAAAGTGGTATTTACGAATGATTCCTAAATATTATTTCCTTCTCCCCATGTCTGTAAAGTTTACAAACTGGGTATCCTTTTCGAGGACTCTTTGAAGCAAAACACTGGCTATTAAATGTACATATACATACAAAAATACATGTTAGTACATACATTTAAAATATGAAAAAATAGTTTTAACTTTTCACAAGGATAATCTCTGGGCCAAGGCATGGCGGTGGGGGGGGGGGGTTCTCCATAGCATGGAGTTTTAAAATAATTGTAATAGTTTATTACTTTTAGAATAAATAAAAAACAAAGATCCAAAACAGTACATGCCCCTTAAACATCACTTCCACTTGGATTCTAGGAAGGCCATTTAGTCATTTGGTACTAGTCCTCTACCCGACCCACCCTCTATGACCTGAGAAATTCTGTACCACGCTTGGCTCACCCAGACATGGTCTTCTGAGACAAGCTGTACCACCATTTTTGATCTTTCAGCACCTCAGCTCTTTCATACTTTCTGAAGCTTGGGTATTTCCCCTCCCCCCAGCCCTATTTAATATCAGCTTGTTTTCATTTCTCTCTCTTTGTTGTTTGTTTTACTAATTCTGACATGATTTTTTTTTTTTTCTAGGCTCAAGTGAATAAGAGAGAGATTTTGGCTTTCATTCCAGAATGATATTTCACAGAAAGTCAACTCTTGTTCCAGGTACTTGATAAACATCTCACTAACTAATTTCTTGCTCTTTTCTAAGTGATTAACATTTGGGTTAGCAATTCCAGAGCCCTTCAGATGCCATTTGCCTCCCACACAAGAAATTAGCTAATGAAACCCATGGAGCACAGCCTGGCCCTCAGTCTCCCTTTAATGGCTTCTGTCACCCATGCCAAGCTGCCACTACCATGACTCTGCACATCCATGTGCTGCCTCAGGGCAAGCAGAAGAATGCAAATGACTGTGGCCCTCAAATTGTAATTTAAGGATAGCTGTTAGGTTATGTTCTTCCCATAAATTTCTTTCCCTAACCACCAAATTTGAGGATAATGTGCCATTTTCACTTATTTTTAGTGTGAAGAACATTAAACCTTAGGGTGATGGTAGCATATTGCTGAATTATGTGTTTTAGTCTGACTAGAATAAATTACTTTTTGGTGGGGAGAAAGGAGAAAGAGGAACATTGAATCCAAGAAAAACTCGATTTAAAAAGCTAGATTCAAGTTTTAGGTCTAAAAAGTAGCCACAATTAATAATGTAATAATCGAACTATAGGAAATTATAATTTTTAACAAGGTATTTCTTGCCAGGCATATTCAAAATCCATATACTTGGGATTTTTCCTAATATTTTTAGTTGTAGATGGACACAATACATTTATTTATTTATTTATTTATATGGTCCAAGAATTGATCCCAGTGCCTCACACATGCTAGGCAAGCACTCTACCACTGAGCCACAACCCCAGCCTATATACTTGGTTTTTAATTGAATTTGCCCCTATTGAATAAAAATATGCTTTTTACAACCAGAAAGAAACATGGTATTTAAAGGAAAAAGAACACTTTTAAAGGCAAGAGCACTCAAGTGTTCTTGGAGAAAGGAGCTCTCATCCAAGGACGCTATGTGGCTTGATGGAAATGAATCAGAGATGTGGACCTTCCATTAGAAATAGAAACACGCTAAAATCACCAGGTAAATGAATTGGACAAAGTACTTTCGGAATTTTGGTTTTAATTTCAATCGAACAAAATACTGCACTCTGATCTTGGCCAAGAAATATCCTCAGCCTGTTTATCTGCTATACTCAGCCTCGGTCAACTCCCAGAATGACTGATTGAATTTCAGGTCCTTCATTTGCAAATCTGGCACGCTTTCTGTGTTTGTGGTTATGGAATCTGTTGCTGTAAAGAGTTGTCACTTTCAAACACAAAAACCTTTCTCTGGGTTGAATAATCCCTCTATCCATCTCTCTGATGGACCCTTGAGGAAGTCCATTCTGTGCATATGCAACAGCATCCTATCTTCTAGAAGAATGGGAGCTACAGCAGCTGATTCAGCCCTTGCAGAGATTTTCACTGGCTTTCCTGTGTAGGAGATCTGTGCTTTTTTTCAATTTGTCTTTTCAGGATTGGAAAGACATCATTCTTGGAAAAGTGGTGCTCTGTATTCCCTTGGCTTAAATGTGGTGAATATTGGGAAAAGGAAGAAAAACAAAGGAGAAACTAAACCCTGAGGAGGGGAAAGAAGGGAAAGTAGTTACTTCCCCAAATTACCCAGAAATCTGCCCTTTGGAATAAATTGACCAAAAGTAGGTAGTGGTACCTCTCTGGGTTTAGAAGAATACAATAATCCCCACTAAAAATCGAGCATAATCAAAGACAGCTGAGGAAAATGATGCCTACCATATATATGGTTAAAAATTTGGAATTCAGAGAGAAGTTAAAAGAAACATGAAAATATCACCAAATCATATCATTATAGCCAAATGGAACCATTATTTACATCTAGGAATTGTTCTTCTCAGAATTTGTTTTTATTTTTCCCTATTTTTCTGAATATGTACATAACTGAGATTCTGTACAAAGAATTTCACATATTATTTTTTGTTCAATCAAAAGTATTTTCTCATGCATTTAATTCTTTAAACAATATTTTTAATGGCAGCATAATTTTCCATCATATGACTCTATTATAATTTAATAATTTTCTTGGTGTTGAACATTTATGGTGTTTATAATTTTAGCCATTATAAATAGTACTTTATAAATGTGATTTTTGTGTGCATAAAGCTTAGCATTTCAAATTGTTTCCTGAGAATAATCTACCAGAAGTAGTATTTTTGGATCTAAGAGTATCATCATTTTTCAGGACCTTAATATATATCACCAGGAAACTTGTATCAATTTATCTTTACACAGTATACAAATGCCATCCTGAAGCTCTGACTGCACTGATTAATGTCATTTTAAAAATCATTGCTGTTTTGTTAGGTTGCTGATATTTAGCTTTGTATTTACTGTTGAGGCTCCAGCTGAATATTGTTCACAGAACAATAAGCTATCTGTATGCTATCTTCAATGAATTGTCAGTTCATGACCTTTGTCTATTTTTTCATCGATTTATAGTAACACAAACTTTGTTCCTTAATTTTTTAAAAAATACATCATTTTTCCAGTTTGCTTTTTGTCTTTTGATTTTTTTTCAGTGCTAGGGATTAAAACCAGTGACTACCTAGGCAAGCACTATACCTCTGAATTATATCTGCAACCTTTGTTCTGTGATTTTATGATAATTTCTTGAATACAGAAAATTCATATTTTTCTATATTCTCATATATTGATTTTTAACTGTGATTTCTTTCATTGCTCTAAAATAAAGAAATCTGCAGGCATCTAGATAAATATGCAGAATTATATTCTCCTACTTGTTTAATTTAAAAAATATTATTTCTTTAGTTCATCTAGAACTTAATTTGTCATATGATACAAGAAAAATTTATTTTTCTTTGATAAGCTAAAATAATCATGGCATCATTTGCTGACCACTGAGCCCCACAGCTTACATATGTATTCTGTTTATACCTTGCAAGATTATGTTTGGTGTTTTCTTTCAACATTTTACTGATCTCTTTCCTGATTTTTTACCAGTAGCTTCTCCAACCCAAATTCTTTTTTTTTTTTTCCTTTTTGGATAAGTTTTTTTTTCTTTTTCAAAGCTATTCTTATACTGGTTTCTTTCAACTTAAAAGGTGGCCAAGATGACATATCAGAAGGTTGTCTAAAATTACTGGAGAAAGAGAGTCTTTAAAGTTTTAGGTCTTAGGTGAAAATGGTACAGTGTAAGCTCTTCTGTCCATGAAGGGTGGGGTTCCTGCTATGACACAGAAAATCAGAAAGGACTTTCTTGGTTTCTTGATATTTGTAGGAACAGCCATAAAAAGAAGAAGAATTCGGTATCTTTTGGTTCATCTTCAGAAAAGAAATTTTCCAGTGAGAAGATTGAGACATTTAATGTTAAAAGATCACCACTGCTTGGGCTTCTAGGGCACCAGTAAAGATATCAACCCATGGATCTATAGAAAATTGCCAGAAACTGTCACAAAATAGAAAATGAGAGAAAGTCTGAATTACAATGGTCCTGTTAGAATTCTACAAAGTGTGACTGAATAACCTTGTTTTGTTTTTAAAGCTTATTAATAGTAGATATCTTAGGATGATTGGTTTATAGATGAGTTTTCTCCCTTGTTTTGAACTGTATTGCTATCTTTTCCCCTAAGTTGCATAAAAGTTTTGTTTTCTTAATAATGGTCTATTAACTAACTTCTGGAATATAGTATTTGAAGCTTCAGTCCCAAGAAGTGCAGTGTTACAATAGAAAGTGGGTTTTCTATTTCTTCACCTCTTAATAGACACAGCAATACTAAAATTCATCTCATTAGAAGAGATTTTGTGAAAATGAGACAGGACATTTCTAAACCAAGTGCTTTCCTCTGAATAAGATTTAACCCCAAATGAGGTTGGGGACTGGAAGAATGTATGAAAAAAACTACCTCTTAAAATTGCTATTTCGAAAACTAATAGGAATTCCTCTGCAATGGCTTTTCCCCTGCCCATGACAACCAAGGATGCATACACCTTGCATGTTAAAAAGAAACAGGCTCTAAGTATGTACTCAATGGAAATAATTATTTTTTCCTGTAAATTCCTTTTTTTAATGACACAATGGCCACATTTTACTGTCTCGAAGTTTCCCATTTTTCTTTAATGGTCTCTACCTTCCTCTTTTTACTCGTTCAGCTCTTCATTAGTACATCATTCTCTCTGGCTGACCAACAGTGATGAGGGTCAGAGTCATGGGCGATTTACTGTGTCTGGTTTGGTTGCCTGGAGGAAAGCTAAACTGTGCCTCATCCTCAAAATTAGTCACTGTAAGTATAAGTGACGGGCAGCCTCCGTGGCAATGATTTTGGCATCGTAAGCATTTGAGAATACCTGCTGCCTTTTATCTGCCCCTCACCCCACCAGGCAAGTTTATCTCTGCTCTCAAACCATAAGCAGCCCTTTGAATTTCCTTTCCATGCCACATTGAAAAGAAATAAAACCCAAGTGCCGTGCATGTCAATTAAATGCATAAACAATTAAGTAATAGTCCATTTCCCCTTTAAATCTTTCATGCTTGTTTACCTTTCTTAGAATAATACTTAAAAGTCATTAAAGCACCCACAGGACCAGCATCTCTTCATTTCAGGGGTGCAGAGCGGTGGAGTAAGGGGAGCTTTTGGCACGTTGAGTCTCTGCTCTGCAGCAGGTGGCCACGTAATTTTGGAATAAGGTTTCCAATAGGTACCCCTGTGAGATGGGGAAACTTCCTGATGCTTAGAGACTGTCAAGGCCAATGTGCCTTTCAGGAGACTGTCGGAGATTTTGAACATTGAAACTGTAAAAAAAAAAATTGAGCTGGACAGATCCTCACCACTGCTTTTTCTGCTAAATATAGAAGAATTGTCATCGGGGTTGCACAGTTTGCAGCTACAGCTCCACAGGAAGGGAGAAGGGCACCAACCTCATGTCTCTGATGGTTGAAGTGCTTAGGGTTGAGCTGACCCTCACTCAGGAGTTGTGAGGAGCCAGGCAAGGGGTAAGGAGAAAAAGGGGTCTTAACTTTGGTCAAATATGATATGGGGGCTTGCAGGGGATGGTATTTGCTTATGAGCCCATTAAACACTGATAACTAGGAGGAAAAGACTCAGAAAAGGAGCCCTACCCCAGGAGGCTGCTCAGGGCACCTCCTGAGATTTGAAAGACTGCAAGATATGCAGTCATATAGTCCTGAGTCTGCATCCCTGCTTTACCACCCATGTTTGATTTTGAGTTAGTTACTTAATTTTGCTGAGCCTGAGGATCCTTATACATAAAATGTAGGCAAAATAATAGCTCCCTCCCAGCAATGTTAGGATTCATCCTAGGGTTAAAGCACATGGCACTACTACTAAGCACTCTTCCCCTGTTCTCTCTTTAGGGAATTCACATAAGCCCCCTGGGCTCCAATTGCTTCTCTCTTAGCAAGTCTTATTGGCTCTACTTCCAGAACTTATCTAGAATTTATGAACATTTCTTTGTTTCCTTTGCTACCATGCCAACACCAGCCACTGCATCTCTTGCCTAGGTCATTGCCATGCTTCCTAACTAGTTTCCCTCTTTCTGTTTTTAAGCCATCTACAACACATCTCTGAACAGCAACAGAGAGGATTTTTAAAAATGGAAATCACATCATGCCACCTCCCCTGCCTAAAATCCTCCAGTGGTTTCTTACTGGACTTAAAATAAACCCTAAATCCTTACCATAGCCCCCAAAGTTCCATGTGACCCAGCCCCTGCCTGCCTCTTTCTTCTTTGACTTCACCTGCTATGGCTGTGTTCTTCTACTTGAATTTATTTTCCAGGTGCACTGGCCTTAGGTCATTTCCAGGGTAGGATCAACTTTTTCTCTACCTCAGGACCTTTTCACAGACTGTCTCCATGACTTGGAAGAAGCTTTTTCTAGATTCTCTTAGGGTTGAAAACTTCTTGACAGACAGGCCAGACATTTTCCTCCTAAATTTTGTCTTCCCTGACCTAGTTACAGTCACAGCCCTGGTTTATTTTCTTCATAGCACTTATCACTATATGAAATTATCTTCAGTCTTGCTTATCTGTTTATTTTTTTTGTTCCCTTTAGGAATGTAAGCTTCAAGAAAGAAGGGAACTCTGTTTTTCGTCCCTGAATAAGCTTGGACCAATGCCTACTGCAGAGTTGGCACCCGGAAAGTATTTGGTGAATGAATCCTGAATAAATACATACTGTGGGGTAATAATATTTTCCTGAGAGCTGATGACTGGATTTGAAAATCTTTCCCTGTCCTTGCCACATCTGGGAATCCTATGATTCTTTGAACAGAAAGACCAAATCAATTTTAAAGAAATGCAGTCAGAAAATTTTCAAATACCCAACAAGGAGTAATTCATACTGAATGTACCAAGTAGAAATACTTCAGATATCTGCTTTCATAAAAAGATAAATAATTATAATATTTGCGTGTAGTTTTATAAATAAGGGGATCCTTTCAAGTCATTTAGTTCTTTTGTTCCTTTAAGTGGCTGCAAGTTTCTCTGAGCAATCCCATTTACAGATCATGTATCACATTCTTTCTTCACAGGCCTTGGTGAGGAAAGTGACCTACAATATAACACATGAACTACAAGAATCGGCTCAGGAAAGGTCTGGCTGTGGGTGTGTGCTCTCTAGCTCTGGAAATTCTCCATTGCGTGGTGCCGTGTGCACATGGGAGCACTTCTGGCGCTGTGCTCTAAGAGGGACACGGTGCAAACTGGATCACATCCCAGGAAAGGAAGCGGAAACCATGTGAGGAAAGAATAGAAGAAACTTTCTTCTAGGGGAGGAGACTGAAGACCTGATTGTCAAGTGTTTGCTTTTCTCTTAGCAAGTCCTATTGGTTCCAGCTCCAGAACATATCCAGAGCAGATCAATGCATGAAAAGACAGATTCTGTGCTAGTCTCTGGAACAAATCCAGAACCAATGAGTACAACCTACTGAAGGGCAGATTTGGGGTCAGTAAATGAGGAGAATTTCCAACAGTGTGGTTTCTTACCCAAGTAACACTATGCTTGGGAATAGTTTAGTGAGCAGGTGCCATCTCTGGCTGTTTACAGTTCAGGTAGGCAAACCATTAGTCAGCTGTGTCCTTCCTATAAGGACTCCTCTTATTGTAGGTGGGTAGCATGTACACTTCTAGCAAGTTCTCACTGAAATCTTTTTGTGCATTCTAGACTAGCTAGCAAGGCCCCCAATTATGTGATTCATGTTACACAGCATTCTTTCTAATATGTGATGTGTGAAATATGAGTCTGCTATTGCTAATGAATTAGGCCCAGAAAACTCTGAATTTCAAAAGTTAACCTAGAATCTCAAAGACCCATGGTTTTCGATTCTGATCTAGAAGCAAGCAAGTCTTTCCTACCTAAGAGATTTCTTATCTGGAAAGCTACTACAATAACAGGGGTCAGGGACAGAAGGCTGAAGGGCTAACTTTGTATGAGACTCTCTTTCTGTTTGTGCATTTTATACCTATCCTTTCTAGCAGAGGTGACTGGTAACTCTAGGCAGAAGCTGACCCTCCTCAGCCTGACCCCTCTTTTCTCCCTCTTTCCTTCTTTTGCCTTTCATTAGAATTCCTAGGAGCCTTTGAATGCTTAGCATGAAAATGAGCCCATTTTATTTTTGGAACCCACAGAGGCAGCCTTGAGGGGAGTTATTGTGTTGCTTTTAGCAGCTAAACAAAAAGGTGTGAAATCATTTGCTGGCTGTTCTAGAATGAGAAAAAATAAATAAAAAACTGAGAAGGAAGGTTCAGGACAGTGTGTGGCAACTTGGACGCAACCTCGTGACTGGGGCTTCTCTGAGACTTATTAGTAACCAAAGTGGCTTTGGGAATGTCTGCATTTTTCTCACCTTCTCCGGAAGTTACTAGAATAGCACAGAAAGCCTGGGACTTTTTTTTTTTAATGATTCATTTTGCAGTACTATTTCTATGTTGACTTAAAAAAGACTTGGGGAAGGGACTAGTTTGAGAAAATTTCTTGAAGCTGTAGTAACATTTCCGTACAGAAAGGCTGAGGGAGAGATGAAGGACTATTTCATCAAACTCTGAAGAAGGGAATGCTTCTGGGGACAGTGTAAGTCTTCAATCAGGCCTTTAGTGACCTAAACACCTAACAGTGGTGAGAGACAAAGACTTCTTGTGAAACCTGAGGTTGTCACCTCACGCTCATGACCTTCCTGAGAGCTGTTCTGGGAGGGCTGAGGGTCCCAGATACCTCTTGAAAAAGTATCCTATTTTGAAATGTCTCTTCACTTTCAATTGAAATTTTTGATATGGAATTTTTTTTATAATTGTAGACTTTTTAAAAGTTCAGGATATGCATAGACTTGGAAAATGCACGTCCTTATTATGATTTCGCAATTATTTCCATTTAGGCCAATCCACTTGAGAAGAACTTTTTGAGAAGAATGTTATGGTTGTGTTCTTCCAGTTTCCATGTTTTTTCTTTTTGAATATGCAAGTGGTGTTCAGCGGCTGGTGCATGTCCTTCCACCCTGGGCCTTCATGGAGGCCTGACCACATAGCCATTTTGCTTAATGAACACGACCTTGGGAGCATGTAGTGACCTGGCTGCAGTGGCAAGCGGGCTTCACCATGCAATGGGTGAACAGTGTGCCTGTCTCATTCTGGGGGCTAAGCCTCTTTTTAACCAGCACTCAAGGCCAGAATTACAATATAATAAAACAGCAGGACCCTTTCACAGCACTATTTAATTGATTAATTCACAGAATGCATAATATTGATTTCCCACTGGTTGCCAGGCTTATGATATGTGCTGAGATACAGTGAGACTCACATAGACAAATGGTGATTAATACCACTGTAATACCAAATTTGTTTCTGGAAAGAATGTCTTTGCCAAGGAAAATTCTGTGAGAAGCTAACTTTGAAGATATTCGTGGTAGGAATTAAGGCAGTTGAGCTGAGCAGTATAGTCAGGTAAGAGTAGGGAAAGAAGGGTAGTTAATTAACTAGGAATCTCAGGGAAGGAGAGAAAAGAGATAGGAATGGAAAAAGGACAAAGGAGGATGATAGAAGTGCCTATAGGGGGGAAAACATCTATGGTGGTTCAGCTTCTGGACCATTCTGACAACATGGCCCCCACAGATCAACTTCAAGTAGTTTGTGCTTCTGTGAAAGACATCCATTGTTTTCTAACATCCTCTTCTCCTCCCCTAGTATGACCAGTATAATGTCCCAGGAAATAGTTTTTTTTCTAGGCAAGGGTCTGATTTCATAAGTATGTGTGTGTATGTTGTATCACACATACACATACCTATGTATAAGAGACTTCCAACAATCCAAAACCAATCAATGAAAAGCAGAAGTTCAACACAAGAGGTGGCCATGAGAACCCAGCCTTAAGTGCCTGGCCCTTACCCTGTCAGACCTAGGAATTCTCCAAAACCCTGGTGAGACCTTGGCTTTTCAACTGGGATGTGCATTGAGGGACGTCTCAAAGACACAGAGAACTTATTTAACACCAGGATGAATCTATTGTTTCACGGTTTTACACTGTAGGTTCTAGAGTACATTGTGGTAACCCCTTTGAATTCCCAGTGCCCATTTAGACATAGGCCACCCTTGCTGAACAAAACCTAGGCAGATGAAACTCACGGTGGATGCACAGGTTCAGAAAGAGTGACTTCCAAGACCCCGCTGATGGCAGCACTCTTCCCCAGTAATTTTCTTACTAGTTGCTATTTGTTTTGTCCGTTGTTCTTATTTTGAATAAGAACCATTACTCTTTAGAAGTAAAATCAATATAATAATCATTTGTTTATTTATTCCCCACTTGAAGACCCAGGGTAACAAGGGTGGATTGCACATGGGGCGTGGGCATCAGAAACTGGAGAGCCTCACCCTGCCTGGCCTGTCAGGCTCGTGTGCTTGTGCAAGCCCCATAGCTCCTTGGGGACTCCGTTTCCTCACCCAATGGTAATGACCAGCTTCACAGGGTGGCTGTAGAGCCTAATTAAGGATTGAGAAGGAGGCAGAAAATACAAAGTGCTGCATATACAAAAAGATTTTCATCCATATTTGTTTTTGAGCTCAGTAACCTGTGAAAGAAAGTATTTATGACCTAGAAGATAAGTCTGGCTACTCTTATTCTAAAATGATTCACTTGGTATTGACTGGAAATTGGACCATGTTGTTGTTCCTTTTGTTCTAGTACATCTCGTGGCCCTTGCTACTAACTTTCTGTGTATGGCTTGTTAACTCTAGGTCTCCATTTCCTTGACCACCAGGACTTTCTCTATGATTCCTTCTTGCTCAGATACACTGTGATGGACTAAGGTTTTTGCTTGGTCCCTCTATCCCTGAACCATACTCAGATTTGGTGGGTGGCATTCAGCTTGTGAGTGAACCCATAGGGTGATCCTCTCAATCAGAAGAGGCAGGGACTTTTGAATTCCCCACCTCTCTACTGAGTGACCAGAAGGCCTCGGCAGATTCAGTCAGTGTCTCAATTGCTAATTGTTTACTGAGTGAAATGAGCAAAAGGATCATTGGTCCTGAAGCAAAGAGAGAGAAGCTGACAGCATGGGAGAAACTAGCCAAAAGGGTGGGTTGAGTTACTTCCTTGAAAACCTTATTATTCCTATCACATTTTTAGTATTGTAATTATAGAGGTTCTCCTTGTACTGGAGAGAGTCAAGGACCAAAACTATTTAGAAAGAGAAAAGAACTCAATGCCTTATCCCCAAGAGGTACTCAAAACCATCCTGTGAAGCGTTTATTGCTGAGAGAGGAATAGATGCCAGGGGATACCATTTACTTAAATAGAGCCTCTCTGTACCCTCAACAGACATGATGAAGAAATTCCCTCGGCCTGCACAGCTGTGTTCAGACCCTCAGGCTCATTCTATTGGAGGCAGCTGGGTGAGCCTCAGGGCTTAGGTGAGGAGGAGGGAGAGAGAGGTGGCTACTGCAGGTCGCCAGGCCAGGTGGCTGTAGAGAGGTGTGGGGTCATCAAGGCTTATATGAGGAGGATGGTGAGCACAGGCCAAAGGGGAGAATGTGATGCTGACTTTGGCCAGCTTAGCATGAGGCAGATGGAGGGAGGTGGAGGAGAGCAGGAGAGAACGTGTTTTAGAAAGCACAACAGCCTCTCATTTGTGTGCAAGTGAACATGCAAGTGCCTTCCAAGTAGGATCCCGAAAACGATGCAGATAAATTGAAAATTTGATATGTAATAAGCATTCTACTTTAAACATGTATAAACATAATAAAGAAATTTGGCACTGGTAGAATAAGATGCATATCCTAATTATATTAATATTGGATGTATTGTTAGTGGATGTTGAGTACCCTTTATCTGAAGTGCTTGGTACCAGAAGAGTTTTGGATTTCAGATTTTTTTCAGATTTTGGAATATTTGCATATACATAATGAGCTATGTTGGAATGGGACCCAAGCCTAGACACAAAAATTTATTTATGTAGATGGTGATTTTCTACAATATTTTTAGTGTTTCTGCATTTTGACCATGACCTTTCACATGAAACCAGGTGTAAATTTCCCATTTGTGACATCATGTTGGCGCTCATATGTTTGAAAGTTTTGCATTTCACATTATATATATCATATATATATGTGTGTGTGTGTGTATATATATATACACATATATATATCATATATATATATGGGATTTGGGATGTTCCACCTGTACCATTTCTGAACTTTAAGAATCACTTTAGGAAAGTGCAAAAATAATTTTGAAACTTCAAACTTTTTGGTGTCTACAGATGATTTTCTTAGGAAACTGTGGCTAAGGAAATGTTGGACGGAAAAATTTTTCAAACTAAAGCATTATAAGTCATCTCCTTTATTTGTGGGATAAATTTTCTGTTTCAGCACCACTACAGAAAAATGTCACATGCTATAGATTAAACACAAAAACCAGCTATTCATAACACATGGAGGCAAATATAGCATGCTCTGAGAGGGACAGATATGGACACATGTCTGTCGCAAAATCTGATTTTAATCATCCTCTGAAAAACAGCCTTTCTGCAAGGAAAAGTTGTCATTATTATATCTCACAGAGTTGTCATTTTCAAGGGTTAATTCGACCTGCTCTGATGATAGAAACAAAAGACACTATGGAAACATCGTTTTCATTCTGGGCACCCCGCCCCTGCTTTTTCTGGGTGGTAGAAGGAAGAAGCTTTCAGCTATTCCCTGTGTATTTTATACTGAATAGGTGGAAGAGGTTGATGCAGAGCAAGTTAATTCTAACCTGCATGCTGCAGCTTAACCACCCAGCTGGTAAAGAAGTGCAAATGAATTGTTAGCTATGAACGATTTCTCAATCTACATCCCATTCTGAGGTCAACTGGCATCACAGGTGCACTTGGCCACGAGGCCCTCATAATCTCAGAAGCAGATCTGGCTGCCAAGTCCAAGTTGCTATGACTATGAACATAGTATAACATTCCCACTCCAAGCCAGGACCTGTAACTCTTGCGGCTGTTCACTGAGGGCCCTTCTTGGTACCATTCTGACTCATACACACTGGGCACAGTCATGGAGCAGGTGAAGGACTTAAGTGTCACTAAGTTGGTTTCCAATTGCTTCCAGGAAAAAAAAAAATCCTTGGTCCTGACCCATGGCACTCTCTCCCCTGTGTTCACAGGCCCCAGAGAGGAGATGCAACCATTGCTGTCTTGACTGTAAGTGCTGTCTCTCACACTTTGAGGGGTTCAAAACAAACAGAAACATATGGACATTAGTGCTTTGGAGACAAAGTATAGAAGAAAAAAAAAACCACATGTATCTGAAAACTCTGCCAGGCATCTCAGCCCTGACATGCCACTTCTGACTCTTCCAACTTCAGAACATTCTGTTTTAGGAGTTGTCAATCAATCCGACATCATATGCTAGTTTTACCATGTTGATACACATCAACCAGAAAGGAAGCCAAAAGGAAGGTTCTGCCACTATAGCTACCTTTGGCAAAGCCGCAGATAACTCTGGATCTCAGCCCCCCAACTTGCCCCTGGACATTTTCCCTACTGTGTGGTTCTGGGCTGGCTGTCTAACTTTTGGACCAGGCATCTGTGGAGCTGGGTAAACACTGAGGTGTCATGAATATTGAACTAATAAACAAATAGCATTAATAACCAATAGACCCCTCACAAAGCAATGGAGTAGCAAACTCACCTTGATGTGGCCTCTGTATCTTTGCCAACTGAGAGCTTAAATGCCACTTTGTCATTTCTGCATAGTCATTTACATTGCCATTTCTTCCCTCATGGGATCAAATGTTCACACATTTTGAGGTGTGTGCATCTAATGACACACTCTGGGAGGTAAGCACAAGTCATGGTAACCAGCCACATCCTTTATCTCTTGCGTCCCAAGAGTTTGCAGAACTTTATCTTGATGATGAAATGGCCTTTAGAAGTGGGTATCGCAGAGAGCAGAATGTGAACATCATTACTGAGAAAACGTGTTTTTCTTTTAAACAGAGAAACCGACAGCCATGCACTAAAAAAACCAGAAGAAGGAGGAAAAAAAAGTTGAGCTACCACAAAACAAACAAATATTCAGCTCGGTTTCAGGAAGCTTAGAGAGGATCAAACAAGCCTTTCTCTATTGAACTCTTGGGAGAACATTTATGCTTTCTCCAGCCTCAGTTCCTATTTACGCGGCTGGCTTTTATATGTCGACCTCAGGAGGGCATTCCAACTTCAGGGTACTCACAGAGCTGAGGCCTGAAAATCCCCCCGCCCTCTACTCAGCTCTCACATTTTCACAGTCCAAGAGCTCACATTTGAATTTATTTCCAAACATGGTTCAAACCACTGCTTTGCCCACGAGGGGAGGGGAGGATAGCTCAGAAAGTGGGAAGAGAAATTCCAAAAGCAAGGGTAAGAGAGCTTCCAGGGGATGTCAGCACTTCTCAGGGGAGACTGTCTCTTCCTGTGGGATGAAAGCAGGAGGGAGAACAACCTCAGAAGGAGATTGCTATTTTCTGTTGGTCCTTGGGGGACGATGTGGTGCGTGGCTGGATCTCCAAACAAATTATATTCAATATGAAGGCCAACCCCTTGCAAGCAAAATTCTAGTTTCAAAATCAATCTACTTTTCAAATTTTGGTGTCATTCATGTTCATGACAATATTTTGGTTGATATTTTCATCCCCATTTGATGGATGAGAAAACTGAGGCTCTGTGATTTTGTAACAAGTCCAAAGTCACAAACATATGCATAGAAAGATAAGATTAACCCGAGTCTTTTTGCCTTTCACCCCTCAGTTCTTTCCAGCATGTCCCACTGTATCCCAAATACATTCTTCCTTACATCCCATATGATCATCAGTGGGAAGAGAGAGATTTTGGAGAAGACTGAAGATTTTGGACTGGGGAGTAGAAATAGGACAAGAAATATTACCACTTGTGTTGTTACTATGTCCCCATCTTTTCATGGAAACATACAGAAGTTTTCTTTTAAACTTACATGTCAGGGCCTGCCGGTGAAACATAAATCACACCCAGCATCTAGTGCCAGTTCACCTCAGAGAAGCAAGAGATGAGAAGGCTGCTGTCTCCAGAGAGGTCAAATCTGAAGTATGTACGCCTAAACCCACATAGAAACCTTATGTTGCTGGCCTCTGGAGAAAGGCTCAGGAAGCATGACCCAGACTGGAGCAAAATCACTTCTTCCATACATTGTGTGCTCCTATTCAGATATCTCCCATTGCACACTGATGTAGCTCCATCAGTACCTGCTTGGTATAATGGGAGCTTAGAGAGAATTTCCTGTCTATGCTGAACAACTTCCCTTTATAGCTGGTGTGCAAATCTTCATCCTTTTTCTGTTATGATGTAATCGTTTGGAGTTACCTAAAATACCCAACTATTTTCTATGGTACAAAATCCATCTGTTTCCTGCTACCTAGCCCGCTTCCACCTCCCCCAACTTCAATACTCTCTAGTACAGGAGAAGGCTTCCACTGCAGGAGGCTTCTGGAATCATTCCCACAAATAGTAGCAGCCCTCTGCCCCCTCCTCCCACCCTAATCTTTGTTAAAGTCGGTATAACATGTCCATAAAGTCAACTATCCCTTTCAGAGTTGGGAACAGCCATTTTAGTCACCTAAATCTGAGAGAGATAAATTTACAATCCACTTTAGGTTTATGTGGGGAACCATAAATATCAGGCTTGAGCCCTGAGGGCTAGAATTTCATGGGCCATTAAGCATGTCACCAGGTGGAAAGCTGTCAATAGCTGGATGTGAGTTATACTGAGATAACCCGCAGTCAGCCTGGCTTAGGAGCATGTACCCTGATCAGAGAGGGCTGTCCTTTCTACTTGACCCATCAGTCCACTCACTGATCTTCTCTCCCTCCTCTGAATGTACCACTCTCCATGGTTTCTCATGGCTTGTCCTCTGTGCTAAATAGCGGGCAGCCTTTCTCTTCCCTAGTGTGAAAGGTTGGTGACATATAGAAAGAAAGGGACATTCACAGTGAGACAGACCTGGATTTAGGTCCTTGCTCTGCCATCAAATAACTATGAAATGATGCACAAGTTTCTTAATCCATTTTAGCTTCAGTTTTTCCAACTGTAAAGTTAACAAAGATAATTAATAGATCATCAAGAAAGGTAGAAGTAGGGCCAGTGGATAGAGAGGAGAAAGAGAGATTTTCTACTTATTAGACAGAAGAACTTGCTAAAAGGCAGATCGCTTTAAAAATAGAATAGGCTGCCTTAAAAAGAAGTGGAGTGAATACTGTTTACTGCAGGTTTTGTGTTTAAACTGATATAGGGTCCTGGGAATATGTGGACATTTATTATTTATTGTGGCACTGGGGGCATCACTTATTCTAGGTGTTCTTGACCCCCATGCTACACCCCTAAACCCCTAGAGGGAGATTAAGAGTGGATATGTGCAATTCTCTGCTAATCTTGAAATTTTATGATTCTGAGACTGGAATGTGTCTTTCCAGAAAAACCAAAAGAAATCTTCTCAAAGTCCTCTATGGAGAAGAAGAGTAAAATGACATATTTTCTTGTTTTCATTTTCTTTCTAGAAAACTAATCCCTTCCGTGTTTTTTCTCTTCCCTTTAATTAGTTGGTAGAGAATTACATTTCCATCAAGTGCACAGAACACATTTAACCATTGTGAAACACTTAACATTTAACACAAACCACATGGCCATAAGTTTTAATTACTTCCCACTCCACAAATAGGTCCATTTTTAGAAAAATCAAAATGCTGTATGCAGCTTCTTATTCTCCTGCCTCCATTGTCTCTGTTTGACTAGCTCGGTGGTACATCCCCATCCTGCCCTCAGCTGCCTGAGCCCCTGGCACCTGCCAATAAAAGTGATGACAGACTTTGATGCTCACACAGGTTTCCAACAACAGAGTTCACTTCATAATCACCAGAGTTCAGCCAGTAAGGCTGATCTGAGTGACACTGGATTTTTCACCTGAGATGTTACACTATAGGCTTTTGTTTCTATGGGTTATGAAGCACTTTGAAAGTGAATTTTTTAGCTTGCTAGGGGAAATGACCTATAAGCCTGCAGACAAATCTCAACTGATTGGACAAAACCCAAACCCTTGTTCTAGTGCCTGAGTTTGCTTGGAAAATTGGCTGCCATGTGTGAGACGGAGTCATCCTCTGGGAGAATGCATGTGTGTGCATAGGTGTGTGTGTGCCTTTGTGTGTGCGTGTGTGTGTGTGTGTGTGTTCAAACAAGCACAAGGCATAAAGCAAATCAGACATTTACAAAGCAGAGTCTTCTCTTGGCCAAAGTGAATGTCAAGGGCAGCCTTCAGTGGGAGGAGGGTAGTGGAAGATGAAAGGGCACCATGCAAACACTTAGCTGGGGACGGCTAAGACAGGGCTGCCAACCATAGGTCATTACAAAGTGATTGTCATCATTGACCAAACACTGATCACTGAGGGAGTGAGTACTTGTTCCAACCTGATCTCATTTGTTCCCATCTTACAGATGAGGCTCAAAAAGTTTAAATAACCCACCTGTGATCACATTACTTATAGGTAACAGAGGCAGAGTGGAGCCTTTAGTGACCTGTCTGAAGCCCCTTGACTTTTCATGGCACTGTCCCCTTTCAATGGCCTTCTCAGTTTGAGTTTGATGGCATCTGCCTCTCAGGCCCTGTTGTAGCCAGCCTCTCTCCCTCTTTCTCTCTTTTTTGTCTCTATTTCTCCAAGTTGGTTCTCTTATTTACTTCCAATTATAATTTATGTTTCTGATACCCTAGGGTATCATATTTTCACTTTTGAACTTTCAAAACTACTAAGAGCTTCAGGGATAGTCAAAATCTCAATAAGACCACAAATCCCAACAAGAGATCCAACCTCTGTAGCCAAACTTCAGATGAGGACATGGCTTTTCTTTTCTCCTGTAAAAGTCGCCTTTTTGGGTGGTTGGAATTTAGAATGGCTATCATTTTAATCCCAGGAACTGCAGAATACAGACTTGTTAACCAAAATTTCTCACAAGCTAAGAACAGAAAAGTCTTATTCTTCCCGTTGTAAATAAAGATTTCAATCTTTTCATCCTGAAATAGGGATAATGCAAGTGTTTGAATTTATACCCTAAAATGTTTGATGGTACAGTTAACTATCTGTTTTAGAGGTAGAGTTTTATAAGAGGAAGATTTATTTTTAGCCTTGACATGATTCGAATATAATGGAGATTTTTTTCCACCATATTTTATTTTACAAATTTATTTCCAGTGAAACTACATAGCTAGACTAAAACATCAAAAACAAGCAGACACATAAACAAATGAGCAGTAAAATCCTATCGCGTTTGTTCTTTGCTGTGGAACTGGAACCCAGGCTCTTTGAGATTTGCAATGCTGTGTAACTTGTTGCAGTAGGCTGAATAACGTCACTGTGCATCACTCTCACGCCCCCACACAAAAAGATGTCTACATCCCAATTCCCAGAACCTGTGAACATGTTATTTTAGTCAAAAAGGACTTTGTAGACATAATTGAGAATCTTGAGATGGGGAGACTATTCTGGATGATCTGGGTGGGCTCAGTATAATCACAGGGTCCTTAAAAGAGAGAAGCAGGAGGGTGAAAGACAAAGAAAGTGATGTGACTGTGGAGCTTCTACTAATAACTTCTACCAAACTGAAGAAATTTAGGTGATTGGTTTTTGAAAATAGAAACAAAAAAATCAATGATAAAAAACTGAAATAACTCCAGTTCTCTTAACTCAAGATCTAAGGGGCTCTGAGAATCAGAATTTAGGTTTGATGCTGCTGCATTGCTGGCTTTAAAGATGGACAAAAGAGCCACTAGGCAAGGAACACAGGTGGCCTCTAAAGCTAGAGGAGTTAGGAGGCAGATTTTCTGCTAGAGGCTATAGAAGGAACTAGCCCTGCTAACCCAGTGTTAGCATAGTGAATTTGATTTTGAACTTCTGACCTCTAGAAGTTTAAGAGAATAATTTTGTATTGTTTTTAAGTCCAATTTTTGGGAACTTATTCTAGAAGTACTAGGGAACTAATACACGTGTTCGCCATTTATTGCATCTCTTGCATTCTCATAGTGCTTGACATATAATATGGACTCATAAATTGATATTTATTGAATGCATTGAAACTGTAAAGGAAGGAAGTCTTGAGAATGGACTGTACCAAATTCATGGCAACATTTCCTGATTACAAATTCCCTGTCTCTGAAGACCTGAAGAATGTTTCTCTAAGGGTCAGAAGGGTAAACTGTTAACCTGGCTACTCATGGCAAGGCCCTAGCGTTTAGGAAGCTTTGTATTAGCCCTTCAGGCCTAGCAAGTTCTTTCCTGGGAGCAGATGGAGATCGCAGGGCATGATATACAACATTTAGAGGCTAATCGCTTTAAGAGTACTTACTTGGGGCTTCCAGGGACTAAAAGCTCCAGGGAGACAAGGAAGAAGAAGAGGCCATGCCAGTACTGTCAACACAACTAGCAAGTAGCAGCCCCTTGCAGAATGTCTGGTATATTGTAGGTCCTTGATGAGTTAATGATAGAACGTATGACATTTGGAGTTAACATGCAAGGCTTTCTACCTGAGGTCAATCTCCCACCATCTCTACCCTCTCTGCCTCCCTGGATGCTAATTTTGATCAGATGTTACTGAAGAAGAGCAAAGGAGAGCACCTCCAACTTCAGGGATGACCCATAGATCTGTCAACCTGCCACACGCATTTTTGGCATTGATGCTAGAGTCTACAACAACATACCTCACCTCTTTTGGTACTCTCTCACTTGCTTAATTTTTCTTTTGTGAACTTGTTCACATCTTTTAATTTAAAGAAAAATATATTAAGCCAGTTTAATCTGATTGGATAATTCCCTTTGGGAACTTAACACTTAACGGTTATATTAGTGATTTACAGTGACTTCTTATTCAGGATTCTTTTAGATGTGTTATAGCGGTAAAATCAATAACTTCTACCAAACTGAAGAAATTTAGGTGATTGGTTTTTAAAAAACAGAAACAGAAAAATCAATGATAAAAACTGAAATAACTCCAGTTCTCCTAAGTCTGGTCTAGATAGAGGGCTCTTAGAATCAGAATTTAGAAAGGGAGTGGCCTTGGGAATCACCACTTCACATATGGGGAGAACAGGCCCAGCTGGAGCCTCACCAGCTCACACAGCCAGGAGATAGTAGACTCAGAATTCTACCTCGGGCCGTCTGAGCCCCAAGCCAGCGTGTATACCCATCTGCCTTGCTTCTTTAGAAGATGGTCCCAGGGGGTTGGAGGCACACAAATAGACACCCATCTTGCCTTCAAGGCATTTACAATCTATCAAGGGAAATAAAATAAAATATGTATGTAAAATTAAGATGCAGCCACATAAATGTTTATAGTAGCTCAACTCACAATAGCTAAAGTATGGAACCAACCTAGATGCCCTTCAACAGAGGAATGAATAAAGAAACTGCGGCATATATATACAATGGAACATTACTCAGTTTTAAAGAAGAATGAAATTATGGCATTTGCCAGTAAATGGATGGAGCTGCAGTATAATATGTTAAGCCAATAAATAAGCCAATCCCCCCAAAACAAAGGCTGAATGTTTTCTCTGATATGTGGATGCTAATTCACAGTACGTGGGGTGGGCTAGGGAAGAATAGAGTTACTCTAGGTAGAGGGGAGTGAAGGGAGGGGAAGGGGTATGGAATAGGAAGGATAGTAGAATGAATCCGACATTATTACCCTGTGTAAATATATAACTATATGATCAGTGGAATTCTATGTCATATACAACCAGAAGAATGAGAAATTATACTCCATCTATGTATGATGTATCAAAGTGTATTCTACTGTCATATATAGCTAATTAGAACAAATAAAAAAAGAGACAAACAGATATACTCTACAAAAGAGGTGGTAATTAAAAAGAAATCTTTAAATCATTTACCCCTGAGATAGTACAAAAAAAATTTTTTTACAATAGTAATCAAACTTGTGAAATAGTGAACTTGCTCCCATTTGCAAGATTCCTTGGAACCAAGTACTTGGTATATAACTTAGTTAAGGATTGCACAACACATGCTATTTGGGTATCTCATACAAACAACAGGTGACTACATGATGCAAACTGGATGGTATTTACTGGGCAGGTATCTCCTGGTCTGCCCATGTAAACCAAACCAGAGATTGAGTCAAAAGTGAAGGGAAAATAAAGCATAAATCCAATGATCAGCACCCCAGGAGACCAAGAGATCATCTCCCTACCCTCCAATTGGTGGCTTGCTCTAAAACAAAAATACCACTCAAGCTGGGATAGAGGAAAGCCCTTGGTTTGGGACTCAGCTACAAAGTATTAGCAAAAAGAGATTATTGCCCACTAGAGACTGTCTTCTTGGTATAACAACAAGAAGAGAAAGACCATTGAATAGTGGGATTTGTGAGAAGTATGGGTCATGTATCTGCAGCCCTAGTTGTTTGCAGAATTGGCTATGTGGTTGGCACATGAATATTAGAAACCACAAATCTCCAGGGTTTCCTGAACAAAGTAAAAGACCTTGTTTTCAGATTGCCAGGTTGGACGTTGGCTCATTAAAGAAGAGCCTGGGTGAGTTCCAGAGCTACCTAGGTACTCCCTTCTTCTCCCTGCCTCCCGCTCCCTCTCCTCTCACTTGGGATCTGGGTACCTCAGTGGGTCCAACTGTAGCTTATGATGCTTCTGCCAAACCTCCAGGAAACAAGCCCTCTCCATGACAACTGCCAACCAGGAATTCACAAAACACAATTCTGGACTATGGGACAAACTATATTTCCATGAATAAAACCATGGGAAGCTTATTCTTTTGCTCCTGGGGGACAAGAACAGCTATTCCCCAGTTGGATTATGCTGCTTCTGAGGGCCAGAAAAAGAGTGAACCTCCCTGTACAGACAAGAGAGCCAATTCTGGAGAAGCTGAGCCCAAGTTGGGTCCCCTTAAAAACTTTTCTGTGGGGGCTGGGATTGTAGCTCAGCGGTAGAGCACTTGCCTTGCATGCGTGAGGCCCTGGGTTCGATCCTCAGCACCACATACAAAGCAATAAAATAAAGACATTGTGTCCATCTACAACTAAAAAAAAAAATTAAAAAAAAAATACCAAACTTTTTTGTGGGAACTGGACATGGAAACCAGGTCCTTCCATGTTTTTATCTGGGCAGACTTTGACTCCTGTATAGAATTTTTTTCTTTTGGTACTGGAGAATGAACTCAGGGGCACTCGACCACTGAGCCACATCCCAGCCCTATCTTGTGTTTTATGTAGAGACAGGGTCTCACTGAGTTGCTTAGCACCTTGCCGTTGCTGAGGCTGGCTTTGAACTGGAGATTCTCCTGTCTCAGCCTCCCTAAGTGCTGGGATTACAGACTTGCGTCACCATGCCTGGCTCTGTATAGAATTATTATCTTAAGTTGTAAGTAAATTAAGCAAAGTCTTAGAAGGTATAATTGAAGAGAAAAGAGGAAGAATGATATGAGTTTTTAAATCCCTTGGATACGGACAAATAAGCTTCCTCTGTACACTACATTTTTATGTACACTGCCTGGAATGCTCTCTCCATTCTCTCATCACTTCTCTACATGCTCTGAAATATTGTTTAGCCATCTCTCATCCACAGTGATTTCCAGGGGTAGGTCTCATATCATTTCTTTCCTTAGCCCCTGTTTCCAAAGCATTTAAATTGTGCATTTGTGTACTTTTCTTTTATATTGTGCATTTGTGTACTTTTCTTTCTACCCCTACCTCCTCCAAAAAGGAGGAAGGAGGAAGGTTAGGAAGAGGCGGAGAGGGAGGGGGAAGAGGAGGGAGAGAAAAACAGGGTGTATATAGGGAGATTCCGTCTTTTCTTTCTTGTCCTTGGTGCTTTCCACACATACTGGGAGGGAAGAAAGATCAGGGGGATTCCTGAATGAATAAATGAAATTTAAATGTGCATTTCCCAAGCATCCAGTAGACCAGAGAGGCCAGAATTCTGAACAATGGTCAGGAAAAAGAAGACCCACTTCTGGGCTGGTCTCCCCACAGGTCACATCAGCAGGGCAAAGCCCTTCTGGATGTTTATCTGTTCACCTGTCTAATTGTACAACTATGTTTTTAAAACTCAGAGGGTTGTTCTTTGTAAAATTTATGAAACACATTTTTTTCCAATTGTAAAAATGATTTTTTAAATGCCAGCCTGATCTACTTTGATTTCAGTGAGCTGCTATTAAATGTAAAGAAGATAACATTTTGGAAGGTAAGTTTGTGTTTAAAGAGTTTTGTTTAACAATGCTAAATAGGATACATTTTTCTATTTGAAAAAAAAAAAAAGCCCTTATTTCAATCCTAATGCTTAGAATTTCAGCTTAAACTACAACAGGTTTTCAGAAAGGTATTGGAGAAGAGGCTGATGGTCCTTGTGGAATCCTTCGGCCAAGACTTTCCTTCTTTCAGCTTAGATTGTCATTTGAGCATACTGACCTGTCCCTGACAGGAAGTTCATGAAAACCAGAGGAAGAGAAAGCTACTACAAGCCTGCTGCTCAGCATGAACAAGAACAGAAGGCAAAATGATTACTTCTGGGACATATTACACAACTTGGAAATGGTGTTCAATAAAAGAAAAGATAATTTGGGGCCACACAACCTGGAGTGAACATATGACCTGCAGTCACTGGTCTGGATTTAGAAAACTGCTTTGATCCCCAGAGGGTAGATTGTTAATGAGTATTTTAAAGGACAAGATTGAGGCAGTCTGATAGAATGTGAAAGGGTCCTGGTTTTCATGGGCTCTAGTCTTCCATATCTGTAAGCAACTGGAACTGACTCCAAACAAGACTCTTCATACCTCCCTGAAAAATGTTCTTTTCTATAAGAGGGGAGGTAAGGATCACCAGATAAACTCTCTGGTCCATTCTACACTCAGATCTAGGCTTTTATGGCCATATTAACATGCAAAAGATTCAAGAACAAGAGCAATTAATGCTTTTACCTTTTTGCTACCAGAAATGAAGGTCAAGCAACCTTATTATAAAAAATAATTTTTTACTTGTATCTTAATAATCAGTACATAATTTATATAGAAATGTAAGGATTGTGAAGAACTTAATTGTATATAACGGTCTACTTTCTGAATTTGATATGCTCATCCTTGCCAGATCATCTTCACAAAATAAATGCTAATTACTCAAAATGGTCAAGCTTCAGATGTAAAAAAAAAAATCATCATATAAATCACGGACAACAAGGGGGTAAAAAAAAAGTAAGTGTATTTAAAAATTTTCAAGCTTATACAAAAACCCAGTAGCATAATCAATCCATCCTACCCCAGACCCCTGGCCCTGCCACTCTGGCTTCACCTATTCCCCACCTGACCCCAACAGACTTTTTTTCTGGATCATTTTAAAGTAAATCTCAGCTAACTTGTCATTTCATCCATAACTTCTGTAGTCTTCATCTCTGATACAGATATTTTCTTAAGAAAAACTCCCATGCCATTATCATATCTGACAATATTAAAAAAAATTCCTCCTTATCATGTAAAATATCAGTCCATATTCAAATTTCATTAATCTTTTATAATATACTTTTTCCTTTCAGCTTTTGGCTTGAATCAGCATCTAAACAAGGTGAAACGGATTTCACCTAATACACAATACTTTGTCTTGTAAATATTTCTTCCAGATGCTAACATTACTTAAACACAAAATATCTGGAACACAGATAATGTTTCAGATAAGGCCAGCTTCCTTGCTACTAAATATTTCATTATCTGAAATGTCTGATTCTATGAATCAGATATAAATGTAGTAAAAGGCTCAGAACCGGAAAAATATCCTGCAGTTCTCATAGTTTTCCCTAATGCGTAAATGATTTAGGCAACCTTAACTGAGCACTCTAAAGAGATTTTGTTAAACTTTACAACATTCCTGGGGAAAATACATCTGACTAATGGCCTTTATTTTACCCACATACAAGCTGCATTTTCTAGACCGTCAAGCAGCCCAGCAGCAAATGTAGCATTTTTAGTGGTAGCTCCATTTACACTTCGGAAAAAAATAAGAAAAATTTAGCTAAATGTGGGACGAGGGTGTCTTTGGAAATATTGCTAAGAGTGCTAAACTGTCTTTGACTTTGGCTTTTGGGAGGAGGAAGGTGAACAGTTTCTCCATTCAGATTCATGAGGCCTCTCTGGTAACACACAGGCAACTGCTGTGACTCATGACTAAAAATCCTGTTTTATAACCCTAGCCTGTGTTTTGTAACACGCACCAACATAACAAAATAAAATAAATAAATAAAGACAATTTAGAAACCAAAACCGAGGCCTGCACCTGGCACTAGTATCAAGATCTCAAGATGTCAGAGTGGCTACTTAATCCAGATAAAGTGGGCAAGGCCTTATCCCTTCCTTGGCAGGAAAGTGGAGGCTTCCTGCCTGCTGCACACATGCCCACAGGAGGAGCAACCATGAATTTAATTTTCTTAAAACAGAAGCATTTTCAGACTTGTGTTTTCCTGGACAGTTGCCCAGTGGCTGTAATCCATAAGGGCGTGTAATTGACAGTAATGTGAATCATTCACTGAAATTCTGGCACACACAAAAAAAAATTATTTTTTTTCCAGGAAAAAATTAAGGATCAGATTCATCTTGTCCATTGAAAATAGCAATTACTTTACATTTCAGCTTATTAGCTACTTTCATATAAAAAAATCCCTGTAATTTGCACCATCCGAATGTGTGGTAAAGAAGAGGCACAGTTGCACAACGCATGCAATCGGATGGGATGGGTCAGACGTAATCTGTGAAATGGCAGATTTAGATGGGTCACTTGATATAGCACACGCGGAATTCCTCTCCCAAGAGTGAAATCCAGGAGACAATCCAACCAGTGATTTTTGCCCCTTGAAAAGCTGCGACCTGCCCAGGACCTTGTAATTATTATTGTAATACTTGGGGCAGGCAGATCAAACTGCCTCAATGTCCAGAAGCAGCTTCGGAATTCCTTTCACAGGAACCCAAACACAGGGATCTCCAAAAGAAGGACTGGGGATTTTCCCAGATATAACATTTTAGACCTGGTACAGCATTTTTCCAATCTATTCTTTTTGAATGAGAGAGAGAATCATTTGAATTAACTTCACTATCAAACTGAAAGGGCTCCCTCTTTTCCAAAGCACAGGCATAGAAACAAAACACTGGAAATCCACGGAAGATTTCATTCCATTTAGATAAACCCTGATTCTGTCTGAACACTAGAGGTTCAGAGATTTATCTGAAACTCCAGCACCTGTGAAACTGGAAGCCCTTGTCCAGACCTGCAAGGTGTTTGGGGCTTTGGGTCCCTGGGGGAACGGAATATTTTGAACTGTGAAAATCCCAGGAATATCGGAAAAGACAAGCAAACAAACTTGGGTCTCTGGAATGTTGAGCCAACACTCTTTTCCTCAATAGACAACACTCCAGGAAGATGGTTTGGATTAATTTCCTAATAATGGGATCTCCCATTCTTAGAAGTAAAATTGAAGTCAAATTTCACTAAATCAGAGGCTATGCCAAGATTGTGAGGAATGAAACTCAAGTTCATTGTGTGTTTTATTATTACCAATAATTGAGAAGCTTCCTATACAACAGTTGGGGGATGGGATCATTAGCTCATAATGTTTCCCGTAGTTGCTAACAGGGAAAATGAAGGTGGATTCTTACAAACCACTAAAAAGAGAGAAAACTATGCATATAAATAGGACCTGCAAAAATATTTTAGATGCTGCAATCTCAATTATAAGACAGTAGCAAACTGTCAAAATCTGAGAAGTAACATGTAATATGTATAAGTAGATCTTTGCAGGCATTCTCTTTGTTTCTATATGAATACATTTTACATGAGCCCAAATAACTGGAAATGTGTTATTTATTTTTATAATTGAGAAAAATGTGTTAACGTTCTGGAATGTCCATGTGTGGAAAAATAAAACATTATATGGAATTGCACACACATATGATTTATAATGCATATACCCATGACTAGGAATCTTAACGAAGGACCTTATTCAACAGAAAAAACTTTTTTTTTTCCTTCAGCATTTGCAATTCTGGTATACCATAATGCTGAGGCCAGGCATATATTTTATTAATTTAAGTCCTAGCTAAGCAATAAAATGTGTGTCATTTTAAAGAAAGAAAATGTTTTCCACAAATGTTAAATTTGATGTCCATTGATGCCCCTTGCCATGATGAATGCTGTGGTGCTGCCACCAGATCCTACCCTTTAGGACGGAGGTCCTCACTCTCTGCTGGAGCCCAGAATGTTGACTGCCAAAGACTCACAGCTGTGTTGTTCCCTGAGCTTTGCCATTAGCTAAAGGGAGCTTCCATGCCTGTGGTTTTGCCTGTCCCTGGGTGCAGCTGGCCTCCAACGGCTGGTTGATGCAGAGTAAGATCCAGTCCTCTTGCCTCAATTTGGGACATCAGTGAAAGGCCATTCCCACTTCTCATCTTCCTTTGGCATCTGCTGAAGCCTAGGTTACAATTGCTTGACAGTTCAAGTTCTTCTGTACAGTGCAGAGCCACTCATACCACACAGGTGTTGCTCCTATGAGCACCCCCCTCCCAAGAAACTTTCTGTATGCAAATTGCACAGTCTCAGTGTCTATGCTCTGGGAAACTCAATCAAAGATAACAACCATTTATTCAAAGATACTTAAGCGTAGGGTAGATTCAACTTAGTTTTTATGCCAAGAGGGTTGTTTCTAGAAGTTTCTAAGTCTGGCAGTGCAAAGTGAGCTGAATTAATGTTGATGGAACAATATGAGAAACTTGATGTGAGGTTTTGGCCAAGTGCAGATGCAGAGTGCAAGCAGCTGGCTCTTCTGTGTTTCAGGGCACATTCACTCAACCCTCCAGAATTCTTCCTTCTAAGTGAGACTCGGGTAGAATGAGGGAGAACTCACTAACCATTAAAGAGTATCTGAAACCCTATGAGAACCTGTGAGAATGGGACCCATATTGGTCATTTTGTTCACCAGAAATCTAACCTAAGAGAAACACATCAATAGAATCTCAGGTAAAGTAATTTAGGGCAATAAAAACATATTCTTCTAAATGATACTGTCCCCAAGTGGCTCCCATAATGAAAATGAGAACATCTTCCCGTCTTTCAAATCACCCCAATTACACAAGGATTAGGTAACTTCCACAAATCAGGCCAGAGAAAGTTTTTTGATTAAGAAAATATCAGACAGAACTCTTTTAGGGGGGAGCCAAAGGAAGGAGAAGGGAGAGGGATGGTGGTGTGGACATACCTGATTCCACATTGCTTTCCTTTCCAACCTTGAAAACCATCAGCTGAGCTGCCTTCTAAGAAGAGTTATCTACTTGGCTTATATTTTGCTGTGTGAGACAGTAGCACAAAGTGAAGAAGGTTCCTCTCACTGTGTATTAAAGACTCCTGTCTGAGAAAGGAGGGGAAGGAGCAAAAGAGCATACAAGAGACGGCATCTTTATCCAAAAAATCAACTCCAGAAGGCCTAAAGATCTTTGACTCTGCCCCACTCATCTCCATCTGCTCTCAAGGAGCTTACTAAGAGATGCCTAAGCAAGGAAGAATCACTGTGAAGCTGAGAAAACTAGGATTCAATTTCACGTGAAGAGAGGTACTTTGCATGACAGGCACAAAAACATTTATTCTGCTTGTACAATAATTTCAAAGTGCTTTTTGACCTTGGAAGAAAAAAAATCAGCGTTAAGACAGAATTGGTTAGGTCATCGCCTAAGGAGGCATAAAAGGCCACCAGGAAATAAATTAAAATTAAAATAGATTCTTTTATTGGGTCACATCTCATCCTCTCATTTATAAGCGAGGTTTTTACTCAAGGAATTGATACTGCAGGGGATAATTTTACTCCTCCTGTTTTGACTCAAGAAAAAGTTACAAACAAAAGTACAGAGGAAGCTGCTCAAGAGGCTTAAAGGGCATTTTTAAAAGAATTCCAAGGAAAAGTGCAATAGTCTTGAAATCTCTGGGCTCTGATAAAGTAAGGAAACATGTACATGCCAGACCAGACAGAGAAGTGTCACATGTTCTGACCTTGAAGCAAATAAATGTCATTTCTTTGTAGGATTTACCTTAAAACGCAGTAAGTCATCTGTGATGATCAGAACATCTACTTTAGAAACTGTTTAACATTTTAGGATTGATTTTCCCTCTATAGACTGGAAAAATATAGGATATCTCCCTGGATACTATATCCTCTGTTCTTGGAAAGGTCGGCCAATTCTTTTCTGTAATAGGTAGTTTTCTATTTTGGGTTGACATAGGTGGACAACGGTAACCTAAGATGTTCCTTTACCTTTTACTCTATAGATTTGATTATCTGTTTTATAGAAACCTAATATTGATAATGAAAACATATGGTGCATGAGAGGTCACTCCAGAAAATAACACATGCTTCATTTTTAGCAAGATTTTCAAGTACTTTTCAAACTCTGGATGAGATTCTGACTCTGATTTAAACTGCTGACAGGAACTTTAAAACAATGAGCCCTAAAACTGGAACTTAAAAGCATACGATAAATTGTCAGACATGAAGAAGCCCTTTGAGTTGTTCTGTTGGTTTCTAAAATAATATACTACAAATCTCACAATATAATATTGAATAATAAATCTCAGTATAATTTTGAATGGTTGTTAACCATTGAAAGATTATTATTTTTTTCCCCCAAGTTCAAAGGTGTAGGAATAGTGTCTGGCCTTATAATTGTGTTTATATATATACAAACACACACAACACACACACACTTAAAATATACAGATGTTAATTGAGCACATAGTAGCTATCAACCATTCTGCTTAGTTATCTCAAAGATAAGAGATATTATCTAGTGGGACAAAGCTACAGAAACCATTATTCTACAACACTTTTTTCTGCTGTTGTCTTGACAGTGTACTTTGGAGGTAGAGGAGCTGCAGTGATAATCAAGGCGAGATTGGAAAGGGCTTTGCATGGCAGAGCTATTTGTATTGGCTTATGGTGGGGCAGAAAAACTTCAACAGGTGCAGAGGTTGGTGAAGGACATTCCAGGACTAACAAGACCCAGGAAATATAAGGGCAGTATGCCCATGCATGGAGTCTCCCAAGAACTGATTACTGAAGATGGCAACAACTGCCTGCCTGGCAAAAGTTATGAAAAGAGCAATAAAAAGATTTGGGTCAGGTTGAGAAGAGCCTTGAGTGCCATACTAAGCAGGTTGGATTGCTTCAGGCAAAGGAAAGCCTTAGAAGATTCTAAAGGAGTAAAATAAGAAGATCCTTCTGACAGTGGGAAGTCATAGTCTCCCTTGCTTTTATTTTATTTTTTTAACTGGGGGCGAGAGTAGCAGGAATTGCCAAATGTAAGGGTGGTATTTTCTAATGCACCTGGTCTCAGAAAATAGAATTTAGCCAAGTGATTTATTTTCACTTTTAAATATATTTTACTGTGTATAGTTGAGGTTCATAACATGTTATGGGATATACACAGATAGTACAATGGATATTCTAGTGAAGCAGATTGACTTGTCTATGACCTCACATAGTTACTCTAGGCATGTTCTTAGTACAACCCACCAAGACTCTGATCTTCCCACTGGAAGATTCACAGTGGTGACCCTTACTGCTGGTGTCCTACTATATTCACACTGCAAAGCAAAAGGAGTGCCAACCCCCAACTTGAGTACTCTGCAGATTCATCACTTGACAAATCTTAAAGTAAGAAAAATACTTCAATCTGACTCTGCGGCTTAACAACTTTGTATGGCTTGTTGTTCCTGTGTTGCTTGTTGAGATTGCCCAGCTACCAGGAGGCAGATATTTCTGATGGTGACCCTTACTGGCATCTGCTTTATCATCCTTCATGTTAAATATATCAACATATGGAAGCCCCTTCAAGCCAAAAGGCCCAAATGATGATGTGGACAACAGGAAGCTGAATTTCCTCCTCATTGTCTACATGGATTAAGGAGTCTCTGAATTTATATAGTGCATGGATAGCAAAGAGGGAGAGTGATTTTTAAAAAAAAAAAATATTTGATTCCTTTTGGTGGCAGTCCCCAATGCCAGGAAAGTAGTTAGTTTACAGATTGGAGAAATCTAGGACTGAAGAAGTATATCACTGGAAATCAGTGTTTTGATGGAGTCAGAGGCTGAGTTAGTAGCAGTGTTCCTTGGCCACTGGCGAAGCCCGCCAGTCTCTTTTCCACTGAAGACGTAAGTGTCCTC
Source organism: Geosciurus inauris (assembly GCA_004024805.1). Classification (NCBI taxonomy): domain Eukaryota; kingdom Metazoa; phylum Chordata; class Mammalia; order Rodentia; family Sciuridae; genus Geosciurus; species Geosciurus inauris. Next base: position 220,394 of record PVHX01000039.1, read on the forward strand.
AATCCATGGAGATCAGTTGGATTCCTGAGCCCATATGACAAGCTAAACTACCAGTGATGCCTTGCACAGTGTTTTAAGTGACATAATCAACCGGAGAGGGACTTGTGTCAGTTAGACTTTGTCTCCTTAAAAATCAAGAGTAACAGTGGTTAAGAGAGAAGTTTTTAACAAGGAGGAAAACCCTAGACAGTTGTCTCTAAGATTCTTCACCACAGCTTCAAGGACAACCAGGAAAAGAGCTGCTATTTGAGGCAACTTCATTATAAAATCATTTTTAATAAGCAATCTTAACAAAGAGAGGGAATACTCTTGTGGAGAAACCCTCCAGGGACCCAGAGGCTGCCCAGTTAAGTTATTAGGAAGTTTCACGCAAGGGACCAAACAGCTATTTCATTGGCCTCGAGGGACAGAGTTTAGTTTTCACCTGTTCTCTAGAGGCACTAGTGTTATCCTGTCTACCAACAGCACAGACGAGTAACAATCAATTATCCCGACACCCCAACTTGGCGAGGAAAAGCGAATTTTCAGTTTTGTCGACACAAAACGACATGGTGCCAGAGAGACAGATAAATTAACTCAATATGCTTCATTATTCTGGAGACTTTTAAGAATGTGCAGCTGGAGAAATGCCTCATCTGGACCTCCGTGTTCTTTAAGAGAAACAATAGAAACCCATTCTCTGGAAATTGAGAAATGCCAACCGCGAGGAAAAGGGGTGGTGTAGTTGTCTTTTGAATGTATTGTCCAGTGGTATGAGGGGAGTAATTCTTTGTGGTGAAAAATAATAATCTGTGCAGTTTACTTTATCTGCCTAAGGGGTGAGCAAGATTTGGAATTTGGGGTTCAAATTTTTATGAAGCTATTTGTAGCTGAGTTAAGAGGGTTGGAAAGACACAGGATCTCAGAGCATCCCAGTAGCCTCCAGCCAATTAGCAGCAGAATGAAAGCAAGCAAGAAGAACCATTAGCCACGAAATTCAAAGTGCATATGTATTTTTCAAGTTTCCCTGCTCATTCCCTGCCTCTGATTTTAATGGAATGGCAAGAACTAGTCTCACAATTAGACTTTAAAACTGGGAAGACAGAGAAAAAGGGAAACATTTTTTCTTCACTGTCAGAATAACCTTCCCTTTTTGGGCTACATCTTTCCTGCTCAGTAAGCATTCTTTCTACACAGTCGATCACAGGAACAAACAGAAAAGAACCTCTATCTAAGGAAAAGAATTTTATCTGGGTTCTGAGAAGGCACTGAGGCAGGGAACATCTGATTCACATAATGCTAAGAGACAATGGCAATAAAAACATTGTTTATAGGTCACTGTGTTTTTCACATACATTCTGAGGCTCCCCATTGGTTACACCATCTCCTCTCGATGCCCTCTCTTTTCCTTGTTAACACTCTACTCCAGTCAGGCAGGTCCACACCACCATTCCTGGAGCCTTTCCTTGACCTACTGATCATATCTCATCCGCAAGACCCTTCCAGACCAAGCTCAGGTCACCACTGTGTTGCCAGCCCACGTGGAATTTAAACACATAACCCAACTGGAACCTCAACCCTGTGTTTTCCTGCAAATCTTTCATTACTAAAAGTTCCTCAGTAGATCTGTCCTTTCTCCTTCAGACTCAATTATTAGAGAGTAAGGAAAAATAAGTGAAACTTTCACTGTTTCTTTTTTGATTCTTTGTGATACTGGGGATTGAACCTAGGGCCTCACGCATGCTGGGCAAGTGCCTTACCACTGAGCTGTGCCCCAGCCCTGAGTTAAAATTTCTACACTATACTGTGCCTCATACAGTGTTAGGCACAAAGTATGGGTTAAGAAGTATTAAGCTAATAAATCTGCCTGGTGCCCAGCCCTATCCTTGTATAGGGATTGGTGGCAATCTGCTTTCCAGCCTTCAGGGCTTAGATCCCAGTATTAGAGGTTTCTAGATTATCCATCATATAATCTTCTTTTCTCCAAAATGAACATTTAAAATAAAATACTTAAAAAGAAAGAGAGATGAATGAAGAGGAAAATAGCGGTAGATTACAGAAGAGTTTACCCAATAGGAGGCCATTTAGAAAATAAAATATTTATTGATTATTTCCCTATTACTGAATCCAGTCCTGAATCTAGCACATTCTAGTATATTCTGCTCCTCAGTTTGCTTCTTAATCATGGTGCTTGGTTGTTGATGTTTGGCGCTGGTTGATGCCCAGGTGATCAACACAGTAAAATAGGGAAAGAGCTATCACTCCTACATAGGAATACATGTTTGTCCAGAGGTAGAAGTAGAACGGGTGAACAACATTCCACCGGGAGGAATCTTGGGCAGTCAAAGGCAAAAGGTGAACCCCACAGCTTGGAAATGAAAATCTTAGTCATTCTAATATGTTAGGTATGGACATTAATTATAATCAAAAGGGCCATGTGACCACAAACACAATAAATTCAGGGCTGCATAACTGATAAAAAAGTTCATGTTAAAAATAATTGATGGGGCTGGGGTTATGGCACAGTGGTAGCGTGCTCGCCTAGCATGCGGGAGGCACTGGGTTCGATCCTCAGCACCACATAAAAATAAAATAAAGATATTCTGTCCACCTACAACTAAAAAATAAATATTAAAAAAAAATAATTGATGAAGTTAATGTAGAGTGACAGCTTTGTTCACATTTCAAATACATCTGTATTTCTGCTTGTCCTACACTTTCATTCCTTTGCATGTGGATCTAAAGCCACTCTAAATCCGATCTTAAATTCAGGTGGGTTTAGCATCCTCAAAACCTAGTTCTTTGCTTTTCATATATCTCTTTGATATTGATATATTCCAGGTCCCTAGACATTTTTCTAGCTTTCAGGGCTCTGTTTATTTTAGGTTTGGTTTCAGGGAAACCGTAGTGTCCTGATTCATACTATCTATGTGGCACTGAAAATTATACATGAATTATCAAATTGGTCTGACAAAAGAGTAGCACATAAATTTATTGTAAATGTCATTGATGGCAATTAAAGGATTTGTTTCAATGGAAGATAAGTTCATTCCATAAGAAATACACATTATTATGAGTAAGGGGAAGAAGCCTTGTAGAAGCCTGAGTAACTACTTGGAACAGTTATTTTCTCTCTCTCTTTTTTCTTCTGGGGGTACTGAGGATTGAACTCAGGGGTACTTGACCACTGAGCCACATCCCTATCCCTATTTTGTATTTTATTTAGAGACAGTCTCGCTGAGTTGCTTAGCACCTTGCTTTTGCTGAGGCTGGCTTTGAACTCATGATCCTCCTGCCTCAGCCTCCCAAGCTACTGGGATTATGGTCATGCGCCACCACGCCTGGCCAGAACAGTTATTTTCATTGTGGAATCAGTTGTGTTGTAGAAACAGTGACATTAAGTAGATGGCCAATTCTCTGATGGCTTAGAGTGTTAAGAGGATAAGTAATGATCATCTTAAATAGGGAAGGCTGTGTAATTTCTCATACAACGGCTTGGCTAGATGAATTGTTCTCATGTAGTGGGAACAACATTCTCCTTTTTTATAATCAGTTAGTTCTTCACACTTAGAAGTCCATACAGGTAAAATAGTCATAAGAAAACCTCAATCAATGGTAGGAATGACTATGTTGCAATTTTTCCCTGTACTTTAGAGGGGAAGAACCACTATAAAGAATTAAGTTCTTCTTTTTAGAAGCAATTCAGCTCTGGCTTCCTCACATGCTAGCTAGTTGTAGGGTCCTGGACTTCAGTCTTCTGAAGAATGGGGACAGTAGCAATATCTACCTCACAGAGTTGTGGTAAAGAATAAATAGATGAATACTTACAGAGTGCTTTAGAAAAGTGCCTAGCGTTAAGTGTCCCAAAGTATTAGCTAATGTTGATACTGGAGATAACAGTGTGGCTCTTATGCACACACAAAAAGGCAATCTATTCTGCTTTGAGTTTGGGCTCTGCCCATGACTGGCTGAGCAAGCTGACAAGTTTTTTCACTTCTTTGAGCTAAGTTACTCATTCCTCAGATAAGTTTCTTATCTAAAATGTGGTGTAAGTAGTACAAAACTCATGGAACTTATGAGTAGATTAAATGAGATAATGATGTAAAGCACTAAATACATGGCTGGAATATTAGACTTGCTTAGCAGGTGGCAGTTTCTGCTGTTGCTGCTGCTGCTACAACCACAGGTAATTCTGCAATTAGAATTGTCATTATTGAACTAGAAGTAATGCACACTTCTATAATAGACATCTAGCCCTTCTTTAAAATCCAACCCCACAATGTCTAAGTGTTTATTAAATATGTCATAAATCCATAGATCAGCACCTGGTAGACTAGACATTTTTGTTTTTCCTCCCTAATAGTCACCACGGATTTTAAAGAATCAATTCCATCTCAACACACCCTTTTGAGCCTATGTAATGAAACAGGAACACAAATACTTTGGGTCCAGACTCACTTTGTGAATGTGGAGTCTATTAACCAAGCAAACTTGAATCAGGTGGATGCTCTGATGGACACACTGAGCTAAATATTCAGCTTTTCAATGGAGTTCACAGATCCTTCCCATAAACTATGTTTTAAGACTATGAAAATCTTCTACCTTGAAAGAACTGGCAGGGCCAAGTACAGTCCATTTACCTTTAATCTGTTGAGACAGAGAACTCCTGTTAAGCTTAGGACAGCTTGGCTCTAGTGCACAGGCTGACTCTAAAGGCAATCAGTTCCAGATGCTCCAAAAGGGTTTTTACTTCCTCAAATGAGTTGCTCTTGAAGGGACTAAACAAGTGTTAATCTGGGTGGGCATGAGTGGAAATGAGCAGCAGGGATGTTTTTGAGGACATAGGGCTAAGTCTTTATTTTTCACATCATTGCTATGGTTGCTTGGATCACAGCATTGGAATCCTGGATTTTCTCCCTAATTCTTTTTTCCTCTCTCACACTTCCAGCTTAGCATGCATTCCAGTTATCAGCTGAATCTTCTGGAGCTGGTACACCTGACACTGGTGCTTTCAGTTGTATTCTATGATTATGTGCCCCATACCCTCCCTGTCTCTTCCAGCCTCAATCCCTTCCCTCAACTAGTTTGTAAACTCCTTAAGGGTAAAGCATCTGCCAGCACATAGCAAGTCCTCAATAAATGACTGACCATTAAGGACCTCTGTAAGATCCATCACCTCTACTTTTGTTATGCCCCACTGTCAGCAAGCTTGACATCTGGGATGGCAAGTAGCCTTAGTAAGCTTAGCAATGAGTCTTCCAGACATTTCATGAGCACTAGATTGTCCCTTTTCTTGACTACTTGCCAATGGGTAGACAGGATCTGGATAAAGGCCTACTAAAAGAACTTTAGTATGGCTTCTTCTCATGTCTGTCCTAAGGAAACACTATGCCAGCAATTGAAATTGTAATTGCTGTGAGTCACACTGTGAGTCACACGGGTTGTCATGGCAACTTATTAACTATATCACCAAAGCACCTCTGTTAGCTTTGCCACGGAAGGTTTCTGCACTTTCCTGGACTGTGAAAATTATGTGGGTGAGCCTCAAGTTTGAGGTTGCTAAGAGTCTACAATCAAGAAGAATGGCCTCAAGGAAAGGAAAAGAAAACGATAAAATAAGGTTATTCTAGTTCCTGGTTCTCCTGAGTAAATGGCAACAATTGTGACAAATTGGTGGGTTCATTTTGTGGTATCAACAAATGCCTAAGGAGAGGAGGTTGAGGCCTCAAAACTAATTTTCTCTAAGTCAAATTCAAAGCCAAGTCTCTGGGGGTGAAAAGTGAATACATTAACCTATTCCACTTTAAATGATTGCAATAAACACTTTTTTTTTTTTTATGGAGGCAAAAGATTACTGTGAAAGAAATATTCAGGTTTGTGCTAAAATATATTTACTATTGGGAACTAAAACCCTTATAAATAATAGTGCTTTAATTTTATATATTTGAGGAGTTAGCCTGCTGCAACCAAACATTTGAGAATGTACTAAGTTACCTTTTAATAGCTATTTATGTTAAAATTAAAATTGTTTAGAAGGTTCAGAAGCATAGTTTTGTATTTTGGGGGGGAAACTGACAACCATCTTCTTGATTGCTTACCACTGAGTAACCTGCACTTTTTTTATCATTTGAATATCCTCAACTGTGAATGAAAGAGGCTGTGAAGGGTTGAACCAGAACAATAAGGAGTATAAACAAGGCTCAGAACAGGAGGAAGTGGCAGTAGTGAGATGTCCCTGGGATAATCTGAGGGCCTCCCAGGTGTCCTCTGGCCTGCGTTGTGGTGGCTGTCTTACATATTCCTTAAGGTTATGTCTATGATGCTGAACTTCTCAGTAGAAGGAAGTAGCTAGGATGTTCTGTTGTTATTTTTTTCAACCTCATATTTGTCCTCTTGAAACATTTTAGTAAATGTGAAACTATCCAAGTAGAATTAGATTAAGAAGTCAGGAGTGAATGGCCAGCTGTCCTTGGCAAATATTACAAACCAAAACAGCAGTTGATTCCAAAAAAAAAAAAAAAAAAAGATATTTATCCACTCGGTACTATTTCATCAGCAAAGAGACCAGAACAAACTTGTGAAACACCAAAACAAAAGCAATCTTGCAAGTGTCCAACCAAATCCATGTGCTATATAATCACCATGAAAATTAAATTGAAATTCCACACCACAGTGTAAAATTGATCTAATATGTCGCTATCCCACAAGTACAAACTCTCTTTCATGTTTGCACACCAAAAACCAATAGCATTTCCTATCAACAATTGAAAAACATCACAAATGTAAGAATTCCTTGACCAAGTTGGGCATGATGACCTTGTACTAAAAGCCCCAGAGCCTTGTCTTCTCCCATTGGCCAACTGGAGGTCAGACAGACACTTAAGGCAGCCTTCTCAGGAACTCAGGTGAACCTGAGTTCTCCTAGGACGAAGTTCATGGATTCTTCTAAAGCTAACAATCAAGTGTCCTCTCATGGGAATTTATGGCTCAACTCACCCAATGTTTGTTTTTTTTTAAATAAGCAATATCTGTATTTCCAGATAGCAGGGTGGCTTAAAATATTACCAAGTGTCACAACTACTCAGGTTCATTTTGTAGTTCTTGCACCTCTGACTGGGGGACCTGTGAGCTGACACGCTGTTCTGATAATATGTTCTGCAACTGTACACATTAATTTGTAAGTTGAACAATCTCTCTGTGAGGGCACTTAGGAAACTCAAATTGAAATCGCTAATGTGGGGAGACTTCAGCTGTCGATGATTATGTAGTTAAGTCTTGACCAAGGTTTCCAGAACCTTGGCTAAAAATGGAAATTTTGAGACAGTACAAAAATGAATTCATACACTTCAGTGATAGTGAAACTTCTTGAAGAACAGATGTCAAGATGATTTAAGAGGGGCTGGAATTTCATATCTTAAAAAAATTTATAGGCAAGTTAGGGCAGTTCAGTTTTCAAGGAAAATCCGACAGATGCTAAAGAAGAAGTCATTTGGGTGACTGTTATTAGAGAAAGAACTGATTGATTTTCTTCTTCCCCATAAGGTTGGGGCCATGTAGAGATGCTAAGATCAGAAATATGATGGGCTGTCTGCTGAGTTGGGTGACAAAAACAACCTCCACGTTTCAGAGGCATGGGGGACTTTCACAGTGCTGAGACTTGGACAATTCAATTTCTCCTTGACATGTGCAAGGTTCTGGGTCAATGTCTATGCAGGTGCTACCCTTTCCAACATGTCATTGGGAAGTTTTATTCTGGGCCTTCTCTCTCATATCATGAAGGTAAATATATTTAAGCAAAAAGATTTCTGAACTAAATCTCTCTCTCAACTTTAAAAGAACTTTAAGTCTTTCTAGATTAACTTTTTGTTTAATATCTAAACGTTTTCCTGCTGACTTTCAAAGTTCGAAAAACAGAGTCCACCCACTCTGGCTATATCTTGATTTTGTGTTAAAGCAGGTATAGCTGATGAAGTTCTTTAAGCCTTTGCTGAAAGGCCCACCTGGTTACACTGCCTGTTATTAGAATATCAATTTTTCCTCACTAGCTGCCACTTTCATGCTGTCACCTAAATCCTTCCATGAGTTCTACTTAACCACAGGTTGTTATTTCTATAGTAAGCCAATGAAATTTTTTTCAGGAAGACAATTCCTTGAATGTCTTTATAGATGGATGGTCTATATATTAGCCAATACCTATGGTCTCTGACTAATGTTATCTTATGAGTTACAGTATATGCTTCATGGAGTTAAACTAGTGGTTTTGTCCACTTCTCTAGGAGCCAAATGATATTGCAAATAGTCAGTAGCTTTCTGGATATTGATTGCTAGGTGGCCAGGAGTCCATACCCCAAACCACCATAAACAGTAGGCACAATCAGCAGCCCCTATTTGGGAGAGGCCCAGGACTGAGCTAGCAGAAAGACTGAATTACTTACCACCTCTAGAGTGGGTCCCTCCAGGCCAGGGACGAGCTCATGGGCAAGGCTGTGCAAGGAAGCGCTCTGTACCATGCCTGCCCTGCGGATATACAGAGGACTTCAGTCTCCTGCACTGTCAATCTCTCAGTCATCATGAGCTCAATTATGCACCGACAACAGCAAGAACAACAAGAACAACGACAAAACAACCCCCAAAAAGCTAAGGGTCACAGACTATCCTGATGGAGGGACAGCCAACTGAAACTGTGCTTTGAGAGATGGAGGTGCCATCCTGATCACGTGTCTAGTATGGGCCGGACCTTTCATTGTTCCTCAAACGAGCATTCTGTTGGAAGCCCATAAGAGAGCCACATGGAGGGACTGCAGGACTGGGACCTGGAAGGCAGGCAACTTCTCATTGAATTTGATGCTGTTTTGCTTTTTTTGTTGTTTTTGGTTCTTTGCATTTTTGTTCTCTACAAATACAGATAGACAGATAGACAAACCTAAAAGCAGATTTCAAGAATCAACTGAGGCACAAGCTGAACTACTTTGATGTTACACAGATTTTTTTCCCCAAAATAATTCACATGAAATAAAAAAAAATTTAAAAAGTGTTATTAAGAAAAAATTGGGGATATATCCATGTCATTCCTATATTGTGCCAAAATAGCTCCACTGCTTGCCTTAGAAAGATGCCCAAACACATCTCATAGGTAGCACATATCGGTGGTCTAAAATAGTCATCAAATTCTAATGACACCATTAATTCAAAGCCTGAATGATATGCTGGTCAAGTGCAGTAAAAGTTGACTGCCTGTATCGATGACATATTATTTCATCCTGAGGTTCAAGGCACAAACATTATTGCTCAGATTGCAAATCACAACACCTTACATTGATGTGAGTTTGTAAACTTAGGGTGTAGTTTGAATGAAGGCAACTGATGAACGCAGTTGAACCTGAGAAGTGGGATGAATACAGAGCATAAATCCAGCACACATTTCCACATCAAACTCCCGATGCCATTTACCAGGGCCCTCGGAGGCCATGCCCATGGTCGAGCCACAGCACCTATATTCCCAGTCAATATCTCTGCTCCACAGACATAAGAACAAAACAGCCTAATTTGTGAACTAGTGGAGAGGAAAAGGAGACCAAAGTTTAAAAGAAATCAAGGTGATGTTTCCTAGAAACATACCAACTCTTCTAAGAAGGATCCAGGGTGAGGGTGATCAGTAAGTAATTGATCCTCCTGGCTAGATTTCATGAATTTTCTAACGATTCATGGTTTGAAACACTAGTATTCAGCAGAATATGTCTAGCCTCTCTCTTCAACACACAGTCAATACAAACAGGTGGAGATGTGCCACTTCCGACCACTACAGGTTGAAAATATGACCTCTGTTGACCATGGATCACAGCTGGAACATTAGTTTATACTCGAAGGGTCACAGCAGCCAGACATATGCGAATTCCAACTCTTCAGAAAACTTTGGACAAAAAAATAAATGCGTTACTTACATGTATGTGTCTTCTTCGTTACTGAGATACCTGGAAGAGAAGAAACAATGACAAAGGTAAGAAAGTGTCCTCTCTGAGCTCTGTTGATTGTACATCATTCCAGTGTGTGCTCGGGAGCACCACATTGTCAGATGGCAATGCATGGCACTGTCACCAGACCTACCCAAAGCCATGTAATTGAAAATGACAGAGACTGTGAGCATCACCCATTAGCCTAAGAGTTTAAGAAACAACGCGGACAGTAATGGAACAGGGTGAAACAGGATGAGAGAAAGTTCTTGTTTCTTTATTGTAAATTGGGGAGATGATCATATTTGGAGGCAGAGGTTTAAGAGAGACATTTAAGACACAAGAGAGCAACAACCAGTCTATTCAGACAAGAGGTAAGCTGAACAACGGAGCCATTAATTTGGTATGGCCATTGATTCTGTGTTTACTTTTTAATGAAACTGACTCTTCTTGCTCACATGAAGCATAACTTTTAATGGTGAGGGAAAAATTCTTCCACAAAATGTACCTATGTGTCCATACTCATTAAGGTCATCTGAGGAATGACTGCTTCCTCTTTGCAAATGGAAGCAAAATGTATGGGACATAACTGCATGGAACTATGAAGGATTCATGAGTCAGCACCTTTAATGTTTCCAAGATGATTGACAGGTGGCGGGTAAGGAGTAGAACTAAGCAATAGTTGGCACATAAGAGTGGGAATGCATGCTTCAATACAAACAATCCTATTTCCAGTTCAGCAATACTACATCTTGAACTCATCTTATGCTTCGTTCTTCTTGGGAGATATTCTCAAGACTAAATAGGCTCAAAGTAATAAAACTGTTGAAAACATTTAGCTTGTGACTAAGAACTGTGGTAAACCTTGAATTTTTTTTTTTCTTTCAAGTTATTAGGAGAACTATTTAACCCTCCTTTGGAAAGTAAAAGTTGCTGAAAAATTTGGCATCCACATCAGACCTATTACTTAACTATGGAACATGTCGTACAGGGAAGAAATCTGTTATGAAAAATTTGTGGTAGACATTAAGAAAAAAATGTTAGTTCCAAAGTTGTGTGCCAGGACCAAAATCACACACTTGCTCCCCCGACAATTTTCCAAAGGCCTTATTTAGGGAAGCTGAAATTACATCGCGCAACTCAAATTCTTTTTTTCCCTCTTTTTATTGAGGAAAACTGTATTGTTTTTCACCATGTTTGAGTTGGCTTTGCAAAGTGAAGTTAGAACCTTCTGCAAAGATCTTTGGAGGCTCTCTCAGATGGGAACCACAAAAGTGTTCTAGAATTTTTTGAAGTAACATTTATCATGAGAAGGCCACCTCCCCCAAGAACAACAGTGAGTAAAGTTAAAAATCTGAATACAATTTGCAACTCTAGCTTATGAGACCAGCACCAATAAATTGATACATTAGTGCACTTCAGCACTATGAGAACCCTGTGTGTACTTTCCTTAGGAAATGGAGCTTTCTGTAAAATCACTTTGAAGAGAAAGTGCTTAGGCTGTCACTCCTGATTATTCAAAACCTCCACACAATTGGATTTAACACAGCCCAAAACAGACCTATCTATATTCGCTGAGTGTGGAACTATTTTCTCCTGACATCCAAAGGCTTGATGAAAATACCACTGCTTTGACTTTTCTACTTAAATTTATTATGCAGCATGAGGCAGTGTTCTCATCAAATATTTTCATGATGATTACACTGATAATAGATTTTGAGATTCTTTCCAGGAAAATGCCTGATCTTAGAGGGCATGGTAGCAGGCACAGAGCTAAAACTTCCCCTATCTATCTCCAGGAGAAAGTATAACCTCAGCAACAGTGCCAGCTCTGGGCTCCTTAGTTTTGTTGAATTGTCTATGAATGACCAATACAAGTAATGTGAGGTTTGTATTTATGGGGTTGCCTGATTTAGCAGATAAAATACAGATATTCAGTTAAGCTTAAATTTTAGGTATTAATTTTATCTTAAATTCAAATTTTCCTGAGCAACCTATATGTTATTTGACAGTTCTAATCTGTACAAATATAATGTAAATTGTATTTATTACACAAAATAAAGATATACTAAACAATTAATATAAATATTTTTATAAAGAAAGGCTTCAAGACATATTCCTCTTGCAAAAGCACTGTTTTTTAAAAGGTGCATTTCAATTATGGAGATGAGTATATATATTTTTACTTACTAGCCATTTTGAAGATAGAGTTCTATTTCCCTAGAGTAAGTGAACAAATAAAAACAACACAAACACACAAAATATAAATTTAACAATCAGAAAATATATTGGCACTCCCTTTGTCTCCCTTGAAAAATAATCATGCTCATTCTAGTGCCTTGAATTTTTGTCCCTCTTTTTTCCATAGAAGTTCTTTTACTTTATAGTAAATGACTCCATAGAAATACCAAAAAGAAAGAAAAGAAAAGAAAAAATAAAGGAGAAAATATCCTTTTTATTTCACAGACCGGGAAACTGAAGCTCAGGGAAATTTAATTAGTGTAATAAAAAGTTTCTCTGTGCAAGTAAATATTGGATGGGAAGCAAACCTTTGCAAGTCTTTAAAATATATTATATTTTGTATAATAGATTTATAGATATTACCTCTCAAAAGAGTACATACTCATTTACTCCCTGGAGCATACTTCTCTACTGTCAGTTCTGTAAATACTTTAAAGGTATGGGGCCCTGTCCTCATCCTTGTCTAAACGAGGAAGCCTCATCATGTGCTTGGGTGAAAGATGCACTTAAACAGATACTGGTGCAAACCTATAGAAACCACAGTCCTTCCAACTGGAAGACAGACTGAATTGATTTGAGAAGATTCCAGAATATTCTAGAAGAAAGAAAACATTCTACTACAAATCTAGCTGCCTAAATTACCTACCCCTGTCTCCTTGACCTTCATTCATAGCAGGCTTGTGTGCCCTGCTTTGCTACCAGCAGCTGTTTTCTCACTCTTATGTGGTGGGAGCAGGGGATGAGTCTTCTCTTTTCTTTCTCTTCCTATTTTCTACAGGTTCCAAGATTCCTGTCTTTCTCACCAAGAAGAGAGCTTATCCTCAGCCAGATCACAGCAGTCATACATTGTGAATTTTTTCCCTTAAGTGGAGGAGGAAAGACCTTCAGAAAACATACTTTATCTAAACCTAATGCTAGCAGTAGCAGTAGCAGCAGTAGCAGTAGCAGTAGCAGCAGCAGCAGCTCTGAACCAAGAGATTCCTGGAGAATTATGTTTCCTAAGGACAAATCACCATGACTATTGAGGAGGCAAACACCTCTAATATTCTGCCCAGGAATAGAAAAGTATACAAATTTTAATGGTAGCTCTTAAGAGAACTGGATTTGGAGGCAGGCTGACCTGAGTTTGCATATGTAGCCCACCTATTTTCCAGCCTTTCGATGAAAGACCTTGGGCAAATTACTTAACTTTTTTGCTACTTAACTTTTTTGCATCTGAATTTCTTGGTCTTTAAAATTAGATATAATCATCATAATACTTAAAGACTATTGCTAAAAAATTAAATAAGAGCTTTACAAACTGGGAAATGTGAATATGTGAATATAAATGTTAATTATTGACTTTGGTAAAGGGTGAGCAATCTCCACAGCTTTATTTTAACAAAATTGAATTATCATGTTCTCCTAAGAGCTATGCCTTCACCTCTCATAGTGTCCCTGTGATTCACAATGATTCAGGCCCAAGTATGTGGTTTTTAGACCAAGTGCTCTCACTAGAAAATGTCTTCATTTTTGATGGAAAAGAGCTGTGATAGAGAACCAAGTTCCAAAGGGTAAGGATACTCTATTGTAGACCCTGAGCTCCATTTTGATTCTTTGCTCTGCACAGTGGTGGTGGTGGTGGGGGGAGTTGCTGATCAGTGGGGACAAAAGACATTGATCACCACCACCAAAGGGTGTAGAACCAAGCCTGGCTGTTGTAAAGGTTTTGATTCACTTCCAAATGACTGGGAAGAACACCAAGATCCTTCCTCGGAGATTCACAAACAGGCCAGAGCAGAGTAATGCTCTCTACAGAGAAAGCTACTTCATAGAGTTGTGGTGAATGATGGGGTGGACCCAAGTTTCTAAACACCAAACATCCCTCTCCCAGCTCCAAAGGAACCCAAAGGATGAACTGGAAAAATCATTTAACTTCTCTGGGCCTTCATTTTCTCATCTGTAGAAAGAGGTAGTTGAATTTCATGGTTTTTAAATTTCCCTTTGAGTTCACTGATCAATGGTGCTTGCTTGCTTTCTAAGCTATCAAACCAACCACCTCTTTCTAAGCCAACAGGCTGCCAGATCTCTCTCTCTCGCTGTAAAAAAATCCAAAGTAGATCATAATCAAAGGTAACCCCCTGAAAATTTTTCTTCTTGCCTTATAAAACCAAAGAGGAAGGAAGGCAGTACTCACGATAGGTTATGTAAGTAAGAGATACACTTCTCTGGGGAATCTTTTAAAATGATCTGGGCTGGAGAAAAATGGCATGTTTTGATGAAGTTGCCAGATGCCTTATTATTTCTCTCTCTCTGTCTCTGTCTCTCTCTGTCTCTGTCTCTCTCTCTCTCTCTCACACACACACACACACACATCAGGGGCATTTCCAGGTAAACTTTAAAATACTTTACAATATGACAGTAATTTTAGATTGCCAATTAAAATCACTAAAATAAGAAAAACAAACTCCACAAATACTGTACCCAAAGTAATGTAGGGCTTCTAATACAGCAAGATTGCCTGATTCAATTGTGCCAACCATGCTTCAAAGCAAAGGAAAGGAAATGTCATGAAAATACCACAAATTTGTCACTGTCATGCTTATCAGCAGGGAAAAGTTTCAGAGTTATAGTCATCCCAGAAAAGATCACTTTAGGAATGTAATCTCATATTTCCAATCAGTGCCAAATCTTGGACCAATTAACTTCCTTGATGGACTTCTTATTGTCTTTTGGTTTCTAGCAATTGTCTGGATACCACGTTAATTTTAACCTTTTTTTTTTTCTTCTTGGTAAGAGAAGGCATCTTTCCTCCCCTCCCCTCCAATTCCTGAGCTAGCATTTCCGGAGACCTTGAATTCTGGACAAGTCACTAGCTACAAAGATGCTCCTTTGCCACCTTTTCCACATACAGCCTTCCGTGTGCCTTCTTTGTCCTCTTTTGCAATGAGATAATGACTGCTGAGGTAGAGATATCACAAACATGGGTAAGTTCTGTGCTAGCATCAAAACAAACAAACATACCTAAAATGTAGCAAAGAGGTTCTTTTTTTCTTTATCTTTTTCAAATATGTCAATATTGCTATATTTCAGATGAATATGAAAGGAAGAAAGAGAGATACTGGGGAATAATTCATAGTCTTGGTTGGGCCAACTCATGATGCTACTTTTGCCTTGCATACTGTTTAATTTCTAGAAAAGGATGCCTCTAAATCCAAAGACCTTTGTAAGATTTATTTTCATTTCTCACAATATGACTGAGTTACAAACCTGTCTGTTACTAAAGCTGTGAGATCTTGGGCAAATGGCTCCAGGTCTATATGTCTTTATCCACAAAAGAAGAAGAGGGCTGAGGATGAAGTGCAGTGATATAGCACCTGCCTAGTATGCATGAGATGCTGGGATGATGGATCCCTAGAACTGAAAAATAAGGAGGAGGGACAGGGATAATATTCTAAGTACTAGGTTTATGTTAAGACTTTAGATGATTCATGTGGCACCCAGGCATAGTGCTTCTTTCCTTCTAAGACATTTATAACTGCATACACTTTATGAATATAATCC
Organism: Geosciurus inauris; assembly: GCA_004024805.1. Classification (NCBI taxonomy): domain Eukaryota; kingdom Metazoa; phylum Chordata; class Mammalia; order Rodentia; family Sciuridae; genus Geosciurus; species Geosciurus inauris. The sequence continues at coordinate 236,107 of PVHX01000039.1, forward strand.
CTGTTAGATAAACAGAGATATATCCCTTGGGCAAACACAGACATAACCATTAGGGACTGTTGTTAACCAGGTGGATAATCTGGGAAGTTGAGTTTGAGAGCTTAGGAAATATTTTTTTAAAAAATAAAATCCAGAACACTTAACCTCCTCCCTGCCAAATGATCAGCAGGCCCAGGGCAAAGGCCACTGTCTCCAGGACCTCCTGTGCATCTCCTTACTTCTTCATTTCATCATTGTAAGGAAATACATGTCAAAACAGCAGTTTATGTGCAGCAGATGAACACTAGCTAAGAAGTAAGGCTAAGCATTTAGGCCTTTTTTTCCCCCCCTTGAATGGCCAGCAATTGCTTCATAAGGAAAATGCTATCACTTTGTGCTGGCCCTACCTCCCCTCCTTCTCAATCCCGAGTTGTCCAATGAGCTTGCTCCATTTCACACATAGTTAAGGAGAAAGTCCATGCCGGAGGTGGGTAAGGAATACAGCCCATAGGGCCTCACCAAACAAAATGATGTTACAAAACAATGTCCTTGTCTAGGACAAAAGAACCATTAATGATAATCAGTACATATTACTGAAAGTGCTCCAAGTAATCTCTGGACTTTGTTTCAAAAATTCTTAATGGACACTAATGCTTAGAGTTCACTCAAAAGAGAAATAAATTATGTGCCAGGGTTGCAGGGACCAAGGACAACATGCAGAAGGCATCAAAAGCATTAGCAATGTTACGACAATCAAACATTTTGTAATTACATAAAAAGCCTTTAAAAATCATTTAGAAATACTAATTATGAACATTAATAATACTTTAATGTGAAATTTCTTTTATGCTACTGTTGAGCCTAGGTTGGGCTGTTTTGGAAATCATATTTCAGCTCTTTTACCAACCAAGGTGCTTTTGACTCCATGAAAAAATTCCATTTTAGTTTAAAAAATAGTTATGAGAATGGAATAAGAATTTTTTCTGTTTTTTGAATTAAAAAAATTTTGTGTGTGATTGACCTCCATCTTTAGGTCATATTTTATGACATTTGTACCCAGAAATATCTTTTAATTTTGGACAAAGAGACCAGAGGTATGCCGTCTTTTAAGTCCTGCCTTTATCCTTGACAAAACAGTTCCAAGGAAAAAGCCTCATTTCAGGTCTTCCAGAAAAGGCAACATAAAGAGATCATCAGTCTATCTGTGAAGGAAATCTTGAGACTAAACTTATTTGGGAAACATCCATCTTTCCTCTTAGAGGTAACTATGCAATGTATTATGAAAAGTTCATACCTAAGGAGGGTCATTTCTCTTGCTGGTGCCAAATGTATGATTAGTACTAATGCACAGTAAAGATCCTAAGAATCCTTATTCTTTCCAGTTGATTTCATTTTATTATGTCTGTACTGAAAATGGAGCCACCCATTAGCTACTACTTGGTTGATTTAAATTTGATCTTGGAGTTCTGGGCAGAGGTATGAACTGATAACTATCAACACCTCCAGCTTCAACTGCTAGAACTGTGTAGTTTTATCTTGTAAGTGAAAGATTCAACTCAGGGCAAATCAGCAACTTTTACCATGCTTTTTCAGAAAATACTTTCCTTTATGTCCCACTGAAATCAGTGGAAACTGTTTATCTTTGCACTAATAGACGCAGGTACTGACTTGAACTGTATATAGGAGACTCATCTACATTCTATAAACACATGGCTATTATTGTGATGCCCAAAGTCAAAGCTACCAGGAATGGTTGCATAAGGATGGCCCAAAGGTTATGGAGTTGCTAGCCTCAAGGCAAGTCAGATTCTGTGGATATTTTACACATATTATGCTATTATAGAAAACCTAAATCATATCTCCTAAGGGAACCCTGGTCAGCATGCCAAGTCAAGACAGGTAAAGATGGATGAAATTCTTCCTGGATTGTAGCCACCCCCAAATCAAAGCCTGCTATTGATGGCAGAAGCATGGATAGACCAAGAGTTTTAGTTAGGACACAGGAAGAAACAATTCCATAAATTCACTCATGTCCAAATCACCTCAGAAAGAGAAGGAATCTGCCAAACTGGAAACAATGGAAATTAGTTCTAAATTTGGAGGAAATGAGTTCTACTATCAAAACAGGGTAAAAATCCCAGGAATCAAGGGGATAAAAAACAAAGATTTAGAAGGAGAGAGGCAACTTCAATTATTACAGAATATATTGGATGCTAAGGGTACATAAGTTATTTTGTAAAATGTCAACGTTATTACTATTTTGAAGAAGAAAGATGAAAAAACAGATGAAGGCATCAATCATTAAATCATAAATCATTACTGTTCATAGCCTCTTCCCTCTTCTGATTACAGATTTTTTGGCAATTTATCTGAACTGGACATTGCTGGGTAATGATTCAAGAAAAGAAGGAAGTCATCAAGGTGTTTATTTTGCATTCACAGCTTTTCTACAGAAGTTGGTCATTGTTAGATTAGATGCATAACCATTTTCCTCTAAGGGATTTAGAGTCAGGAATCCTGGATTTTATGCCTCACTCTGCCACACACTGGATGTCTTATTTTGGGGATGCCATTTAATGTTTCCAAGCCTGAGTTTCCTCATCTCTGAAAGGAGAGGAAAAAGATTTATTCTTGCATTCTAAAATCCCACCACTAGAAATGTAGCCTTAGGAACTAACCATTGATGTACATAAGGGTTTTCATGATAACATTGTCTATTTCAACAAAACATTAGGAGAGACACACACAAGTCAACAGAGTGGATGACTTTTCTAGACAATGGTACAAATGTATAATGGACTAGTTTATCATCATTAAAATAATTAAAAATGAATCTCAGAGAAAGATGTTCTAGCTTCATTAAGAGAAACAAAAAAATTCAAATCCACAAAGAATAACATACTATCATTCTGTCAAAAAAGAACAAATACATATAGAAAAGAAGACAAAAAATGTATGCACCAAATGAACAAGGGTGGCTATCTCTGGGTAAAGGAATTATGAGTAATTTTTTTCATTGCTTTGCCTATAGCTTCCAAAATTTCTATAATAAAACTGTAAAAATAAAAATTTAATAAAAAAGAGAAGTTAATACTGAATTACCTACCTCACAGGGTTACTGAGGATAAAATGAAATAACGAGGAACAATGGTGACTTAATATTAGTTTTTATTATTGCAAACATCTCTGTGTGACCATTAGGAGACCCAGTTTCCTATGGCAACTACTAATTGCCCTACACTTTCTAGGGAACTCTATGTAAAGTCTGAAGTGAAAGGGTGGTAGCATTGCAACCTACCTTCAGGAGGACCCCATAGGAAGTATAGTCTGGTTAATAGTAATCATAATCAATGTGCTGAAGGAGGTCCAAAAATAAGCCTCACAGAACTACTGTGGTTACTCTTTTTTGTTTTTGTTTTTTGTTTTTGTACCTGGGATTGAACCCAGGTACCATGGAGCCACATCCCCAGCCCTTTTTGTGTATTATTTAGAGACAGGGTCTCGCTGAGTTGCTTAGGTCCTCACTAAATTGCTGAGGCTGGCTTTGAACTCAAAATCCTCCTGCCTCAGCCTCCTAAGCTGCTAGGATTACAGGCATGCACCGTCAAGCCCACTGATTACCGTGTTTTGTGTAAAGCTCTAAATGCAGTGAGAGATCTAGACACTGATATTAGATAACTATTGACATCTGGGAAAGAAAGCATCCTTTAGTTACCAAATGAAGTTTGTTCAAGCTGATGACCATAAAGCATATAACTATACTCTCACCACATACAGCATAAAGCTGACCAAGGACTGTGGACATCCCTGCAAAGCAGGTGCAGCTGCAGAGACTGATCAAAATCCCTCAAGGCAAGAGCGGGCCCTTTTGTCAGTATGCCCTGAGAAATCCCCAGGACTGCATGCCCTGTGATGAGGTTCTACTGTTCTATAGCACAGCAGGGTGACTATAGTTTACAAAAGCCTATTATATATTTTATGAAGAACTGGAATAGAGTAGTTCAAAGGCTTCAAACATGAAGAAATTAAAGGTGAAAATGCTAATTTTCCTGATTTGACCATTGCACATTGTATATATGTATTGAATTAACACATTGACCCCATAAATCAGTACAATTATTATGTGTCAATCAAAAAAATTAAATAAAAATGGTAGGATTTTTGGAGATGGAACACCAAAGTTGTAAGCCCAGCTTTACCACCCACTAGTCATTTCATTCTAGACATGTGACTTTGAGCCTCAGTTTCAATTTCTGTAGAATGGAAGTAAGAGTATCTCTTTCATGAGATTGTCGTGACCATCCAATGACACAGACAGTACAAAGCTGAAAGCTGTTAACTCTCACTGAGTCCTATTACCTAAGGAACACATCTTACAGCAAAACATTGTTAAGGGAGCCGGGTGTGGTGGTGCACACCTGTAATCCCAGCACTTAGGGAGGCTGAGACAGGAGGATCACGAGTTCAAAGCCAGCCTCAGCAAAAGTGAGGCACTAAGCAACTCAGTGAGACCCTGTCTCTACATAAAACACAAAATAGGGCTGGGGATGTGGCTCAGTGGTTGAGTGCCCCTGAGTTCAATCCCTGGTACCAAAAAAAAAAAAAAAAAAGTATTGATAAGGGGAAAGGTCCTGTGTCCTGGAATCACAGCATTAATGTGGCACTGAACTTCAAAAAAAATATGGGCTATTTTTAGGATTGATATAGTTTGTCATAATTTGTTTGATTTCAACTAGATAGAATCAAATTTAAAATCTCTTCAAAAGTATTTTTTTTCCTTTTAGTTCTAAGGAGTTTATAATGGGTTGTGTTTCATTTCCCCGAAAGACATGTGTGAGTTCTAACCCTGATACCTCGAATGTGCCCTTATTTGGAAATCACATCTTTATAGATGTAATCAAGATGGTGAGTTCATACTGGACCAGGGTGGACCCTAAATCCAGGAGAGGCTTACACAGGTGTCTTTTTAAGAGGAAGGAGAAAGGAGAGGGATTGGAGATTGGAGTTTAGAGACACAGAAGTCACACAAAGAAGAAGGCCATGTGAAGCTGGAGGCAGAGATTGGCAGCAACTACCAGAAGCTAGGAGAGAGGCTTTTAGAAATTCTTCCCTAGGGCCATCAGAGGGAGTATGGTCCCACTGGCTAATTTTTTTTTTGGGTACTAGGGATTGTACCCAGGGGCACTTAACCACTGAGCCATACATCCCCAGCATTTTTTATTTTTTTATTTTGAGACAGGGTCTCACTAAGTTTTTTAGAGCTTTTCAAAGTTGTTAAGACTGGCTTTGAACTTGCAATCCACCTGCTGAGTGTTGCTACCAAGTTGCTGGAGTGTGCTACCATGCCCAGCTCTGACTTTGGTCTTTTAGCATCTAGAATACATTTTTGTTGTTTTAAGCCATGCAAGTTGTTATAGCTGCCCCATGAAATTAATACAAAAGTCCAGGAAATTTTTTTTAAGTCTCTGCCAATCTTCTTGGGTCTTTCCAAAAGAGGTACGAAATTTTCTTGCTGCCCTTTCTGTCCATTACCCCATTCTTTGATGACAGTCAAGTTTCAAGGGAGCACACAGCTTCCTAGTTAGAGACTCTATTTCCCAGAGTATTTTAAAAGCTAGGTATTGCCATAAGATGATATTCTTACAGAAAAATCTAAGCAGAAGGGAGTGTGTAACTTCCATGTCACTTAAAATGAAACTGCTTTCCCTGGATAGCCTCTGTCTCCCTTGTCCTAAGGGAAGATTCTAGGGCTGGACGTGTTTAAGTCTCCCTATGACCATGTAGGACACAGGGACTGCATCCAGGGACAATTTCACCATCATTATTTAGAAGCTACATGGGAACCAGAGTGACTTTGTGAACTGTAAAGTCAGGTCATGTTGGTTGCCTGTTCGAACTCCTTCCCAGCTCAGAAGGTGCTACACCATCCAAGCTACCAGGTTCTCCAGCCTCGGGTCCTCCTCTCTGCCTCCCCATCTCACTCTTCCACATCAGACTTCTGACTCAGCTCTCAAGCTTTCAGCTTGCTTTTCCTCTAGTCCCTCCTGATTCTAATTCCCTTTACCTGCTTTGATTTTCCTCCAGATCTCCCCAGCCCTCCCTCCCTCCGGCCCATTCAGATCTCTGCTTAACAGCCAATCCCTACCCCCACCCCAGGATGCTTCTCATCCCATCCTCCACCTTGATTGCTTTGCTTTTCTTTGCAGTATTCTTCTCTTTCTGATGTTCTACTTATAGTTGTTATATGTTTTCCAGCAATGTCACCTCTTGAGGTGGGGACTTTGTTCCCTTGGTTTACCAATGTACTTGTGATGCTTAGAATGGTGCCTGGCATAGAGTAGCTAAGGAAAAAAAGAAAAAAGAAAAAGAAAAAAAATGTTGAATGAGTGAATGAAGCACAAAAGAGTTGCTGAATGAACGAATGGAGATGGTTTCCTAAAGCCATGCATCTGTCTTACCCATTGTGACCTCAAAGCCTCTGGAAATGTGCAGGGAACTTGAGAGGATCATAGATGGCGAGACAAGCACTTAAAGGAGGTGGCCTGGGGACAGGGAAGGAGAGACTTGCACAGGTGAAGGGAAACCGGAAGGCTATGTATTAAGAGTGAGCTGTGAGAGAACACACAGGAACCCCGGGACCCAAAGCAGAGGTCAGGCAATCAATAGAAAAGTTAAAATGGCACTTTTAAACACTTCTGATAAAATCGATCTGGTCGTTACCAGAGCTGAACACAGGGCATGCATGCTTCATCTGCTAGAAAGATCTTTATGATCTTGTTAACGGATCCCCAACACCGCAGCTGTAAAGGTTATAACCTAACTTGTAAAGCTAATATCATATTGGCTCTGGGATAATAAAGAACTTACAGAAAAATTTCCACTTAACTATGTGCTATTGCAAGACGCAGGGGCTTGCAAGACTTCTTATACACAGCAATTCAGAATAGCTTCACTCTCCCATTTCAGAGATCGAGAAAGCAATTTTGGAAACAATGATTTCGGTACTCAGGGTTCTTAGACATAACAGCTGGGAGATTAACTTGGGTTTAACAATTTCCCTCCTATTCAAAGCAATTTTAAAATAAAAGAATGCCATTGCCATCAAGTTAAGCTGAAACCAATAGCAAACAACAGTTTGGCAAAGACCTTCTTTGACAAATTAATTTGTTCTAAATGTTATTTTTAAGACAGCTCTGTTTTGTGTTTCTGTACTCTCAATTTTAAATCCTTGTTTGATTATCATTATTACTCAATATGTGAGTTTTGGATCATTCTTAAATATAGAATGCAACATGAGTTTTTGACTGACACTCTGCTGGACCACACAGGCAGGTCTCTAGGGATAGTACAGAAAGGGAAAATGAGTTTATGCAACATAGCAGGTCCAGAAAACAAACAAAATAACAATCACAAAATCTTTCTGAGTGGCCTTGAAAAGGAAACAAGAGAGAATGTGAGTGTAGCAAGCATTTGATTTCAAGCAGGATGCATATTATAAAATGTAGGGATGAAATGATACAATGTCTGCGGTTTGCTTTAAAATGCTAATTTAGCAAAGGAAAAAAGAGATAGATGAAGCAAGTGTGGCAAAATCTGGCTAAGTCTTGAATCTGGGTCTCCATAAATGGCAGTTCATGGCCCTGTTGCCCTCCTTTGTCTATGTTTGAAATTTTCATAACGAAAATTCACTCCAGGAAGGACTGGCTGAAAAACTTGAAAAAGAGGTTCTGTCTCCCTTACATGAAGTGTGCAAGTGAGTCTGCCCATGCTCATGAATATGCATCAGTGGTGTTTCCTCAGCGGCTTAGGAAGCTGTTACTAGAGTCGGTTTTAATGCTTTGGAAAGCAGATACAGTTATATTCTGTATATACATTCATTTTACTTTATTTATAAAAAAATACGGAATCTCTTCCTCCCCCATCCCCTTCAATTCTTGATCTCAATGAGGTCTTAATCTTTCCAATCACGATTTTGTCAACCATGATACATTTTAGGAACATAACTTCATTTGTTGGTGAGGGAGTATTGGAATTTGTTATGTCGCAGTGAAGGAAGCGTGAAACCACCTAAGGACCAATTCTCAGAATGTGTCCCAGTCTTTAAGTGGTGCGTGACTGTATTTCCTCCATAAACATCTTGTTTATTCACTTGTATTTCAAAAGCTGTGGATATATGATTTAATATTCCAAATAAGCCTTACAACAGCTATTTGATGAAGATAACTGGTTCTCTTCCTCTTTATTTACACAAATGAAACCTGTGCCTCAGTTTCCAGGGTAACAGAACCAAAAACAAAACAAAACAAACAAAAAATCCCCCCCAAAACCCAACACATAAACAAGCAAAAAAAACCCAAAAAAACAAGTCTTCCCAGGGCGCCACTACTAGTAAAGTCAATGGCTTTGAGTTCAGGCACGAGGAACCTTCCAGCTAACTCAGCTCTCTACTAATTTGTAAAGTTTTCTCACAACAGACATTCTTCACATCACTTTCAGAAGTGTACTTTAAATAGGGTGATAAAACGTACTCGGATGAAGCAAGCAAACTTTCAGGGCTTTACTTCTGGCAAATGAAGGCAAAAGTGACTAATCAGAGCCAAGGAAACCGAGTCAGGAACATCAGTCGTAGAGTGAATCAGCCTCTGACAGCAAGTGCGGCACAAAGCGCCTCTTCCACCACCGCTGCGTGTAGAGGAACCACGAAGCTGCAAAGAATCCCTTCATCGCTTACGCGCTGACAGAAGTCTTATTATTATTACATATTATGCTGAAACTCTGAGACTTACTGTAAGTCATCATTTCATATAGTTTTAACGATGACAGTAAAATACTGCCTGCCACAAGTGGCACTGTCAACTTTTCTATGAGCACTACCTTTTCCTCACGGTGACATTCAAAGTACAGAGTCTCCTTCATCTGAAGGAGCTGTCCTATCAGCTAGCTAATGGGAACAATTCATTTAACCTGCACTCCAAGTACAGCCAAGGAGCGGAGTAATATGTATAGGGTCCAGGGGGAATCCGTCCTCCCAGCCGGCCCCTCCTGCCATTTGATTCATTGACGAGAGTTTCACTTTCTTTCCACTTGGGCTGACTTAGAGGAAAAAAAAGGACATTCCAGAAAAATTAAGGTACCTCATGGCCAAATCCCCTCAAGCCACCAGCTTGGATTATATAACAACTCCCTAATTCCAGAAGCTAAGGAACAGGAAGCCGACATTTTCTCTGATTTTTGCATTTAATGCCCTTTCACTCTCCCCTCCCCTTCTCTCAGCCCAGGGCCCTGCCTCGCACGCCTCTGTCAGGCTAACTAGCTGCTATTCCTCATCTATTTTAATTATGTGGGTACTTCTGCTTACACTGCGTCCAAGTCCTGGCTTCATAGGACTCACTTTACACTCCCCGTTCACCGCCTTTGACTCACTAGCCCTGGAACACTTGCAGAGCCCAAAAACTAGGGATGGCACCTGCTATGATTACTGTATTAAACTATTGTTCCAAAATGACTAAATGCATTATTTCTGCTGCTGAAAAAAAGTGCTGATGTGAAGTAAGAGCACAGGTAAAGACCTGGTTTTCCTAAAATGGATGTAGCCTTCTGGGCAGTTTTCTTCTCCAGAGACTCAGTCTTGATTCTTCTGATCAGGTTTCAAATTGGTGCAACAAGGGTGAGATGGCTTTCTCATTAAATTGGTATACTAGGTAAATATTACCTGCTTCTAGGGTGGGGAACTGACACAGAAAAACTGGTTCCTGGGATTCTATAGTATTTATAAGGCAGTAAAAATGGGGGCTTGGTTTCTGAAGGAGGCTGTATGTTCTGCACTCAATCTGGAGTGGCTGTCCTGATAGTGGGGAGATTTGTTCAGCTACAGTGAACTAAAACAATGCCAACTGCTATGGATTGCTTTTTGTAGGATTCTGAGTAATTTTGTTTCACAAGTTTTATCTTTAGTTATGACTTCCTTTACAGACAGTTAGAAAAATAAACATATAGAGTAAAAAGCTATATACACCCCAACCTACTGTTGTTTCAAATCCCACGGGACTGGTTAGATGCTTTGCATCCCGCACAGCTGTCCAAATGAAGCCTCCCCTCGAGGCACCTTCCAAGTACAGTCAAAAAAACCTAAGTATGACCTTTTTAAGGATCCTTTACAAAGCAGATGTTGAAAGTGAGTACAGCACCATCTATCCAGCTGTTCTAATCACCTTTCCCTACAGAGCTGTCTGCATTAGCTATTCCCTTCCAGAAAAGTTGGTCCACTCACATCTACTTTCTGCTCCCCAGTGCCGGAAACTTCAGAGCCACCAGGTCATCCATGCAGTGATACCACCTGCTCTGGATAACATAGGGCTGCACTTAGGTTAATGAAATCAAACCTGTTACTCAATAGATTCTGTGGGCTGGTGTGACCCTGAAAAGCCATAGATTTCTGATTTTTTATGCTTTCCTCAAATTTCAGAAGTTATTTTTATTATTTCAAAATCCAGTGCTTTATAATAAATTTATAGGATGCTTGGGGGGATCTCCATTCATATTCGATGGTATCTCATTCATCATTCCTCCGGGATAGAAACGCAGAGTTACACCTCTCAGTCAGCCAGCAACTCCGCACTTGTGAAGTTCCTGTGCAGAAACGACAAACGAGGCTCCATAGGGACTCCACACACGTCCGGGAGAAACGCCTACAGAGTGAAAATGGTGACACTCCACTGAAGTAGGAGCACCTAGGCAAGCTGGAAAGATGTTTCCGAGCTTGTAGCCATGGAGTGATTATGCATTTTATTGTAGAAATTGGCATAAAACATCGATTCCAAGTGATTTTTATGTATCTGATGCTTAAAGTAAGTGCTGTGCCTTCCTCTTTCTTCCCAGGGCCCTCAGCAGCCATGCCTTGTTTCAGAGGGGGTAACTGTAGGAGCCATTGCTCAGCATGCAGGCAACAATTTAAAAGCAATAAAAAGCCCAACTAAAGGCTGGTTTGCTTTTGGTCATTACTATGTGCTGACAATTCAAAGCAGTATCAGTGACAAAATATTCCTTCCGTAGGGCTGACCCTTCCCACTGTCAGCCTCTGTTGGATGTACCACTGGAAAAACATTCCAAAATTATTCTTAGGATGAGCACATCATCATTCTAAAACATAAAAGTGGTCCATCTTTACTGTAGAACCTCTAGAAAAATAACCAAAAGTTTTGTTTAGGAGAGTATTAAAAATTCACATGAACGCTACTATTTATTTATAATCGTAACCCTTCACGTTATTTCTACTTTCTTGATCATTAAAAGAAAATCCTACCATAAAATATCTCTACTATGTAGAGCTTCATGCCATGTATGTTTTTTAAAGTACATTTTTGAAAGTATAACTTTAAAAAGGGAATTGAATATATATTATCAAATTGGCCTGTGTCCATCAATTTGTAATTCCAGGAGTAGCAAACATTATCACCAACATTGTACATGGTCATGAAAAGTCAATCCTGGTTATTTAGTTGGCTTAAAAGGTGTCCCTTTAAAATTTATGTTTCTTTGTTTACTGAAAAGGTTGTTTTTGTCTAAATTTTTGACTTCTCTAGTTTCCTCTTATTAACTGCCTGTTCAGACTCTTGTATTAAGGTATAAATCTTCTACTTCTCAATTAATAAGAATTCTAAATAGTTAATCATATGCTGCCATTTTCCCTTCAGATTCTTCCTGGTTAAATTTAGTTTAGGTTGTTTTTTTATGTAGGCATATTTAAAATGTCTAGGAGGGTAGAATTCAGGCTAGTTGTACTTTATTTATGATAAAGACTTTTGTCTATTTCAAAAATGCATTCACCTATATCTTAAAAATAGTTTTAGAATTTTATTTTTCATATTTAACTTAAAAATTGAAATGGAATTTGCTTAGATGCACTATTATCTTTTTCTCTCTTTAGCTTAGCTTATAGATAAATTATTCCACTCCACTTCTTGAGATTCGAGCCTAAACAATACACCACTGTCTCATGTTTTTCTTTGTTCTCTTCCCAAGAGAGAGATGTCACTGTGTCTGTCACATCAGGGGGTAAAAAAAAAAAAAAAAGTAGGAATATCAAAAAGGCTTACAGCCAAATTCTAGCCCCCAAACTTTACATGTAGAATTTGAGTCAACTCACCTCTTCTTTAGAAAATGAGCCCAAACACTGAGATTTGGAGCATCCATCCATTTCTTAAATTTGTTTTCACTGAGTAAACTTGGTCATATTTCCTGACTTCCTCGTAAAATGAGGACTATAACAAGAAAAGCACAGTTCTGCCGGCCCAGCATTCAACATCCTCTATAGCAGATCACTTGTGTAACAGAAAGCTTCCCCTTTATCTTTGGTATATTTGATATTTGCCTTCAATGAAAATTACTAGTGATATTTTAATATCTACTAAAAATTGTCCAAATAGGGCTAAATCTATTTTTTTTTTGAAGATTACATATGCTGTTCACCTACACTTGTTTAGTTTAGAATTATATCCTCAAAGCTCAGAGTGCTCCATTCACTGATTTCACACAAAGTAAACACACAGAACAACCACATGGCAGGGCCGATGCTGTTCCTCCAGCTGATCTGCTTCTTGTCCAGGAGGAAAGCCAGGAAGACTGAAGAGACAGGAAGGGCCTTGCCAAGAAGGCCACTCTGCCCAGATATGGGAATTGTGCTCATTGTGAAAAGAAGGAAATCAGGGAAACACTGAAACATGGGAAGAATAAATATGCATATGAAAATTAAATAATAATTAACCAATCAATTCAAAAGTGTCTAACATATAACAACCTATTCTTATTACTTTTTGCCAGGCTAATCATAATCCCAAGAAGTACTGCAGAACATGCTATTGAGCAGTGTTGCCTTCCTTAAAGGAGAGGTGAGCCACTCCAAGATCCTACCTGATCACTCCCCAAGTCCTTGCAATCTTCAGAGCAATGCCAATGTGATGATGCTTAAAGGAACTCTTTCATCCCACTCTTAGGGAACAGGATATGAGGACCTAGTATAATTTAACATTCATCTCTACTTTGTGAGATAAAGGAACAGCCCAGTAGACAGAACAAGGAAAAAAGTCAGGAATCTTTTCACTGGTGCATTTCATCAGCAATAAATGTTTTCCCAGCACAATCCTGTATTTGAGCATCAAGGAAGTTACTTAATGAAGAAAGGCACCTGGTTTCTCAGCCTTTACAGCTCCCCAAATGTTCACAGTTCTTAAAGACCTCTGAGCTTTTGGGTTTTTAGTTCCTTCTGCCAGGGATGCTCTTCCTCTTTTTTTCTTTACTGGGCTGATTCCCATTCATCCTTCAAGATTCAGTGCAGAACTTCCCTCTGCCATGACACCTAGGTGGTATTAGTTATCTGCCTCTAGTGCATCCTCCATCTAGGCTGCTGTGGTCTGTTGTGCAGCTTGGTCATGGTCCAAGGACATCAGTAAAAAGAAGGGTGGGGGATACGTTTCATTCACCAGTCCACATGCCCAGGTGCAGGTCTGCATCCACCCTTAGGAAGGGGGCAACTTTTCTCAATCCCTCAAAGGCAGCCTTCTCTTTTCAATGTGTACCATTCTTGTAGCTATCATGCCACATTATTATTTGCCCATCTGTACACACTACCCCCAACTCCATGCACATCCTACCATCCTCCCTTCCAGAAGATATAAAACATCAAACATCACTCCTTTCAATTGAATATAGGGACAATATCTTCTCTCTGGATCCCAGTCCCTGTCATAGTGCCTAGCACATAGTGGCTCCTTGGAAAATATTTCTTGAATATTTGATGAATGAACTAATCATATCTTTAAGAAGTGTGTGTTCTACTGTGAGGGCTTCATCTTCTATGAAGTGCCACAGCAAAGCTTTCATATGATCATTCTGAAGAGAAGCCATAGCAAGAATGGCTCTGCAGCAGAAGGGACTGAGCTAAGAAATTTCATGGAGGAAGTGAGATAGTACCTCACAAGTCTCATAGAGAAACTTTTTGTTGGAGACTCATTTTCTCTAAATTTTGAGTATGGTGGGCAAAGTATTCAGAACTCACCCTTCAGTACTGTCTTAGTTCCCCTTTAACTGCGAGGACTCACTTACACTTGCTAAGACTTGCTACCTGCAGAACCCTGGCACTTCCTGGACCCTCCACAGCACATGCTCTGGAGTGCCCTGTCCTTCACTCAGAGCACTCTGCTTTCTCCTGGGCGTGTCCTCATGTATTCAAACCACAATTTTGTACAGGAAAAAGATGGTCCCTCATTCTTCTGTATGGTAAGCATGCTCACCACTGGCCTGAGAAGTCTGGAAGGAAGATCAAGGCAATGGCATTAGGAAAGGGCCCTGAAGCCATGAGGGTGGCTTCATCAGCTTCTGACTCTTCAAAGGCCCCAGGATACTGTGAGACAACAGCAACTGCTCATAAAGGTCACAGCTCTGTACATCCCTTCATCCCTTCCAGGGAGTACTTGACTGACCAAGTACAGTGCAGACGAGCCTCTGAAAGCCATGTTCTCAGGCTGCTGGAGGGTAAGGACAAGGTTTTGTGAGGATGGTGAGTCAGGTTTCTGGCTGAGAGCATAGGCATGGTATGAAGTTTGGGGCTGTGGAGCACTGGGCCAGTCGCTTCCCCTTCCACAGTCTGCTTCCCCGCCTGTGAAGCTGGGATAGTGAGGGGAACCTTCTTACAGGGCTTTATTCAGATTCAGACCACTTAGCAATGACAGCATGGATGGTCTCCTTTAGGGTATGCATGTGACCTTAAGAAGTCACATCATTTATAAGATAATATCACCCAGTATGGAAGATTTTATGAGTGACTTAAATAATGCATGTGCAAGTGACTCTCATATAGCATGTCCTAAAAAACTGAGTTCCTTAAGATGATTACAATGAGGTTTTCCTATGATGTTGTGTTTAGCACCTGTTCTTGAAGGCTGACCCCGACTCTGTCTGCTTGGGAGGAAGCCCTCTCCTTCCACGGCTATCTTGTTTGGCACAGGCCTTTCCTCTCTTACATTTCATTCAGAATATCTGTGGCAGTGCTACGGAATATTCCAATACGTCCTCTTGACCTCTATCCATAAACAGCCTTTCTCACAATGAGATGTTCTGAGTTTAGGAGCCTTGCTATTTTCAACAAAGAATTAATTGCAAAGTAATTAAGTTTAGAGCAGGGGAATAGATGAACCCTGTCTATCATAAAGGGACAATATGGATGGTGACATAATGAAGCAAGGAGACGATGCTTCAGATTAACACACACACACACACACACACACACACACACACACACAATCTCTTTGCTAAAGCACACAAAGAAACCTCCCATCACTTATATTGACAAGATAAATCTAAGCTGCTTAAAGAAGCACTTAATTTTGTTCTCATTAAGTCGCAGGGTTAAGGGCTTTACCCTCGATGTCCATGGAAGTGATGTTAGGTTTTCACCTTGGAAAGTTCTCTGAGGCCCTAAGTCCATTGACAAATAGAACACTAAGAGGTGTTACAGAAACACGCATGGGCTGTGTTGCTGGCCATGTTCCCATAGGGCCCCACTTTTCTCCATGAGCACGGAATAGACAGAAAGCACCAGAGGGCCACAAGTATCCACGCCTCTGCCTTAAAGCACAAAAATTCACAATTAATCAGCAGTGGATATGGAGTGGGGGAGTGCAGCTTACATGGGGACGGTCACAAGCAGGTTTTACCATGAGAGCTCCAAGTCTTAATCTGCTTAACAACGATTAGACTGATGCCACCCTAACATTTTGTTTCAGGGACCGAGGGACTGCCAGGTCATTATCACACATGCTTTCTGATGTGCATGGAAAAGGTGCTGGAGAAGTCTGTGAGGTGATTTAAGGTGCATCCTTCCACACCACTGTGCTCTGATTAATGCAATATTTTGACGAATATTACATATTTGTACCTGGAAAAAATACTACCTAAGAAAAATGTGACCACTTCAAGAAAGGAAGACACAAAAAAGAAGGGAAGAAATGTAGAAGGAAACATATCCAAATTTTAACTGAGAATGTGTCAAGTATTTTTCTTTCTCCTTTTCTTTCTTTCTCAGTGTCTTTTATAATGAGTATTGTTTTACTTTTATAGTGGGCACAACAAAATGAACTTTATTTTGGTTATTTACTAAAACTTCTTCTTAAAAATATCAATTACAATGACATGTGCTTTAAAATCCTTTCCTGCCCCCAAGAACTTCTACCTCAGATGTGAGGCAACACAGCTGTGACAAAAATGGTGACTCCAATCTTGAATGGACAAAGTATAAAATTTGGGCTTTTTCAAAGCTGTTTACGTGCTGGCTTTTTTCTGGTGCTCTTTCAGGGTTTCAGGTTGGAGTCGAGTTGTGGGAGGGGCCCTGGGAGCATGTGGTTGTGAGGAAAGGAGGGTGCTGCCTCCCTCTTCTCATCACACCCAGCCTAAGAGCAAACACAACCCACAAACCGGGTTGTCACACAACCCGGGTGGCTCCCTGAAGATGCTGGAGGCACACTCTTAGAGGGTGGGGCTGAGGAGGCTGAGATTTGAAAAACAAAAACAATTACCAGGGCGTGTGTGCTCCCTCTCTCTCTCTCTCTCTCTCTTTCTCTCTCTCTCTCTCTCTCTCTCTCTGGTGAAGTTTGTTGTTGTTGTTGTCTCCTTTCTCCTTGTCCCAAGATCCACAGAAGTTGACTGGGTTTTTCTTCCCATCCTTCAGAAGGAAGCATAACCTTCCCATAAAAAAAGCTAAAAGCTTGAAAAAGATGGCTAAGAATGCCATGGAAACAATGAGACAGGGCCGAAGTTGTGGGTACCTCGAATGCACCATCTAGGACAAGTGAACGCTCATTCGCAGAATACTCTTGCAGACGCTGACATCAGGTCTTGATGGCCGATGATTGAGTTCCACACCATGGTTACCTTTCAGTGTTGTGCAACCTTGGCTCAAAGTCCTCCATGTTAGCATCCCTGACTCACTTTGCTCTGGATGGTGAATGAGCATGCACACGACACCACACGGCTCTCCTTGCTGACCTACATTATATTTTACTGTGAATGAGTCGAATGGATTAAGATCTGATTCATATGAGCTTCCACATGTGACTGCTGGGGGCTGGCAACGCTCCTCATGAGCCCACAGAGGCGTTACCGACATTTGCTCTGAGTTTTCTTCTCTAAAATGCGCTCAACAACTTACTTTAAATCTCAGGGTTTTGTTTTTTGCTTTGTGTCTTGTTTTGTTTTCCTCCTAGTAAGATACTCATCCTCATTATAGTATTTTTGTGCCAGAAAAAAAGAAAAAGAGAAAGTGTGAACAGTTCCCTACCTACACAGTCAGGAAACCCAGGAAGTTTGTACTTCCTTGTATCAAATTATCCAAAACACAGGACATGCCAACTGGTTTTATCTAAAGACTGAGCTTATATGAGATGCCAAATAAGGAATCTTGACACAAACTGGAAAGAGAGGCAAATCTACAATGAATACTGGTTTGAGTTTTCTCTAAAATTTCTGTGGACTGGAGTTTGGACTTAAAATTTTCCACTCATAACTTACATTATTAATTTGTAAAATATCACCACAAATATGTGTGTAATGATGACCCCATGATTTCTGAACAGTTACTTAACTACAGGGTGATTTAATCGAAGAATTCAACAATTGTAGGGGCAAAGGCCATGAAATGAACAAACTTAGAAATGTGGTGATGTCTTTAGCATGTAATTATCATAAGGGAGACAAGGGCATTTTATAATATCGGAGAGAAGGTGATAGTAATGTCTAATTTCTTTGGTGACTACATCCTTAAGAGCAAGCAGCTGGAGATAGGCTTAGAATCATAAATCCCCCTCATTCTCTTTCACCAACTAACCAGCCTCACCTCTTTAAAATTTAGAAAAAAAATTTACATGTATATTATGTTCTATAGACTGTAAGAATTAGGAAAGCTGGGAGATAATTTCTCTAAAGGGAAGCATAATCTATTTGCTTAATGATCCTACAAGGAGCTAATAAGTATCATCTCTCTTAGAAATAATAATACTCTGCTTTTATGTAGAATCTTTCTCCAAGGAGTGCACAATATATTATGGATTTATCTAATTAATCCTCCTAGGGTCCCCAGGTGGAAGGGAGGTGGCAGATATGATGGAAGCTCATCAGCGCCATTGACAAGTCTCGGGTGAGGAAATTGAGCTATATAAAGTGTGGTAACGCCTAGTTATTTAGGACTGCCTGACCTCAAAGCACTTAACCAACTCATTGAGAAAAACAATCAATCAAATTTAATACCAGTTGCCAAATGAACAAAAGTAGAGGCTCCTCTGATGGAATGCTGTGCCTTTTCCTCAGTTGGGCTCTTGGTGAGGGAGCTTTAATGGGAGCTCCAGTGAATGAACTCACAGTCCCTGACTGTCGGCCTAGGGCCTCCTCAGGACTGATGGTATGGATAAGTCAAATGCAGCCATGTGGTTTTGTTCCAGGTTTGGATGACTGAGGAGGTTCATTACCCTCTGCAGTGTGGGTTTGTCCGTGGTGTTTTGTTAATGGTGAGGGAGCAGGTGTGGTAATAAAGGCTTTTGGGGCTTAGACAGTTTGTGTGAAAGCTCCTATCTTTCCAAGTGATAAAGAGACACACTACAAGTCCACATCTCTTGTGTCAAGAAAAATCTAAACCCAGCAGTGTTTGCCCGCTGCTTCAAGGGCTGCTTTGCTTCATTTCTAAATGTTCCATGAGCAGAATCTAGCTCCCCAGGGTTGCATACCCTCCCTAGAGACAAGCCTCTACCAGGGTCTTGATCAATAACTATTAAACAGAAGAGGGTGCATCTGTAAAGCGTGAGCAAACCTTAAAATAAGAGCCAAAGTAGCACTTCCTAAACCTCACATTCTTTTCTTGCCAAGCTCTCTGGGGCATTGGGACTCTGCTAAAATCACTTCCCAAAAAGGAAAAAACCCCAAGAGAAAACTCAGTCAAATTAATAAACTAGCTGCCCCTGATGTGAACTACATTTTTTGACACATGGTGATAATAAATAGTTTCTGATTCTTACTTACCTAGCTCAGGAGAAGTTGTCATTTTTTTTTTTAAAGACACTAATAATGTCACTTATTTGGGAGTGGAATATTATACACTGTGCTTTGAGGAGAGTTGCCACTTTGTCCAACACTGGAGCTTAGCAAGTCAACTGAATGGTCCTCAGTTAGTCTCCAGAGTCTGTGGGTCCTGACATGCCACTAGGCGGGTGAACATCTACCAAAGCCCTCAGGATGGTGTACTTTGGCTGCTACAGTGGGTAGAGCTTTCATTCAGTCCCTGGCAGTATCTCTAGCTTGTCACTCATACAAGCAAGAATAATTCCCTGTAACCATCCATGTGCCTCTCTTTCTTGAAGCCACTCAATTGTCCCTAAGGCCACTCCTCTTCTCATGTTCATATAAATCTTTTAGTATTCTCTTTGATGCCTCCCTCACTCATAACTCTTCTCTCCTATCAAAAGTCTGGTTGTGTCCAGTTCTCAGCTCATCCTTAGCCTGGAATATCATCCCTCTCTCTAAGTCTAGCCTCTCCCCGCTCTGAACACAGGAGGCCCACATTAATTTCTTCCAGATTTTCCCTTCATCCTGATATTCGCCTCATCCCTGTAGCATCTATGCAGCACTAAACCCATATAGACTTGATCTCATGGTTATCATTCATTCGCACACAATTTTTGTGGGCACATGTTTAGCCCGTTCCTGCCAAACAAACTCTTAATTGCTTGGACTGAGGCTTAGAGTTCAAGTTTTGTGAGGGTAAAGAACTCATCTACAGGATCCTGTGGACTTCCCCTCACACCATGGTCAAGAGGAGCCCCTCTGTGCTATTTGTGTTGACTGCCCAGCGGGGACTTTCCTAGGCACCTACTTTCTTTGCTTTGCTTTCTTTTTCTTTCTTTTTTTAAACAAATGTCACCAACTTCTCATCCAAGTGGCATTCAGCTGTGGCTTAGCATTTGAAGTTACGCTTCTTTGTCACTTTATGCTTGTATGTGTCCCAAGGTAGATTTGAGAAATACTTGGAAATAGCTTCTATAGCTATGAAGGAATTTTCCATAATATTTACACAAAAATTCTTTCGCTTAAGTCTCCAGACTCTCCGTAGAAATCCTGACATCTTCCCCTCACTCCCAGGCCCCTTCAATTCCCTATACTTTCACCCTCCTTGTTCCCAACAGCAAAAGTGCTGCTGTCTGTTTGATATTCGAGTTAGAATTATTTATATCTTAGAGTTTGGGCTTGTTTATGCAGTAGAATTCTGAGAAGGAAGTGAATCAGGAGATCTCTCTCCTGACAGGGCATCCAGGGGTCAGGCAGAAAACAAGCACCGAGGACAAGGTAAAGCCCCATGCGCCACATGAAGCTTTACTCCAAACCTCAGACACCACAGTCCTTCCAGGGACAAGGTCTCACTGTAGCTAGTGTGGCCAGCATATCGTATGTGAGCAGGTAGACAGACTGTCCAGCCAGCTCCTAAGAGCCTACAGACACAGGGAGATTCACAGAAGCTTCCAAGAAGCCATTGAGCTCCAGGCTCTTCCTTATGGCCTTCCCAACCCAAAAGTTGTATTAGAAAGATCAGCTTTAGGAGTCCACCATGTAATAGGCCCTTAGATTTCCCTCCCTTGCTTGGTGAGTTCTATATAAATTCAAATTTGAACTAATGACATTTAAGGGTTTTTTTTTTTTTTAACAGCAGCAATTAAAAGTTATTATCATCCATTTAGTTTCTACTATGCGCCAGGTATTTTACATGTAGATCTCATTTAATTCTGCAACACTGAGAAATGGTTAGTATTTCTCCCATTTTACTGATTGAGAAACTTAAGCTATGAGGTAAAATCTCATTGCTATTAAGTAACAGATTGGGGGTTAAACAGCAGACTCAACTGATGCTGAAGTCTCTTGCTTGCTTTTATATTACTCCTCTGCACACTGCACATTAGGCAAGGACCACATAGAGGAGCAGAGGCTGAGGGCTTTGGTGGCGTGGATACGTACTTTAAACATCAAGTGTCTGGTTATATGGCATCTTTACCTTGATTTCAGTGTCTCAGGAATGCTTCAAGGCTGGAGGCATTGTAGGATTGGAGACTGGATTCTGATCTAGGTTCTGCCACTCTGGACAAAGCTCCAGGCCCTTCCTGAGGTGGGGATGACTGTTAAATGGGAGTGGCTATCACACTGTGTGTTTACTCACAGACTCACTGTCAAAGCCAGATTCCCCACCTCTCTGCAGTGGAAAGAGTGTGGGTGGGTCTTCTGGGTGGCTGCTGTGGGACCCTTCCTACTGTAATGATCCCAGCACAAAGAGATGGAGGGAGAGTCTGGCCAAGCCCTCCTATGTCTAGGATCCAGGACACATATACATGCAGGGCCTGTAGATTTTTTTTAGCAGAAAGGGGCCTCTGTGATGATCCCTCCAGCTCTATCACTTGGTGGTGGGGAAGCCAAGGCGATGCACAGGGAAGCTCCTTGCTTAGCAGGTCACACTGCTAGAAAGAAGTGTGCCAAGATCAGAATTGCAGGGCTCCCGTCACTTCACATTGTCAGTGCTCCTCCAGCCTGGCTCTGTCCCTGCAGCTCAATTTGGACAAACTTACCCCAGAGGAGGTTTTGCCTCTCTGAGGCCTCTTAAGGGTGGGTCATTGCTATCTTTCCTTTGTGCAGCTACCAACACAGCCTATGGACCCTCAGGGCTGTGTGCATCTCTCTTTCACCTGGAATGTCACTGATGTACATTCTTCACCCTCACTTCTAAAGTGCATCCTTCTGCAAGCCTGGGACTATACATCTTTCTTCTTTCTGCTGAAATAGCTACCAGCATATGTGTGTGTGTGTGTATATATATATATATATATATATATATATATATATATATTAAATAAGCATATACATATTTAATAAGTATATTTAATATATACATAAGTATTTAATAAATATATACATATGTATATATGCTTATTTAATAAATATGTATATATGTAATGAATAAATGCCAAAAAGTTGCCTACAGTACTAAGAAGGTGGACAGCTTCAGGCAGTAATTCATTAGAAGAGAACTGCAGGGAGGGGTGATGTAAGGTGACTCTTCCTCCCTGTTGCTGTGTCCTACCTTCCATGCACACACGCCAGGAACCAGAAGCATTTCTCTTCAGAGAGCTCTTCTATAGATGAAAAGGAGGCTAGGTTGAGGGTCACCTATTCTCGTGAGAACCCCCTAATGGTGGCTAATTAATTCTATCCCCTCCATCCCTTGTTCTTTCTGTGTTATCTTGCTCTGCTTTCTCCTTTGGTCCTGATACCCCATTGCTCAAGGGCTTAAGGAAGATGACTTTCTTGGGGCAGATGGCTTCACTACTGATTGACCTTCCAGATTTTTCAAAAGCTTTTAGCAACACACCTGCATCCATGACTTACTAGAAAGATCCCAAATTTAAAACGCCTTTCCTGAAACAAATTTTATGATAAAAAAACAGCAAATTTCTTAGCCTTCCCACACACTTTCAAAATGCAATAAATCATAATAGCAGTGAGTTGAATTTTCTCTTTGCAACAGTACAACAAAACTATTTTGTGATGTGTAGTCTAATAATACATAGATTTTTTTAAAAATGTAATCTGAAATGTCAATGACAACATTTTTTTTTCTTTGAGATGGGAAGTGTTGTATGTTATCTTAGAGACAGTGTCTGATATTTTTGAAAGGAGCTCATACGCTAAATAGGACAGGTTGAAAATATCATTGCTTTGATTGAGGATGAAGAGTTATTCCAGAGGTGACTCCCTGGTGGCTCCCTGCACGTTCTGTTTGGATTGAATAGGCGTCTAATACTTTTGAAAAACTGAATTATAGTCCGACATTTAAACATCCAGGTGTTTCCTTTAAAAATATTTATTGGTAGAAAAATAAATAAAAATTAAAATTAAAAAAAAAATATTTATTGGTGTTTTCTTGTATATAGAAAATATGGCAACCCAAGGCAACATTCCTGCATTAAACAATTTAACTGGATCTGAAACGAATGGCTGCCATCTTTAGGCAAGGTACACTCTCTAGTTGCCTAGTGGAACTGAGGTCACATATCATGTGCCATTTAGCACCAGGTTCACTTGATGGTTTAGATCTATTTTGGTTTGTCTTTTTAATATGCACCCAGCCGACTGAAGGGAGTCACCTAACCTCTAGGGTCTGCAGTTAAGGGCTCTGACATATTGCATATGATGGACACAGCCCAATTTAGACTCTGGCCATTCTTCCAGAGGCTGGGAGGCTAGCCTTCCCTCTGAAGTGTGCAAGGCCCAGCTCAGTTCCCATTGCTTCCAGGAAGCCTTTCATGACCACTGGTGCCAGGCTTATTTCCTTGACTTTCATCCCTTAGCAGCCAGAGTTCATGATGTACCACTTGGGGTTAGAGTTCACAGGGTCCTGAAGCACCTCTCCTTAGGACAGTTCTCTGCCTTGGAGGAGAGAGCTTGAAGATGAGAATCCTATCTCTTGGCCAGGAAAGCCTGAGGTCTTTCTGCTCATGGCTATTGGATGTACACACTCTATTCAATAGTCACAGTAGATGTTTGGAACCTGGCTTCCAGCAGGGGAAAGCCAACAGTTTAGGTTACATTAATCAGCAAGACAAACAGATTTTTCATTTCCTTTGCTTTTTTTTTTCAGAATGTGGCTAGAACTTCCCTGGCAATAAAAGATCACGTCAAATTGTTCTAAATTATGTAGGAAAATGATAGTTATTAATATAATCATCTTCCATAAGAGAACGAGTGTGATAAAACCAGCAATCCATGCTAGAGAAGCCCAGGAACTTTGCCCCTTTATTAGGGTGTGTGGCCAAGCAGGAGCCGGTCCTTCCTCCCTCACAGCGGGGCTGTCCTGGTCCTTTGGTTAGAGGAAATGGCTTCTTGGCTCCTCCTATCCCCCTTCACCCACTAAGAAAACCAATGGCGCCTTTTATCAGTTTGGCAAAAAGACAAAGGGAATGTTTAATTCTGTACTTAAAATTCTTGGTTCCTAACTGTCAGCATTCCCAGTTCTCAGAGAACACTGAATGGATATTTGAAGAGTTTTGTGAAACTGAGACTGAACAGCAGCAATGAGGAGGAAGAGATCCAAAATGAAAAGAACATTTTAAAGTACACTCCCAGTACATTCCACTCCCCTTGCTTTTCTGTCCTCCCCAACCAAGTCACAGTCAGCTCCGAGCACCATTCCCATAGGAAGGAGGTGATATCATGTCCTCAGAATGTCTGTGTTCAAATCCCAATCCATCCTAACCGACTCTGAGGACTTGGGTAAGTAACAGACTCTCCATGCTGGCCCCTTCCACAGTAAAGTGAGGTTAAGAACAGTGTCTCTCGTTCCCCCACCTGCCACCCAGTCAGGGCATTATTTTAATTTTTTAAGGAAAACACCTGATTTGTAAGACACAAACTTTGTAGCAGAATTTACAAAAAAGTAACAGTTGCCAGCTGGCAAGGTGTCCACACCTAGCCTTTCAAGCTAAGATTTCATAGGGTCATAAAATGAAGTCCTACAAACATCTCCAATGAGTGAGGTGTTCTCACTTGGCCAAAACTGGGCCCTGCAGAAACAATCTGAGAGCAACTGAATTAGTGATTCCTTAACTGCCTGTCTTTTGAAAGAATACTTTTCTTCCCACATGGAAAGTTTGTGTTTATAGGGGATCCTGGAATGTCAGTATGAGCTTCTGTTTGATAATGTAACATGATCAGATAGAAAAGGAGACCATCCCCATCACTGCACTGGAAATGTGATCTTGCTATTTTATAGACTAAATAATAGAATCCTTGAGTTAGAAGGCCAGAAATGGTCATAATGAAGCCAGAATTAGACAGGCAGTCAGTGTAGATAGGTAAATTGAGTCAGGTTGGATCAAGGAGGCCAATTTAGGTCTGGGAAGTTGAAGAGGTATTGAAATGCTAATGCCTTCAGAACCCTTTCTCCATCCTTATCAGGATAACCTGCCCCTGCTCCAACCTGTTGCTAAGGTAACCCGTCCCAGAGATTATCCCTCCCTAGAGTGGAGTTGTTAATTGTGCTGCCTTTCCTGCCCAAATCACTCCACCTGGGCCCTTCCCCCTATCCATGTGCTTTTCACCTTTTTGGCCATTCCATGGAGCATCTCCTGGGCCTATTCATGTAGGCAGGAAGGAGAGAGATAAGGGGAAGAGAGCAGAAGAACAAAGGAAGCCTAGAACATATAAAAAGGCAAAACACACGTACTTCTTGGGATACTAGAATACCAGCTATGGCCCCTCTCTCTCCTGGGAGAAGTCTACGTTCCTCTTTTTATTTATTTTTATTTCTTGGTACTGGGGATTGAACTCAGGGGTACTCGACCACTGAGCCACATCCCCAGCCCTATTTTGTGTTTTATGTAGAGACAGGGTCTCACTGAGCTGCTTAGCACCTCGCCATTGCTGAGGCTGGCTTTGAACTTGTGATTCTCCTGTCTCAGCCTCCCTAAGTACTGGGATTACAGTCTTGAGCCACCACGACTGGCTTCCCCCTTTTAAATAAACCCTGCTTAACTGCTTGCCTTGGTGAGCTTCTCTAATGTTATTCTTCAGCAGGTGAGGAAGCAGAACTCATCACAGATAACTGGTGGTATCAGTATGAGGCCCTCTTTTTACAGAAGTACCATCCAGCCCTTGAGACTTGAAGGGATATGACCCAAATCTTTAGGGGCAAGGGTGGGATAAGAACTCAGTTCTTCTGGTTTATTGTCAGACAAGTTTTGTACTTTACAAGCTTCCTCTGGGAGCTGGGTTGATTGGTTATGCTGCTGGACAGTATTAGGCCTTGCAAGACTTTCAGATTCTAGCTCTTTCTAGGAGAGAGTAAAAGCTCTGATAACTCTACGAAAGCTCTATGCCTTTTCTAGCAGGCATCATGATTCTCGGCCTTGGCCATGCCTCCCAGTGTGGAATCCTTCCCATGGAAGACCTACCAAGAACAAGAATCCAGCTTACAAGGACACAGTGAGGAGGCAAGAAATAAGAAAGGGGAAAAGAAATTTCAGTGGTGGAAGTCTGAAAACACTGAATACTGAGAAATTTTGTTTCAGTAATGTGATGCAGCACAGTTAGCCATAAAACATCTTCCTCCTCTTCTTTCCTTTAAAGCCTCCCAGCAACAGATGGGTGGGAAATTCTCATAGCATCTCAGAGGTCTCCTCTAAGGACCTTCATTAGAGGGCTAATGGCAGCTGGAAAAGAGCTTCTCTGACTAAGGAGAGTAGAAGCAGCCTGGGCAAACAGTGCTATGAAAACCACTACTTCATTCATTCCTTAAGGTTTGTTTTCATATAAATTGTGCAAATCATCCTGCATGTTGAAAAATAAAACCAAATTTGTGTTTTTAGGAAAGAAATATGATGAAAACACAATCAGGGTTCCTTTAATCCTCCAAACAGTGTCCAATAGTGGTTTCTAATGAAGTTGTAGCCTAGCTTATTTCTAATTATGTACACAATTGAGTGCATGTGTATAGACATACTCATGGTTTAGTAGTCTAAAAGCAACCTAAAATGCTTGGGGAAGGAAAAATCCCCATTTCCTACTTCAAGTTGCCAATCATAAAATTCACAGATGGAAGAAAGTGTGTTATACTTTTTTTTTTTAAATAAAAAAATTATGATTCTTCCTCTTAAGCTAATGTAGGAGAACTGCCTTTACCCAGAAATGATCTTACGCTACACTAGAACTACTCAGTCAGCATCTTTAATTATCATTTCCCGCCAGCCTCTAGGTCAGTGCTTCTCAAAGTTTAATGTGCAGGCGAATTGCCTGGGGATCTTATTAAAAATGCTAATTTTGATTCAGTAGGTCTGGGGTGGGCCCTGAAATTCTGCACTTCTTACAAGTTCCTATGTAATACCAAAAATTCTAGTCTGTTGACTAAACTTTGAAGAGCAAGATTCTACACAATCCCACTTAACACTGTTCTCAGCAGGACAAGAAGGGATTGAGAGAGCAGTCTTCTATGAGCTTCACGTTCTCTGTGAATCTTCGCTAACTTGACTTCCTCCTTCTGAACCATCTTGCACACTTACAGTTAGTAACCTAAAGGGGGCAGCCTGTTGCACTGGCACAGTTTGCAAACTTGGGTTTGAATTTCAGCAGCACCACTTGCTAGCCAGGTAATTCTCAACTCTGAATCACATCTACACTATGGGGTTAGATATCTAGTCATGAGCTCGCTATTGTAGATAAATGAGAGAATGTACAGCAACCCAGTACAGTGCCTTGCATACAATATAGTTCAATAAATATCAGCCTTCTCTTTTCCTTCCTTTAAATTTTCAAGCTCCAAATTAGTGCTTGAATGCATGGCCTCAGCAAGTTTCACCTGAGGAGGGTACAGGTTCATAAAACCTAAAGCACATTAACAAAAGTCTACCTATGACATTGGAAGTAGAAAAGCAAGGTACAGTCTTCCTTCCTCAATCTTGTTCTGTTGTCTTCTGTCATTACCCCTAAATTGGAATCTTTTGACCTTGTCAATTAATTAACTCACATATTTTGACAGACACCCTGTTTTGTGCTCGACACTATATCAAATACCTAGATGAAGCCTTTGGAATACAACCAGTTTCCAGAATAACTGAATTTTAGGCAGGAAAAACTCTAGATAATTGATCAAAATATTGTTTCCATTCTAATTGATGTTCTCTAGATGGGACCTTTATATCAGCAAAATTATGTCAACATGATAGAGTTGGCTTAAGGAAAACTAGTTGGACCTGCTGATAAATGACATGGATATCACTAGGCAGAGTCCTTATTCTTCTGTCTTCCATTGGTCATGGATGAAAAGATCTTTCTAAAATGCTCAAGTGTCTTATCCCATCCTTGATACTATATTCAGACTCAACCACTGTACCTGCAAATTCCCTAAAAGTTTTTGGTTTTATCTTGTTGTGGAATTCCGGATGAGTGTGATAGCAGAGAAGTAAAATACATTTATCTAGAAAAAGGTGATTGCCCACTTTTTAAAATGAGTCCAGTAAATAAAAGAGAGGCTAGATTTACAAATTGAATAGGAAAAACTATTCTAGACGAGGGTTTTCTGATTAAACATGAATGAAAGACATGTGACTGGTTGAATCACATTGGAATGAGGAATGGTTGCTTGCTAAGTTTGATTTTCCTGTCAAAATTGTCACCATGTTGCAAATAAACATTAAAAAGAACTTGAGCCAGGGTGGAATAGTGAGAAGTTAATATACAAAGCTCCGTAGTGGGGAATTCATCTACCCATCCACGTCTTGACCTCCTTCTAACCCAAAGTACAGAACTTGGCAGAAAACAGATGAGGAAGTCATTAATATGTGGAGAAGGGATCTCTCAAGCACACCAAGACTGTGTGCTTTTCACTGACAAAAATCAAAAGGAATTGTACAAATATTTACCACAAGAAAATAATCCATTCTGTCTCAAAGCTGTAGAACTTCCACAATAGATACAGGGCACCGTATCATTACTTAGGCAAAGTTTCTGTTTAGCACAATCTCTGGATCCATTCTCAAAGTGCAAAGCTTCAAGTTCAAGGACTGACCTGAGCTCCTTAAGAATCAGCTGATCAGCTGTGTGCATGTGTGAATGTGCGTGTGTGTGTGTTTGTGTGGGGCATTTCCAAGCCACGCTCAACAACCCAGCTAAAGCTTCAAAACACTCATGAAAACTGTCTAGTTACAATGCAGGGCTTTTATTCCTTACTTAGGTCTTTATTTGATCAACTCAACTGTGAATTTGAAAGTGGGCTCAATATTATACAAAATTAAGAAATTATTAATTTCATTTCAGTTTAATAATGGCATTAAGGTTATATAAAAGCATTTTAAAACATGGACATTAAAGCATTTACTGCTTAGTTGACATAATGTCTGAGATTTTTGTTGAAATTTTGCTAAAATTAAAAGCTGTGTGTGTATTGGGATGATAGTAGATAAAGCAACTGGTAAAAGGCTGATGACTGCTGAAGCTGAATGAGGGGTCCACTGAAGGTCTGCCTTTCCTCTCGACTCATGAGTATTTTTGGAAATTTTCACAACAAAAGTTCAAAAGTCTAACACCCTAATAAATGGCACTGAACATAGTTTAAACAATACTGACTTATAGTGGAATGCAGGAAATAGGTGCAAAAACCCAGAGTAATAATTAATGGCCAATCTTATGTGCATTCCATTAAGCACAAGCAGCTGTCACAAACATCTTAATTTAAAGAGTTGGGGTTTAGGGAATCATGGCGCTGCAAAAAGCTACGTCCTGCTGCTACTCCACAGAACTGGTACATATCAGACCCTTAAATTTTTAAACACAGCTTTCATGTTTTTGAGAGCTGAAAAGCCTTTGAAAAGTCAGCTTGTTAGGAAATTCACCTTGCAGACTCCTACTTCAAGGATTGGCTGAGGTGCTTGGGTACTGGCAAAATTGATTTAGGGGTGGGGGTGAGGGCTCACAGGTAAAAGGAATGTGTTGTATGCTTCAGAAGAAACCAGAAGTCAGGCCAGCTCTGAATACATGGGGCATGGCCACATGACCGGATGTACCTTTCAGTGATGCAAAATATACCAGCTTGCTAGAGAGGTATTTAGATCCAGCAGCCACCTCCCCTTTATTGTTTCTATTATAGTATTTGCCAAAAGAAGAAGAACAAAAAAAAAAAAAAAAAGGAAGAAAAGAAAAGAAAGAGGCAGAAGAGAGAAGCAGCAGGAAGCAAAGGAGCCTCACATTTAGTCCTTAATGCTGCACGTTAGTATAAACCCTAGGTAAAGCCTGTGCCTTGGTGCTTCTTCCATGACATGGGAACAGCATCCATACCTTTGGAGGCCTCTTCACTCCTTCTGGTCCAGGACACCTGAGCACGTGGGCTGTGATCTGTATGAGATCTAGTCTGAGGTCTCCCACCACTACCTGTATTTTTTTTCCCTAGAGCTAGAATAGGCATACAAAGATCCTATCTGGGTTGCGAAGTTTAAGGTGAATAGAAAGGGGTAGGTGATAACCAACACAATCTAAGTTAACAACTTAAAAACTCCCCAGTAAAAAGCTATTTGGGCCCGTTCACTTTGTATCAATTTGACAATCCCCATTGGTGTCTGCCTCCCTTCCCCCCTTTTCTCCCTCTCTCTTTCCTCAGGAACTCCTTGTTTATGCCTAAATTGGTGAGTTCTTGGGCTTCTATGTATTGATGGTTCCCCATGAACTAGAGGACATCTGGACTCAGGCTGAACTTGACAAGAAATGAAGCTTGCTGGCAGTAAGGAACAAGGTCCCCTATTAATTTCTTGAATTGATCCTGGCAATATTATCATCTGGTCCAGGAAAAAACAGGTCTTTATTCATAGCATTTGATTTGAAATTTTTTTCAGCACCACTCTCTATTGCTCGTAAGAATGACTAATAACTGTCAACTGTAATTTCCCAGAGTTTGTGGGTATGACTTCTATAGCTTTCCTTGCTTTTAAATTGACCATATTTTGTCTGGGGGCTTGCTAGGGATTTCAAACACAATTGAACCAAAACCCCTGGTCAGCTCTCATTTCAGCCCAGAGAACTTTGTAGTCTTCCTGAACTTGCTACATCCTGCCCCTATGCCTGGGTGTCTCCCTCCACCCTGCTTTTCCTCTAGCTTGCACTATCCATCAATCAAACAGAAGCCCAGAAACCTCCATATCAATACAATCACCTTTCCTGAGGTAGCACTACCATCATTTTGAAGGTTATGAAATGAGTCAGGGCAGATGAGAAACAGAGACCACTGGTTTTTGGTGTCTCAGAGGGAAATTGGTCTATACAGAAAAATGACTGCGTTAAAGCTGGACTAATTGCCAGGGGGAGGACAAGCCAAAAAATTAAAAAAACAAAACTACTGAATAATCCAAATACAGTTTCACTATTTTATATATGGTCTTGAGAGCTAGACCAATAAATTTGCTTGTATGAGTTCTGAGTCACATATAGATAAGAGGAAATTAAAACCACAATAGCCAAGCACTTCTCTGAAGAATGAGTCTATCACAGTCATGTTCTTATTTATGTATTCTTATGCACATTATTTTAGTATAACTTATTTACTTACACATACCAGATTTACTGAGTTCCACTATGTGGAATTCTCAGTAAAAAGCTCTGTGGGGAAGGCAGACATGGGTGTTCTCAAAGAATTTGGTAAATAGCTATTTGCTAAATGCTATAAAACAAGTTGCTCTTCTAGTAGAAAAAAATGCTGGAAATCTTATTTATATCCTCAATATAAAAGATTATTTCAATAAGGCAGATATAGGAAACATTTATAAATAGTGTTTCTAAAACAGATAAATCAGAAATCAATCTTTTTTCTCATTAAAATGAAAGTCAAAACCTCTTGCAATTTGAACACAGGTGATTTCTGTATAAGGCCATCTCCAATGAGAAGTACCTGCCCTGGACCAGAGGCTTTCTCTCCAGGAGCCACTCCTTATAGGCTGTTGATTTGTTTTAATGAAAGATTCATCATAGAAGGTGTACAACTGGCTGCATCTAAACACATCAATTGTTTAAGCAAAGGATGCCTATTTTCATTTGCTTAGCAAATCATTTTGCCTAGCTGGAGTCTAAATGATCACAATTAACGACATTACACCAATCCTTTTCTACTGAAAACCTACCAAAGAAATGGCATTAGCTCATGTTATCACTAACTATTCTCGACATTTTTTCCCTAGACTTTGTTCTCTTCCCTTTCAGTTTGCTATGTACTATTTATTTTAAGTTCTGAGTTTCAAGAAAACTTCTATGTGCTGTCAACATATGGTATATCTTTAACCAAAGTGCATGAAATTAGCTGCATATCATTACAGAATTGATCTTGTATTCCAGTGAGTGAAACTAAGAAATAAAATCACCAAGATAAGTCAGCTAACTGCAGTGCAGCTAAAAGAGTAGCCTCTTCCCATCACTCAAATGAATTACTACTTAGAACTTGCTGTTTACATTTGTACAAATAAACAGAGTATGTCCCATGCTGTATTGTTTGTGTAGAGGACTTACCTGCAGCTCTCTGACCATCTTCAGCTCTAATTAACCCCTGAGGGACATGGCTCAGCCATGTGCAATTGGCTGGTGACATCAGCAGAAAGCTGTCTTTCTGAGAATCTAAGCTCTTGGCTCCTCTTGCCATGCTTGTCACCTCCTAACCTCCTGGACTCTAGGCCCTGCCCACCTAGGGACTTCATCTCCACTTGCTCCTCCCTGGTTCAGCTGACTGCCCAGGACTTGTGAGCTTCCTTGATGGCCTGGAACTGTGCTGCATGCCAGATCCTTACAGCAAGGCTGGATTCTGGTCATTCCTGGCCAGTCATGTCCTATGGTCATCCAAAAAGAATGCTGGAGAGGAGGACCACACCCTTGGCTGATATAGACCTCCTCAGTCTGATGAACACTTTCAACATCAGACAGGGGGTCCCTCTTCCCTATTCTAATCCTTCCTTCTCTATGTCTCACAAACAATAAGAATATTTCCCAAATAGGTGGCTAGAGTACAGTGAGACGGGCAGCCAAAGGAATTCTACACACCAACATGCTACTGCAGATGCGTACTACCATTGATCTCAATTTCTCACCAGATGTCTGCAAAGATGGAACAAACATAGCT
Organism: Geosciurus inauris; assembly: GCA_004024805.1. Taxonomy (NCBI): domain Eukaryota; kingdom Metazoa; phylum Chordata; class Mammalia; order Rodentia; family Sciuridae; genus Geosciurus; species Geosciurus inauris. Next base: position 268,799 of record PVHX01000039.1, read on the forward strand.
TCCAGGAAGCCCTGAGCACTTAAAGGGTATGCAGATAATTGAACTTCACTCTTTAAAAAATAATATTCTAATAACACATAGGAGTTTTTCTCAGGGCATAGACTTTTTTACACAAGGAAGGAAGCCAGGGAAGAGAATGCCAAGATTATATTTTATAAAAAGCTTAATGATTATACAGAACTAAGTGCCTTAATATGTGAACTTTTATTTTAGCAACTGTAGTTACCTTTATATAAGCATAAAGATTCAAAGGTTTGCTGAAAAGAGCAAAGTAAAGACCATTTGTTACCATAAAACTGGTTGAGACTGACAAATGTGATCCTGTCAGACCATTTCCACACACATCCACACAAAATTTGTGGGAAATTCTATTTTCTTTGAAATTTTTCACCCTCAGGTCAGCTCAGGAAGGGGTGTGGGAATCAAAGAAAAGGTTATATTGGTTGAACACTTCTTCAGTGAAATGATTTGAAAAACTGAGTCGCCTTACATAAAATAAATGAAATATCCTCAGCAAAGAATTCTTGCCAGAAGTTCACACCAAAACAACTATGGGATAAATTCATAAAAGGTTGATTGGGATCCAAGTTATGGCTCTAGGAGGACTATCAAAACACTGTGCATCCATCCTGTCACTCATGTGTCAGGCATCCATCCCTTCATTCATTAAAAAAACATATCAAGAATATTTATGGAGTATTTACTATACGCAATGTCCTGCTCTTGGGATTTAGAGGCTATAAGAGGGACCAAGGCAAGCTCTCAGCGCACCAGGAGGATGAGAAGAAGGGAAACGTACGGATCATGTGCGAGTGTGCAAGGCTGGGTTCCATCTCTGCAAAAGTAACTCCTGAGCCTTTCACCTTGTCTTGGAGAGAGCACGTACTTCAGGTGAAGGTATTTTTCCTAAGGCTTAGCAAATGTACCAAATCTAACAGCATGCAATTTGTATTCTTACTTTGCTTCTGGCTTTATTTTGCTATCCCCATCCTTGTTTTCTCTGTACCCTAATTTATTCACTGAATTTTTATCTTGTGTATTCTACATATTATTGTAAGCCATGTCAAATCTTCTCAGGAAAACACAAACACGTCTAAATTCATAAAGAATACATACAATTACTCTACTAGAGCATATAGTAAAGACAGTGATTTTTATTGTCACAGGTAACTTCCATTGAGGGCTCAGGCGTCAGGCAGCATTCCAAGCATTTACTAAGTACTAATTAATTCTTCACAATAATCTTTGGAGATTGCTATGATTACCCCTATCATAGATGAAGAAAATGAAGACCTGAGAATTTACATAACCTGCTGGTGACTGGTGGGACCCAAATGTGAACTTACATCCAGTGCTCACAGATGGGCTTCTTATAGTTTATCCAGGTGCCTGGGCTCTGCAGAGCTCTTGACGGGACTGCAGCTTTGCTTTCTAGTCTGACTTACTAGGCTTTCCCCAGGCTTTAGGACTTCCATGGCTTGTCCTACATGGTCTTGGGACTGTTTAGAATACTGGTGTCAACTTCTCTCCACCCCTCCCCAACTCTATAGCTCAGTTCGTGGGAGCTTCCAAGCCTGAGCACCACTGAATAGTGGGCTCCATAGGGACAAACTGTGTCCTTCTCACTCTCAAGTTGTCAGTACAATGGGAATGGCACATGTGAGCCATGCAGATATTTAATAAATGTGTGTATTTGGTTGAATGAAGGCCCCATCACTTATATGTACACTGTGCCTGGGATCCACTGGCCACCCTCCCAGAGAGACACATCAGATCCTGGCTCCATGCTCTCCACACTGGCTCCTTCAAGATGGCTCTGCAACTTTGCTTGCCTATGTTTGGGTAATTCTACCTGTCTAGGTAATGCTTCCAAAATTAAACAGCTACCAATCTGTGTGTTGTAAAGTATACATGTCCAGATTTTATCCAACAGAAGGCAAGCATGCTTTTCCAAGGAAAAAAGGTCTTCCTGATTAGTGACAATGAAATTGACTTGATTTAAGTCTAACTTACTATAGTTGGAAGTCCCACATTCCAAACTGGAATGGGTACTTTTAATTATCTTATGAGTTCAGGCATGTCAGTATCTTCTATTTTTTTCCCCCCTGATTCAGCTTAGAACACTTCAGCCAGAACCAAAGTCTTCTCTCTTCCTCCTGCTCTGACATGGTCTTTCTCCTCTTTTGTTGTCTATCTTTTTATTATCTGGGCTATTCCTTGACAATTCAGCATGTATAACTTAGTCATAAATATTATTGTGCCTGACTTATTTAACTTTTGCATGGATAATTCATGGTTCCCATATTTCTGTCTGTCTTCTGTGGAAACTTACTGACAAGAGACCATTGTGACTTGTGCCACCTGGGTTTCTTACAGAAAGCAGTCACTCCAGAAATGGTTCCATGGTAGGTAGGAAAAGGCTATGGAATCTCACCTAAAGATTATGTCTCTGAACTAAACCTAATAAATGTCCTTCACTGGGTCACTCATAAGTGAAATGGAGGGAGAGCATATAGAGCAGTTTTCAGGCAGAATTGTAGAAGTTCTGGTCAAATGGGAATGGCAAGAAAGGAGGAAGATGAGGGTAGTGGTGGGTGGGAGTGAATGGTGAGGGGGGCACACAACAGTCCTTGAATGGCCATTTAAGTTAAATATGGGCTAAATGGTTTTTTTCAAATTTGATTTTATTTAATCATCACAAATAACCTTCAAACGTTGACTTAATTGTACTTGTCTTCTTCCCATGATTAAAATGGGGCTCAGAGAATTTATATGATTCAACCAAGTGGTGGCTTTGGGAAGTGACTCCAGTTTTATCTGACTCCAAAATTATACACATTCTTCCATGCTGCAATAAAGGTGAATGAGAGGCTGAGCTGGCAAGTCTAATAACCAAATGGGTGCAGGACCTGCGGGAAAAGCAAGTCACAATGTCTAAATTCCTGGTTGTCTTGGAATTGCAAAAATAAAGAAGACAAATTGCTCTAAGCAAGGTCATTCATGGCCAGTTTGGTGCACCTACTATGTGCAAGGCCATCTGCCATGGCACAGAACATGAAAGGAATGGGAACAAGGTCACATTACTCACCCTCCAAGGTACAGGAAAGCCAGCTGAGCCAGGAGAGAGCTCTTTTCCCTTTTATTCCTGCTGCAGAGTTAGCATCCAATCATCTCTTTTAAGACCAAGCCCAGGTAGTCCCTCAGCCCTGCTCTGCATGGGCCCAGCCTGGAGCCTCAACTGCACGTGCCTTCCATGGGGCTCCAGACCCGCCACTATGTCTGGAGGCTGGCAGGTGCACGGGGAGACAGAAGCTGACTTCAGGCAAGCAGGGGGTTAATAGCTCATAAAATAAAACCCTCTAACACAAAAATGTTATTTTAATTGTATTACATTGAGGAGCCCTGAGGGTCGTGGGGTAGATAATCAAAAAGGACAAGGAGGAAATTAAAAAAGGGAAGAAGGCAATCAAAAAGGCCATTTAGGAGAGCCCCTTAATCCTCCATAGAAAGAACACTAATTATACTACAGAATCGCCTTATAATTAACCCTGATATAAAGTGTTTTTTGAGCAGTAATAACTTTCACATTCACAATCGTTTTGATCACAAACTCCCATCAACACCTCACAAACAGCAGCTCTCACAGGTTGGCTGGGTTCCTTCCCCAGCGAGGCCCGAGATTGCACTGATGTTCACCACCAGAAAGACAAACACTTCTGCACTCAGCTAACTCCACTGCTCCGCTGAACTCAGCCCGCTGCTTGCTTTTTTCTTTTTGGCAAGAATAGCCTGAAACTCAATCATACTTGTGCCTTCTTTCCCCTCTTTGTAATTGCTTCCCTATGCTCATTTTTAGTTTTTAATATGACTTGGAATATGCAATGCTTGCAAAACCCACTGAATTCCCAGCATAGCTTCCTTAGCAAACAGACCCCTGCTTAGATTTACCTACACTCCCAGTCCACCGGGCACACATTGCTGTAATAGTTCTTAACGTTTCCAGACAAAAGCTAGGATTCAGACAGACTGCTCAAATCCCGTCCAAAATAAGAGCCTTACATTCCTCCCACTGACAGCTGATTCCTTTCGAACCCAAGCCCTGAACTGTCAACTAGAAAACTTCAGGGACAAAACAAACCAGGGGGAGGATGCAGACAGCTACATATTTCAGGTGCCTAGTTCTTTCTTGCTGGATAGAAAGACACAAAGGAGAAGCAACTGGGACCCATACAAGAAGGGAAAATGGCCTGAGACAGGTTGTTTGGGACATTTTTTTCCCCAATGGCTCACGAGTGAAAAGAATCTGTCCCTGTCCTTATGTGAACCACTGTCACCCTTATCCCACCCAGTAAGACAAGGAGCAGGATCTCCGATCCCATGAGATCCCTGGGGAGATAGTTTCAATGGGGCGCCTGCCTGCCAAGTGAAACTCTAGGAGAGCTGCAGGGCACTTGTGACATTCACAGCACTCTGAAGGTATCTGTCCCCTCTGAATGCACTCCTGCACCCGGCTTCACCTCCTCCCCTCAAATGCACAGCCAACCTCTTTGGAAGGTCTGCCTGCTCACACGGGTTGCATCCCCACTTTAACTCAGAGGCTGGGAAACCAAGGTTAGGGAAACACTGAGCCCAGTGTTTTTCCTCTGTATCAAAGGAACGAATGCCAAAGGAATTTTTCCATTTGCTCTTGCATGCTATTGGAAGTAAAACCTCATTTCTACTTCCCATCTGGGTGATTATTTTTTATGGAGAATTTAACAAGATAAGAAGAGGCTTCCTTTTTAATTTAAAAAAAATGTTTTAAAAACCAGAATCAATGACTGAGGGACAAATATGCTCTTATCATTCAACAATATCAATGTAGGATCTGCAATATGCCCACCAACCTTAGACCTAGGCAATAGAGAGTAGAATTATATTGTCCTTACTTATGGAATGGCTAGGTTGCTCCTATTTGATGACCTATTCAGTTGAAGAGAAAGTCATAGCTCATTAACAGAGAGAACTTAGGACATCAGTTCATTTCTACTTTAAAATATCACTCTTAAATAAGCCATCATTCTCATTCAAAACATCTTCAGACACACAATTCACTCATAAAGCTGGATAAACTGATTAAAAATAAAGAATAGATTATGAGTCCATTGCTTTCTAAATTTTCATAAGTGCAATGCACTTAATAATACACATAATACACTAAAGAGAATTTTATGTCTGTGTTAACTTGAGGTAATCCATTTATTACTGCAAGAAGTACATGCTGGGGGTGCTGTTCAATTCTCAACACTCAAAGATGAGGCAGGCACAGGTCCTGCCCTCAAGAAACTTAGACAGGAGTAGGGGAACCATCTCACACATGGGCATAATTGGACTGCACATCCCAATGTGAAAAGTAGTATAGATGAAAAATTCATAAAATATAAAGCTATTACATGACTATAAGGTCTTATCTCTTCTGACAGAGGTGTCCCCTCATGTCATCCCATTTGAACAGAGAGCTAGCACTTTGCTATCTCCATAGATGGGGTGTTTACAACTCCCTTTGGCGGGGTTTTAAACCATGGTTTAATTACTATTAGCAAGAAAGGAGCTGGAAGCCAGTATGAAGAGGTGAAGCTAGTGCTGACTCTACCTCCCATCTGTGGTGTCCCTCTCTGTGAGATAGAGCCCCCATGTTGGGCTCCCTCTCAGATTCTCCACCCAATACTCTGTGTGCCTCCATTTCTCTGCTGCTCCACCAAGACTCCATTGGGGGAGCCCAATGGATGCCACTGAAGAGGATGCCACATTAACTGGAAGGGTTCAATCTATTGATCACTTTCTTTATCCCAATCTCCACCAATTTATATCTCAACAGAGCCTTCTGGAGATGAATCCCCAGCCAAAAGAAACTCAGGAGTCTGGAGTCCTTGGTCTGAGTCACAGATAAGTGTGTCTCTATGGTAACCTTGGACAGACTCACTTACGTATCTGTGATCTTTACTGTAAAAATTCAACATCAGAATTCTCCCAAAATTGTGAATATGTAAGATGCAAAACACAGCCTTGATCAGTTACACATGTACATTGGAATACAAGCATGGCTAGGAATTTCAGTAGGCTCAGGGGATCTTTGGACAAGAATCTTGTTTAAAGTACTTAGGGTAAGGTAGGTCTATCCTGACACAAGAACTGTATCACCTAATGATATCAAATCCATTCCAACTGGATTGCAATTATTTATGCAGACACCAGTTCATTTTTTCCCCTAACTGTACATTAAACCCAATATGTAAAGTTTAATCCAATTTACATTTTACAAAGTCTGGTGTATGGAGAGTATTTTATATCTGATATCTTACCTCTGCTTTAAGGCTAGTTGCTGACAAGAGATTTAGTTGTGACATTAAAAAAAAAATTGGCTAGATTCCCTATTTTCTGGCTCCATTTCTAGAAATAGCAACACTAGCAGCTCTGAATCAAAGTGGTCTTTGCTGTGACCCATCTCTCTTTTAAGTCTCTTGTCATACTAGAATAAATAAAACCACAAAGATGAGTAAACAGCCAACATTTGGAAAGTGAGTTTTAAGAAGTGGTCCTTGACATCATGTTTAAGTAGTCATTAGTTCCACAGGAGACTCTGAGCGTCTTGTCTTCTTGTCTCTCTTCAGTTAACTGCAGTAGGGGGCTGAGCAGATGATGCCAGGAGGTCTTCCTCTACAAGAGAAGCTGGCTTTCTTACTGCATTTCGTGAGCGCCCACAGGACCCCTGGAGGTGACTGCTACCAGCTGGAAACCTTGGGGTGATTGAGGATCATCCCTTGTTATTCTTTTCATTCTGAATGACTGAATTTGGTCCAATGGTCTTAACCTTTTATTGTCTGATTTGTTTTGCTGTCATCTCCCAATTAATTTAAACTACTCTTTAATTTACAGAAATAATACATGCTGGCCATAAAAAGCTAAAAAAATACAGTAAAAAAGACTTCTTTTACTTCACCCACACTCCCCAATCCCTTTCCTCTCTTCCAAGGTAAAAAATTTTGATTTAACTTCTTGCACACTTTATGTGCTTTAAGTATATGCTTAAATATGTATATATGTGAGTGTGTATTCACTTACATTTTTTTGGAATGCTTTTCTGTGATTTGTTTCATTTTACTTAATAATATATCATGAATTGGTTTCTGAGTCAATACATCTATACAGTGTATGACTTTTTAATTGCTGTAAGGTGTGATATAGAATAAACAGAAAGATGTGTTACAATCTGAATGGTTATGACTCAATACTATCTCAGTGAAATACTCTTACATAGAGAAAGGAATGCTTCCTTTCACAGAAAGAACAGCATTTTCATTGCTTCTTGTAATAATCTGGTGTACATCGAGGCTAACCCAGAAGTGGGGAAGCAGCCCAGCAGTTTTAACTCAAGAAGCTTGAGAATTCTGAGCCACATGGGGTAAACAACTCCTGGGTATGAAAGTAGTCACTTTTTAAGCATGTGTCAAGAAAAGGGCCACACTCCAAATCAGTACACTGGAATTCCACCAATAGAAGTCCATTCCTTTGGTCTCAGGGTGGCCAACACAGTGTTCTCTTTAAAAACCTGTATGGAATAAACAACATCTTAGTTTGTTGGATACTTTTTCCTCCCAGACACGTGATTCCATCAGAGAACATTGTTTCTGGTGGGGAGGATTCTCATTCTGAATAACTAAATTTGGTCCAAAGGTCTTAACCTTTTATTGTCTGATTTGTTTTGCAGTCATCTCCCAATTAATTTAAACTGGGAAGGTAGAGATACAAGATAGAAGAGATGCATTCTAAGCTGAAATCAGAAAAACAATACACAGAGAATTCCAAATTCACTAAAGAATCAGTCACCAGCCTGGGGATGGTCCCAATTGCTAACTTGAGGTGAATAAAAATGCATTTCTTTTAAAAAGTAGTCTTTTTGGTTGTTTTTGTTTTTGGCAACTGGAACAGAGGAGGCAAGCAGGACAAACCCCCTGACACCCTACTCCTTGTTTATGGCGGACATCACTAATCTGTTATGGTATTCTTTCCCACTGAACCAGGACCTGGCCTCAGATTTCTTCTGCACTCAGCATTCCAGGCAGCCCCTAGGCAGGGACTGTAGTTAGTGCCCAAATTGAAATGCAGCTTGTCATTCAGTCACAGGAGTCATAGTCTCCATTATTCCCAACCACGGGTTTGAATTTCACTTTAGCCAAGTATCTGCAGAGGAGGACAAGCCCTAGGGAAAATGGGAGGTCTCCCTTAGATAGTTCATCAGGATCCTTCAATATCAGATTAGAAGCTGTGTGTAGGCACAGGTTTGTTCCCCCAGAGTGAGCCGGTATTCAATTTATAGTTGACGTGAAGTTAAATGATCATCCAAATAGACTGTACAATGGAATAGGATGCACCTCTGCAGACATTCTGCATACAGAGTTCTCAAGCACTTAATAAAGATGTCACCCTAAAACTTGTTTGGTTAGTGCAGTCTTTGCATATACAGGCTCAAATTAGATATCTTCAAAGGGACCTATTATCAAAGAATACAATGTAATGTTTTAAAATGTAATAACCAGTCAGGAAAACAGATTGAACCCAAAAGGAGGATGTGTGTCAAGATGCTGGATTATGTAAGATGGAAAGTTAGGTGAGGGTGAGCCAGCACCTTCCAGATTCCCGAGAGGTGGTGGGGCAGGGTGCCTACATGGAAGTCAGGCCAAAACCTCTCTCCCTTGTGGTAAACCTCAGCAAACAGCTGGCCTCCTGGCTGGGTCTCTTGAAGAGTCTACCACCACATTTCAGGAATCTTACTTAGCATTACACAAGTTGTCCTCATCATAAAAATTGAGCAAATTAAAAATAAAAGGCCTTAACCTGATTTGGCCAGCTTAGAGCCACTGTGTCAGGAAGGTTGAACAAGCCCTTCCAGCTTGCGGGAGATGTGACAATTCTCATTCTCTCTTACTCAGGAGTGCACACACCCACTCACACATCCTGACACACATGCAGACACTGCTCCTACATATGCTTACACATGAACACTGACACACCTACAGCCACACCTACTCCCACCCGTACGCGCTCACATGCCTGCACCTCCACTCACAGTTACTCACGCATGCACATATTGTTCTGCTATCAGCTCCCAAAGAGGCAGACTCAAATATATTTTGTCCTTTTCCATCATACTATTCTCATTCCAAACAAAACCACCCTCTTTTTATAGAAATTTCCTTCTAAAGGGGCTCTCATAAACACCAGGCCCTGGGGACTATGTGGAAAATAAACGTGCACCTGCTCTGCTGCTGGCCCCTTTATTGCCGGGATGGCATTAGCTTGTTCCTCTGGAGGAATTCTGGCTCAGAACTTTTATAAGTAGGAGACTCAATTATGCTTCTTATGAGTTCCCTAAATTTGGAAATGGAGCTAAATATGGAAATACATTAGTCAATGTCCTTTTCAACCTCTCCCCTACTCAATTCTCAATCCCCCCCCCCTTGCTTTCTTTGGGTGAGTTCTTTGAATTAGTAAAATGAGCAACGGTATTAACCATAAGCAGGGTACCATACTGAGATGGGAAAGAAGAAAAGCGAGGAAACAAATGCTCAACTTAGATACTCTGGATATCAGCAATAAAGGAGTAAGGCCCCACAGGCAAGTGAGCACGCATGTGTGGCCAGCTCACTCAACGTGAATGAGCAGTATAAATGTGAGATTCCAAGGACAGAACAAATTTTGATACAGGAGATTTTTAGGCTTTAAATGCAAATATTAATGTTGTCAATATCTGGGGATTACAAACCATATTCCCCAAGAATGAATAATAAGAAAGAAGAATATAGTGTGGAAGTTATACTGCGTGATCCTAAAAAATGCGTGTCATAAAAAATGATGACACATATGCAAAGGCACCTTCCAAAACCTTCTAGGAGGCAAAATTGGACCAGAACCTGCCTGAATCTACAAATATGTGAAAAGAAGGGATGATAATCAAGTGTGGTCATGGAGACAAAAATGAGAAAATTTCCTCTTGGGATTTTTCAGGCTTGAGGACCCAATCAGTTGTTCACAGTGGCTGAGAAGTTGGCTTATCTATTACATGTTAGATACCTCCCCTACACAGAATTAGGGGGGTGAGGTAGATGTATGTGGGGAAGAGTTGAGATGGGAATAGGAAAGGGAAGAGAGGAAAGGGAAAAGCAGACATAGAGTTGAAAAAAGAGAACATGAGATGGAAAAGCAACTTTTGCTGATTCTTCAATCTGCCTCAGTTCTTGAGCCTTTCAGAACATGAGATCTCTCTGTGCTTTGCATGGTTTTTAGGATTTAATTATAGCTACTGTCCACACAACATGATCCCTAAACCAGTGTTCCCCAAGAGTGGTCCTTCGGCCAGCAGCATCAGCATTACCTGGGAATTTGTTGGAAAAGACAACTTGAGTCCCAGTGCAGTCTTATAGAATCAGAGATTCTGAAGGTAGGGCCTAGCAATTTGTGTTTAAACATGTAATTCTGATGCATGAAGTTTGAGAACCATTTTCCTAAATATAAACTAACTACCTGAGTTTATAATCTATTCCCCTGAAGAAATTAGAAAAATCTTTTTTTTAAATAAACACAGGAACAATCTGTTTTGGCACTATAGGAGATTTGAATCTATTCTCACATTTCCAGACATTTCAAAGACTTCTTTTTTGAGTCTGGGGTGGTTAAAAGCTGGTCTCTACTAAAAGGAGAGTCAGAAAGGTAACCACTGTTAGGCTTCTTGGGACCTCTGACTTCTCCATGTTCTGGGTGTATCCTTTTCCATTTACAGAGACTTACAGAAAAGTAGGTTTCCTGGTTTGAGAGAGATCCACACACCTTAGTAACATGCTGCAGAAAGGTCCAGTACACTCTACCTAAAGACCATTCAATCCTGCCTTTAATGTCATGGTAATCATATAGCCTCTTTGAAGTGACAGATGGAGCTAGACATCTCTGTGACACTTTCAACAATGGATAACTAAACTGTGTGTCCCTGCATTTCCAACACATCAGTCTGGTGTTTGTTTCCACCTTGCTTTTATTGTTTCATTTTCTCCTCTATGTACACTCAGACTTGACTTGCAGACAACTGTGGGCAGCACAGTTGGGTATAAAAGAGAGTTATTTAATGGTGTTATTTAAGGTGTGCACCTTAGCCATGCAGTTTACAAAAGCAAATCTCTGAGGTACAAAACATCAGAGAGCAAAACAACAGTCACTGACATCTCTTCAGAGGCAAGAAAGAAGCTGAGTCACTGAGCCTGCAATTGAAGAGAAGGCAAATATATCACAGAACAAAGAATAAACCTCCACCCTGGGTCACAGGACATCTGCCTCAGAGATATTCACCAACACAGAAAGATTTGTTGCTTATGATAAAAGACATCTGTGACAAGACATACTGAACAAAGCATCATCTGACCCCTAACTAAACATAGCTTGCTTTATAAAAGGTTGATTTTATATAATATTGTCAAACACTATTTCTGTAGCCCTTTTAAGAAGTGAAGACCAGCAAGTGTTATTAAATCTGTGGCAGGCATCATTCTAATCTGTGCCTGGGAAAGCGTGTGATACCTACACCCTACCTGCCTCATTAGCTACTTAGGGATAGAAAATAATGCTATTTAATCAAAATAAAACCAGTTGCAATTGTGAGAACCTCCAACCTTTAGCATTATGGTAAACATCCTAATGGAAAAAGAAAAGAAAAGAAAACAAACACAAACTAACTAAACCAGTTCAATTTTCACCTCTAGAAGAGACAAGGTAAATAGAACTTCAGTAACAAAATATTTGTGTTCAGAGAAGTGCATGTGAATTGGAAAATGGCTGGAAAAGCCTTCTTAGAGGAGAGGAGGCTTCGCTCAGTGGTCCACATTGCACAAGGTACTTTGGCAGGAAACACAAGGGAAGCAGCACAGTGGACTCAAAACTCAGTGCTTTTGAAGATAAAATCGAATCCTTCACTTCCATTTGGTTGAAATACTGGGACTCAGCAAAGGGGCACTCAAGAAAGGCTGAGTCACCCTTAGAGACACAGTGACTTGACCATCCAAGCCCAAGTGAGTCCTCCACCCTAATGCTCAACACTTATCAGATCAGGTGTATCCATGCCCTTCGCAACATGATGTTATCTATCATGGCTCAGCTGTTACCTCTCCTGATTATCTTGTATACCTTTCACCTCTAAGAGTCACCTAGGGATCAGAAGCAAGGAGTTTGGGGAAGGTGTTGTATAGGTTGTAGGGTTGGGGCTGTAAATTGGGATGCCAATTTACTGCTGGCTAAGAATAAAGCCTAGATTCCATCTTCTGCTTTTCCTCCCTGGTCCCACCTATCCTAAAATAGTGCTTTCTGGTTGACCTACCAACTTTCAGAGTGATCATCATGGCTAGTGCAGGGACCTAAGGCACAGGGTGGAGACTCTAGCAGCATGTCAGGAGGGCTAGGTTATTAAAGAAAACAGCTCAGAATATGACCCCTTCTGGCCCACCTCTCCAGCCTGCATCACTAGAGGGGCCCTTCAGCATTTGGTAATCTGAGGAAGTAGACTCCTGCCCCCAGAGAACCCTTGCACAGACTAGCATTCAGGCTAAGCTTCTGGCTTCTGTGTCTCAGTTCACGAACTCTGATTTTATATACTCTGATTTGAACAAACTCTGATCTGATACTCCTTTTTTTCCCTCCTGATAATTGCATTGGAATATCGTGATTTCTGGAGCATCTTTGAAGATGGTGAGTCTGTTTTGTGGCCCCAGCTACCATGTATCATAATGATTTATGGACTGACTTCACTCTCTCTGACTTGAATGTCAGCTCCCCTGGATGAATCACCTGAGCATTCTCCACCTTGCCCAGCACAAACACTTGCAAGGCAAAGCCGTTCAATAAACACACCTTGGCTAAGGCAGTGCAGCACTGAGAATTCCAGCTCTTCCCAGCTTCCCACTGCTCAGAAGGCAGAAGACTGAGGGCTCATAAGACCTGTACAACAACCCCTGCTCCTCCTCACTGGGACCCTATCTCTGCATCTGCTCCTAAGCGTCTCAGCATTCAAGTATACTTTCAAACCTGAAGTTCTGCAGGGCCTTTATCCTGGGCCAGTCTGCTACGACCATTATGTATCTACACATCACTAGAGATGGATGCCACTCCTGTGGAGTCAGAGCAGGTTACAATCATGCTGACCACATTGTCATTACTCCTGCAGGCTCAAGCAGCCCAGCTGAATATATCCCTTCTGGAAAGGTGATGATGTCTGCTCCTACATATTTCTATAACTTCAGGCAGCTCATTCCTATGTATAAAGTAATGTGCCCCAGTAATGGAAAGATGGTGTTCTCTTCCCCCAATTAGCTGCTATTCCAATTGAAGGTTAATGTCTAGACCAGTGTTTCTTAGAGAGTAGCACCTGGACCAGCAGTATCTATGGTACCTGAGAACTAGCTAGAGATGCAAATCCTTGTGTCCGCTGCCAGACCTACTTGTCAAGAGCTATGAATGGGCCCTAGCCAGCCCTCTAGGGAATTCTGATGCTCACTACAGCTTAAGAACCACCAGTCTTCAGAACCAGGGCTGAGGGTCACATGCACAGATCAGATCTGGACTAAGAATCACCTGTGTGCTTCAGCTAAGTTTCTTCTGATTATTCCTTGTCAGGAAAAGACAGTCACTTGAATTCCATAGTTTGCATCAATCTTCACAGGTCACTCGGCTTCTGGAAGCTCAGGCTATGTGACCTCTAAGAACCACACACAATGATCCTAATCAATAAATTTCCCAAGCACTTCTCCCTTTTGTGAAGATTCTAGCACACACTTCAGTGACAGCAGTCCACATTCATGGGTTTTAACTGAGTAATTAATAGGATAACAGTTACAAGTGCAAGTTAAGTGCATATTACTTCTACTGCATTGGGTCATAAATAAGTAATACAGCTTTAGAAAGGGAATGGGAGAAACGGTTGAGAAGAAAGACCTATTGGGAGCTGAGTGAGGGAGCACAGACTTCATTTTAAGCTCGACCTTCTCTAGCGAGTAGTTCCTCAAGGGATATGGTGTGTCCACGATGGATTCTATTTCACTTGGCACTTCAGCAACATCCAAACATGGACAACCTACCAGATAGACATGATCTGGAGACTGTCTCCTCTTACAGAAATCAAAAGCATAAGCAACTCTGTAGTAGGGAAGGGCTGTCTTGCAACATTGTTACACAAACCTCTTAGGTACCTGAACTAATCCCCACCCCAACAGCACTTGCTGTTGCCCTAGCCATCAGCTGAGGGGCCTCTCACCTGTTCCATGCCAATTAGGGAGGTCTCTGGGCTGCAGTGCATGTTTTGTGGGCCTCAGGCCCTTTTGCCTTCTCAAGCCCTTTCCTCCATTAAAAAAAAGGTATTTTATCACTATACTGGTATGAAGACAAATATAATCCACACTGGATTTTATTATTACATATTCACTATTATATTTGGTTTTCCCTCTGATTTGAAAAAAATATATAGTTTAGTGGGTCCCTGAAAGTATCATGGGCCTGTGGCTGTTTCCTTGGGATGTTGGTACAAAATACCACAGGCAAGATGGCTTAAACAATAGCAAATTATTGTCTAATAGATCTGGAGGCTGCAAGCCCAAGCTCAAGTCATTGGCTAGGCTATGCATCCTGGGATGGTGCTGGGAGAATCTGTTCTAGGCCTCTGTCCTAGCTTCTTGTCGTGCTTTGTCTCAGGGCAGCATGACTCCAGTCTCCACAGTGTCCTGCCTTTTCATAAGGATGCCAGTCACATTGGTGAGGGCTCAATCCACTCCAGAAGTGCTGGATGGCCTTATTTTCAAATAAGGTCACATTTGAAGATACTGGGGATTAGGTTGCCAACATATGAATTTGGGAGAAAGGGACACAATTCTCACAATTCAAACCATAGCAGGGCCCTAGGCCCTGTGTCTAATGGAAAAGTCACCTGTTCAAGGCCTTCTTTAGGATTCTGAAGGTGAGATGGAAGTCTGGGGAGTCTTAGCAGTATCAGAAAAGAGAAAAAGAGGCTGTGGAGGAGTGGGGGGGCATAGGAATGACTTTCTTCTGTATTTTTTTTTTTTCTGGAGAAAATACTGCAGGATCAAACACACTTCAAGGAAGGTTTTGTATGGAGCTAATCAATCTAGGGAGGAAGTTAACGTCTCTCGATGCCTGCTTCACATGCGTGCAGCATGAGCTTCAACCCTTCCTGGGGGCCTCCCAGGTTCCTCCCCAGGTGTAAACCTTCCCTCACCCTGAGCTTTTCATCCCACACATTTACTGTCCTCTTTCCTTGCTGAGCCCTCCCAAGAACTAAGGAAGGAAATAGTTTCCTCCTCTTTTTATATCTGAGTTTCACTGAGACAATGTACTTCTCAGGCCCTGTTCCCCATGTTAACATATTTTTCTCCTGTAAGAACCATTCGACTGGCAAACTGAGGGAGGAGCAAAGAGATTTGTCCATCTCCCCTGGACACAACTGTCTTCTCTCACCTGATTCCTCTCCTCTATTGGGAAAGAGAGAAAGAGAGGAAGGGAATCTGGAAGAGATATCTGAAATGATCACTTCCATTTTAGGCTTCAATTTTTTAGAAGTTACTATCTACAACAAAGGGCTTTGGATTCTTTCTCAGTCGGTGGCTCAGTGGTAGAATTCCCAAAGGATTCTATAAACCCAAACAATGTGTGGGCTACCCTCCACATTGTCCTCCCCACCCCAATTCAGAAGAAAAATCACCTCACAAAAAAACAGACAAATAAGCAGCATAGCCTGAGGGGGCCCACAGAGTGAGAAGTGAAACAGTACATGAACTTTGCCTGTCCATTTAAATTGCAAAAGCTCCAGCTCATTCGCAGACACACAATTGGGTCTGGCAAAACCATTCACAGTCCTGGATGTGAACTGGAGCCTGAGACATCATTAAAGGCACCAATGACAATGACAGTCAGGCTGTGTGGAGAGCCGAACTGTCTCGGTGAAACGGTTCTCTTTGAGCAGGCAGGGGTAAATAACAGTAATTGCTTCGAAGATGCGTGTGCCAAAAAAACCAAGAGCTGGACGCTTACGTGGAGCAGCATTGGGAACCACCCCAGGAAGCCTGCTTCTCTCAGCACAAATTTTAATGAAATAATAGCGGTGGTACTTGGAGCCATTAACTCTATTTTTTGTTGTTGTTATCTCAAAACATGAACAAAAAGTGACACAGCTAAGTGTATATGCAGGACCAAATGATGTATTTTTTAAAAACTATTCTACTTTTAATAGCACCTCTATATCATAGCTCTGTTGGCTTTATGACCAGGTGGAAGGAGTTAGCAGAATCCATCCTGTTGATCAGACTTGACTTCCAGTGAAGGGGGAATTGGTTCACCTACCAGACTCTCCTGAAAGGGTGAGCAAAACCCAGGTGAGAAAGTAGCTGTGGTATTTTTGAGACTACATACCCAGTTTACCTGTATTTCCTGCCCCGTGTTTAGTGACTACAAAACGTAAGTCTGAGGCATTCTGCTTGGGTGGTAGAAATGGTGTGGTTTAGAATGAATGGACATGCCTTGCTCTGGGTCAGCATACGAGTAACAGCTTGAGGTATCCCCAAATGTCTCAATGGACTAACTATACACAACACCAACCATTAGCAAGAAATGTGAGATAGAAAGAGAAAGTTCAGTGAACAAATAGCTCAGATTTAAATTGCAGCCAGACAGGGGACAGTAGGAAGGTTTACATCCAGGGCATGGAGTAAATACCCTATAACTCATTATGGCAACTCTGGTGGCCCAGCTTTGCTTTAGAGACCTGGTGCCATGGCTACGCTGGTGTAATGACTCCAGGGATTGGCTGCAGGAGTCTAGCCTTCTTCCAATTTCATCTTTACAGTCTCAGGGCCCTTCTGTCTTGGCCTCTTCCTTATTCACAAGGGAAGCCTTGGCAACCCTTTTTCCTTCTTTCCCCACTTCCTGCATAGCCACAGCTGATCCCTTCCCCACACTTGCCTTAACCCAACAGTGCAACAAGCCCCTCCCCAGAAGATTCCTCAGGATGTACCTGGAAGCTCCTGCCCTTCCAGTCAAACAAAAGTTTCTCTCACAGTATGAATGCAACTTCTGAAATCAAACCTCCTCAAAGAAGCCATTCTAGATTGATTAGAGAGAAATGCAAATGATTCCTAGGGCTCCACCCAAATATATGTACAATTCTAGGAGTTATCGTCTCCAACACCTACCAAGTTTCTTGGTATCTCCTCTCTGCTACCCACAGTGAATGCTGTTACTCTTTTAAAAAGTGCTGATGACCCTATTTTTTTTTTTACTGATTATAAAAATGACATATGCTCACAGCAGTCAGATAAATAAATGCATAAATCTATCCAGAAGAACATGCAGGAGAATGTGAAAATCACACATATTCAGTACTCAGAGATACCTTCTTTTGGAGGGGAATGTTTAAAAAATTTATTTCCTAATTGACAAGTAAAAATTGCACATACTTATGGTATACAACATGTTTTTGATATATGTATACATAGTTGAATGGCTAAATAAAACTAACGTATAGATTACCTTGCATACAAATCACTTTTTGTGGAGAGAACACTTACAATCTACTAAGTAATTTTTCGAATGTGTAATATATTAACTGTAGTCACCATGATGTCTAATAGATTTCATGAACTTATTCCTCCTGAGTTCTTTTTTTGTTTTTTGGACTGGGGCGGGCAGGGTGGTGGTGGATTGAACTGAACCCAGGGTGCTTTACCACAGAGAGCAGCATCCCCAGTCCTTTTTACTTTTTGAGACAGTGTCTCACTAAATTGCTGAGTCTGGCGTTGGACTTGCGATCCTCCTGCTTTAGCCTCCACAGTCACTGGGATTACAGGTGTGCACCAACACATCCGGCTCTGCTTCTGTGAGTTCTATTATTGTAAATTCCATATATAAGTGAGATCCTGCAGTATTTGACTTTCTGTGCCTCCTTATCTCACTTCACACAATGTCCTCTAGGTTCATCCATGTTGTTGCCAATGATAGGATTCCCATCCACCTTTGAAGGCTGAATGGTATGTGTATCATGGTCTCTTTATAGATCCACCACGGACAGACACAGGTCAATTTCATATCTTAGCTATAGTGACTAAGGCTGCAATGACCATGGTTATGTGGACACAGGGAAAGAATTTCTATACTTCATTATGTACATGCAGGTACTCCTGACTGGTATTGGCTCTATGTCACAGGCAAAAATTAAAAAGAGGCACATTTCCCTAGCAAAGAGTAAGTGGCTGCTCACGGATGGGTCCTGTTTACACGGCCACCTAGAAGGATTCTTTCAATATTAAAGTGGAAACCTTCTCGTGTCCACCACAAGAAAACAGAATGGAAGCAGTGTTTTAGCTTGAAAGAGAAGATAATTGAAGTTCAACCCCATGATCATTCCAGTACAGATTCTGATGAGTCCAAAAAGGCAGGGGACATTAGCTTGTGAATGATGGAGTTTAACCAAAGAAGTCAAAGAAAGACAGCACAGTAAGGGAATCTGCCACTCTCTCTGCCCATTTCCAGACTGCATGAAGCTGATGCTAAGCCCTCACATAATGTGAGGCTCTGCCAGGCAAATGAGGCACTGCCTGCCTTGGTTTGAAGGTTTGAGGTCACTGTCTCTGTGACGCACCTGTGACAAAGGAAAAATATATTCACCGCTTTTCTCGGTCCTGCCCCCTAGGAAGAAGGCAGCCTGGGTCCAATTTGACTGCTGGCCTTATGGCTCCATTCAGAGTACTGGATTAGGGAGTGAAGGAAAAGAAAAAGTCAAGACAATTTGATTGGCTACCCATTGGAAAAACCAGACTCATGAAAGAGGAAATACTAAATCTGGACAGTAAGGGGTAGGCAAGAAAAAGATAAGAATCAGAGGATGCTAGGTTGTAGAGAAAGCTGGAAGGAAATTCTCTTTTTGAGGTGGGGGAGTAATTAAAGCCATTGTCACAGTGTGATGGGTGGTTTTCAGGAGGTAGATAGATAAAAAGATCTTTCAGAAAATCAGCTGTTAGCTAGGAATGGAAGCCTTCCTTTACCATTTTCTGAAAAGTTGTAATAAAGATACAAATTGCTTTTAAATTCTTCTTGGAAATCAATGTGTACTTCTTTGGAAATGACACTGTGTAGACACTGGAGATATGAAGCAGCTATTTTATACACGTTACATGTAAACACTTGAATTGTTTGCCATGGACTTCTAGTTTCTAGTGATTAGGGATTCACATCCATGGAGCGACTTGGTTATATCCAGATAGGCATCTTGTCGTGGTTATGAAAGCTCTGAAATAGGAACCTGAAGATCTGAATTTGAGGCATGGTTCTCCCTGTTATTGGCTGTGTGTCCCAGAGTATGTCACTTAAACTCTCTGAGCTCAGTGTCCTCATAGGTAAACCGGAGACGACAATGGTGATATCTGCCTGCACCTTGAACTTCTGTTCTGATCGCATAAGGTAAGTGCTTTGTGAACTGTACAGAAGTCCTCAAACCATCCCTCAGCATGGCTTCTTCTGTACTTTCACTGATGACAACAGTGGCATCTGGGATGCCTCCAGGACTGTTTCTGCCCAGGGCTAATCGTGATTCTTCTCTATCCTTTCCTGGTATGTTCTCTGAGTTGGGAGCCAGGGAGGAATCAATTCAGTCCTAGGAAACCTACTGGGAACTGGACAACTTCCCCACCTCATTTCACCCGGGGCCTCCATTGCTGATTAAATGGAAATGCTGGAGGGCGTGATGGGCTCAGGCCAGGGTTCTGCTGACTGCAGCCAATGCCTGGCCACTGTGCTCTGTGCCCATGGTGATCTCACCCGCTGGCTCCCACCTCAATGGACCGCTCTTTCTGAAAAGCCATTTTGTGACTTGTCTAAGGAATGCTTCATTCATGCTGGCTGGAGTTTCTACCCCCTTTTCTCAAAATTAACCCTGCTTAGCCCAAAACAGCCACAAAGAAGATCTTGCTTGCTCCAGATTTCTTTCCAGGTGAATTTTCTCTGCTTTCCAGGATTCCACCAGAATTTCACTTAACCGCAGAGGGAACTGCGAAGTTGGGGCCAAGAGCCTACAGAGATCTGGGGAGGTCTGTCCCTACAGGCTTCCATCCCTCCCAGGATCTGGGATGCCCTAGGAAAGTAAGTCAGACAGTTTTCTACCTCCACCTCAGAATCAGATCCTTTCCTTCTGTTTTTAGTAGCTGAGACCAAAAGCCTGGCCTGCTCTCTATGTCTCTGGTCTGAGTCAAGAGTACTTGTCACTGATTTTCCTAAGAGGCTGCCCAGAGGCTGGTCAACAAGGCACTGGCCTGCTTTCTTTGGCTGCAGCATGGCCGGTTCTGCCCTCGCCCTCAGCCAGCCCAGCAGAAACCAGGTCCCAAAGCAGCATCAGGACCCTGAAATAAGACGCAGGCAACTCTTTCCACTTTCCGGGCCGTCTCGACACATCTGTCTTGTCGGCCAGTGTCTAAACCTCTTGAGCAATCCCAGCTGCTGTGCTTGCCCGAGGACACAGAGACATTTGGTTTCTGTTAAAACACAACAGGTCAGTGTGTCCACCTGCTTCATTTTCCCTCCTGCACCAGGAGGGGGACAGAGGCAGCCAACCACCACCAGAGCTGTCGGTTGGGACATTTCCCCTTCTGTTGTGGTGACTTCATGCCTTGGCCAGGCCTTCACTGGGTCTTCCAAAGCCACTTTATTTCCTGTGTATTTCCAGCACTTGGCCAAAAAGAATGTACAGTATGAAAAAAATGTCTACTATCCTCAATTTCAGACCCTTTGGAAGAAAATATCTGGAGGGCTTTTAAATAAAAGAAATAATTACAACCTGCTGAGTGCCTTACAGAACCTATGAAACTCGACCTTTTCCAAAATATCATAGTATTTCCTGTGGCTTCTGTAAGCTAAGCCTTCATGGATTTATAAGTATGTGTCCAACACAGTCTCTGGGCTCCATTTTTTAAATCCAAAACCAAGATTTGAAAAGCACAAATACATCCTCTTGGAAGGTGTTAAGTTAAAACCCAGCTGGAAAAATATAGGCTGCCAGCTGTCAGGGGTGGTGGGCCATGTAAATTTTTTTTCTTAACATGAGTGGAGGTTTAAATTTCTAGTTTGCTGCCTAGTTGTAGGTTTCAGGTGTTGAACATGCTGAGTATGCCTGTGGATTCAGACAGTTGCAGTTTCTGACTGTATGGTGGGTGGACAGTGGTTTATGAACCTTGAGATTTATACACTTTGTCTTTAGAACTCTCTGTATAAACATAGTTAAAAAGTGGAAAAAGAGAGAGAAAATTTTCTGACCTGAAACTACCCATGATCAGTGATGCAGACTCCTGTTAGCCTGTCCCAAGAGAAAACTGAAACCTTCTGAAAGAGAAATTCAAGGAGACAGAAGCCTCCACTCACTTTCCAGGAGAGGTAAAGGTTCCAGGTCTGGCTTCACTGTGTATTACTCTTTCTTGCTAAGGCCACATGTGGACAGAAAAGATGAAATGGATACAATCGACTGGATACTTGAATCCTGAGTAGACCATCCCAAGTATGTGGTCCTAAAAATACCTTTCCCTTGGTGGTTTTGAAAAATAAATCAGATTATTTATTTTAATTTCATACTGTAGGTTTCCCACTTTAGTTGGATACAAGGATCTAGGGACTTGATTTCCAGGGAGAATGAGGCAGATTCCATCTTGAGTTACTCTGAATAAAAGTGAGTACCAACTCACAGATGGACATAAGCTAGTGCCAGCTGCAGACACTGTGAACTGTCTGTCATTTGTCTTCACAGACTACTTCCCTCTGCTTTTGGTTTCCCCCACCTCTACCAGGAGCGACCCTTCATTATACTTGGCAGCACCCCAAGCTGGGGAATGTTCTCTTGTTCAAGCTAAAATTTACCTATGTGTTCTCTTCCTAAGAAGCTGCTCAAGTAATTTATGTTAAGGAAAGAGGAGCTGAATATGGTCCACCTCCCAGATACCAGCAATGCTTAGCCCCTGAGAGAGAGTAAAATAAAATAAAGGTTGGAAGCCTTAGAATCAAAGCAATTTGGTGAGGGAAATATTTTTAATTAGAAGATGAGCATGTTCAACTCTTCTTATCCGCCAGCTTCAAAGGAGTGTTAGAACATTCCCTGAGAGATGGAAGCAGAAGAATGAATCTGCTTTACTCTGTGGTGCAGGGTTCCAGTAAATGGCAGTGGAATAAAATAAAGTGATGGGCTTTTTAAAAAAAAGCCATCTCTTTATTTAACCTTGACCTGTTAAATAAAGAAAGACATAGGGTTTTTGTTTTGTTTTGTTTTTTCTGTGCTAGGGATCATTCTCAGGGCCTTGCACATTGAGGCAAGTACTCTATCTATACTCTGAGCCCTTACAACTATTTTTATATAGAAAGAAAAATGTCAGCAGGCCCCATTCAGCTGCCAGAGATATTTTATTAAAACCCTCTAGTTAGGATTGCCATCTCCATCTAGGACTTCAGAATATGTGAGACTCTACCAGACTCTACCATTTGATCCACAAGAATTACTATGTACATGAGGAGAAGTGGGTTAGACACACAGCACATGACGCCTCCAGGACGCAGGTAAGGCACAGAGTAGAATACACAAACAGGCCATGGCGAGCTCTTGGGTGAATTGTCCAGGGCTTTCAGTGAAACCACAAATCAAGCAGGTAGAACTTTCTTGTTTCTATGCCTCTCCTTTAGGGATCTAATTCTCAGTGAAGCAACTCAGGAAGAAAAAAAAAATAATGCTCTTTTGTTTCTAGGACTTGGTCTTTTGTTTTATAATTAATATAGATTCCCACCCAATGCATAAATGTTTAAAGCATCATTTATATTGCATCGCCCACTTGTTAAAGTTTAAAATGTTGCAAATAGCCACGAGTCTGTGCTTTCGTTACAAGCAAACTTGCTCACCCCATGGTCTTAATCTCTGGAAAACAGTAGCATAAATGAACTTCTGGGTCAACTTTGTATTCATTCCACATTCTTTGCTATTATAAAATAAGATAAAAGAATCTGGTTTTAAGTCAAAGTTCAGCTTAAAATATTTTTAATATACCTTTTGTAAGCTGAAATGTGTGTGTACATTTTTATGATACATTTCATATGATAATGGATGAAAAACATGGTCTTTATCCAATAATGATTCAATTAGCAGAGCAATTTGAATGATCCTAATTGGAAAATCCAAAATCTGAAATGCTCTGAAATCTAAAACATTTTGAGCACTGATGTGATACTCAAAATTTTGGATTTTGGAGCATTGATGATTTGGGGTTTTCAAATTAGGGATGTTCAATTGGTAAAGTCTATGCAAGTATTCCAAAATCCGAAAAACTACGAAATCTGAAACATTCTGGTCATTCAGATAAGGGGTACCCAACCTGTAAAGGGTCCAGGAAATGGAAACAAGCACCTTCACACAGACATTATTTCATTAACAAGGGGATGAATCCAAAGATTAGAAGCCATCTGCCTTCACGAGTTATGTGTAAATAAAAAGGTTCCTCATCATGTGGTTTTTAGATTCTTTGACTTAAAAAAGTCAATTCCTGAGTGGATCATGTAGTGGCTCTGAGTTAAGGCAATCTCTTAGTCATCTTGTCCCAAGTCTCATTCCTGTAACTGGGCTCCTGACCTGTCCTTTAGACCAAGTCCAGTAACCAAGTATTGTCAGCTTCTATCCTGGTTCTCTTTTCAGGCCTCCCAGGGTCTCAGCCTGGTTCTTTTCCTTTCCTCATAATCCTCTTGACTTCCAGTCTTACCATCATCATTTTTAGGCTATAGCATTTCTGAGTGTGAAGGGTCACAGCATGGTACTGACAATGGGAAGTTGGCCATGTTTCAGTGACATCGTCCTGTTAATGGAGGATGATCAGATGATCAGTGTACACTAGTGGGCGTTCAACTTCTAGACTATTTTAGAAAGAAGAGGCTTCAATGTTTTCCAGTACTCAAAGAAACTCTAACTGCTAAGCAGAGTAACCCGGGTGACTTTAATCAAGGCGTTAAGTAGTTGTCAATATTCTGTATAATTGATATTTAAAAATTTTTAATAAACATAAAAATTATTCAGAGAGCTTGTTAGGGCACACATTCTTAGAGTCCACCCTCAGGAATCCTGATTTAGAAGCTGTAGGGTGGAGTTCAGGACTCCTGAACTTTCCCCCCTTGGGAATCACTCTCTCATAAGGAATTTTGAGAACCTTGCTCAATATCTTCATTGAACAACATCCAGATGTGAATTAGAAGTTTCATTTTCACACAGACCATTATCGTTATGAAAATATTTGCTGTCTTTAAAGTTTAGTATATCTCATATGATCTCATTTGCACTATTAATTCTTCTAGTAAATTATTTCTATCAAACACAAATGTAAAAGTTAACATAGCCTGATTGAGATTGAATTACCACAAATTGCTTTAAGCAGGGATGAAATACAAATTAATGAGATTTCTGTAAATGCTTGTTTTTTTCCTAATATTTTGTGGTGTTATGATATATCGTCGAATACTGAACTGTTTTAGCTAATTCTGAAGATTAATTTAAAGGCTACTTTTGTTCTAGCTAAGAGAGGGAGAGAAAAATTGATCAATTCAAGTAACCCTTACCTCGAATGGACTGTTTTGTAGGACAAAATGAATATGAACCAGAATTGTCCAGAAAAATGTTTCAGAGTGTCTGTTAGCACATTTAGACAATGTCTCCTTTTACCTGGAATGTGATGGAGAAAATGTGCTCTATGATTTTAGTCATCTAAAGATCAAATCTAAGCAGCAACAACAATAGCTGATATTAATCAAGTCCTTTCTATGTGACAAGTATTTTTTATTTGTTACTTCCAATTATCTTTACAACATACTTGTGGATTGACACCACCATCAACCCCATTTATATATAAGAAACAGGTTCAGAATGGTTAAGTAACTTGCCCAAAATCACCTGGTAGAAAGTGGCACAGCTAAGTCTGACTCTAAAGCCCAGGAGACCTGGTCTGTGTCTACAAAGAGGAAGGACTCACTGTTTACTATGCCACTGGTCTCCTCTACCAGGGGTTCCTTTTTATTAGGCATAAACTAGCTAGCTAAAACTTGCAGTTTGAACAATTCATGTTGAATGAAGTGGTGCACATAGAATAACAATCCAGATAATTTTCTTCAGAATAACGTAAAGAAAAATCTCTAATTTTAGTTTTAATGTATTTTTGCAAACATATTTTTGACCTGATGGCCACCAAACTCAGGCTTGTTGGAATCTGGTGGGTGAATGTCAGTTAACCTTCAGGTTCAGGTTCAGCAGCTGCTTTGGGCAGCCTAACCATTAGCCTGTGTATCCAGTCTTCAGAGGAGGGAGGACATCCACCTGAGATTAGAGTCAAGGAGAACCAGTGGAAGTTGATCCAGGGATAGCAATCTATTCCCTTTTATTATTGGCATATAGAAAAGACTTTTAGAAATAAATTATCAGTTTTTACTTTAAAACTTTTATATCCCCTTCAAGGAAGGTAAAGAAAAGGCTCATTCAGTATCCTAATCATTGCTTCAGAAAGAGGGAACTGGCTGAGACTTCAGGTTACAAGGACCATGCCCCTGACATCCATGTTACAGATGTAGCCACCTAGGTCTATAAACAAAGCCTCCCAGAGGGCAAAGGGCCATGAAGGATTCAAGCCGCTTAGCCTCTGGCCAGGTGTGTCTCTCATGACCCGTGATGGATGTATTACTTCATTCTCATGAGCAGACTTAGCTTGTGGAAAGCATATGAAAGCAGGCAGTGATCAGTGCAGAGAACTTCAGATAAGGACTTATTAAAAGGCAAAACAGCCGGGCGCAGTGGCTCAAGCCTGTAATCCCAGCACTTAGGGAGGCTGAGACAGGAGAATCATGAGTTCAAAGCCAGCCTCAGCAAGGGCGAGGCGCTAAGCAACTCAGTGAGACCCTGTCTCTACATAAAACACAAAATAGGGCTGGGGATGTGGCTCAGTGGTCAAGTGCCCCTGAGTTTAATCTCCTGTACCAAAAAAATAAAATAAAATAAAAATAAATAAATAAATAAATAAAAGGCAAAACAGAGAATTCTGGAGAGCAGAAGAGCATAGGACAGCACGGTAAAAGGATCTAAGGAGAACATCTCCTAAGATCCTTAGCTGAGATCCTTCCCATGCCCACTGTGGAGAGAGCCTGTCTGTGTTTCCATTCTGCCTACCTCCATGGTGGTTTTAGTTTTGTTGTTATGTATTGGATACATATGGCAAATAACCATCAGGAGAAGTTGGCAGTTGTGAGATCAGTGGTGGGAAGAAAAAGTGGGATGGTGGGAAATGGACCACCGTCACCACCAGCAGCAGCAAGTTTTGCTATTACAATAAATACTGATAATGATAATAATGATGACAGCTACCATTTAGTAGACCAGGCAATAAAGCATTTAAAATATTCCATCTTACTGAACCCTTATGATACTCTGATCAGCATCATTATTACTCTACTTGGTAAATGAGGACATTAAGAGCAGAAGTGAGCACTCTGACAAAGTCACTGGGCAGGTAGTGGTAGTGCTTGGCTTGGGTCCTGAAAGTCTGATGCAGTGTTCCCCTTCAGAACCCACCTCCTTGACCACCACATGCCAGGCTTCATGGCATGTTACCTTCCTCATCTTCAGGGCAATGGACAGAGTTGATGATGCTACCTCCCCTTACAGATGAGGAAACTGAGGTTCAGGGATGATATATAATCTGCCAAGGGGAAAGAGCAGAGGTGAGATTCAAAAACAAGACTGTGAGTCACTTTAGTACCACGCTGGGGACAGCTGTGAGCACTCCAAGATGAGGGCATAACTTTCTTGTTTCTATGACTCTATAACCAGGTAGGAGCAGGGGAAGAGTTTAGGGAGAGGAGACAATGACAGCATGTGTTAGAAGACAGAGAAGTTGCAAGCCTTGAACTCATCTCCTGGGACCCATCCTTGGGGAGGGGCAGCATCTGAGCTAGAATGAGCTTTCTTTGACTTGCTAAAATAAATAAATAAAAATAAATAAATTAATAATAAGGAGGAGGGAGAAGGCAGTGGGATAGCATTACAAGGGACAGTAAGGAAGAGAGAGCTCCACCGTGAAGAAAGAACATCAGAGGAGAAGAAAAACCTCTTAGAACAGCATAAACACCAGGAATATTTCAGGCAGCCACAAAAACTGGCTGACCACTCAGACACCTGTAACCACCTGCACCACCCCATTTCCTTCTCCGATGGCGCCATCCCAAGCACTGATTTCTTATCTCCTTTTACTTCTGGATGATGCACCCTAACAAATACAGTATGGAAAACGCAGGGATGTGCGAAAGCAAAGTGTGGTGGGCGTTGTTTTCCATCTCCCAATAATAGCATTTCAATTTGGTACCTAAATAAACAATCTATTTTAGTGGCTCCCCTTTGATATCTCGAATGTTCCCTTCTGTTATTTCTGGCAGTTCCCAATCCTGTGATGTGATTAGAGAGGATGATTACACTTACATAACAGCATCAAATTAATTTGCCGCGGAGAACAACAGCGGTAGGCAATCACTGAGTCCTAGGATCGCCCCCACCCCCACCCGCCTCTAGTTTATTTAAGTGACATCAAGGGATTAGAGCGAAGTCGGTCAGTAGAGCACTGCTGGGAAAACAACCAAAACATCCAGTCTGACCTTGTAAACCAACAAGGAACAGAGCAAATAATGGAAAGTGCCGATCCCAGGCCCGGTGCAGGGGCTGCGGGTGAATCAACCTCCTAAACACATTTCCAGCCGCTGGAGAAAGAAACAGACTGTACCTTTCAGTGAAGAGGAGATGTGTTTTCTGGGGCTACTTCGAGCCAACCAAGGACAGTCTAAACCATATTTGAGATTTTGCTTATGATTTTTTTCTTTTCTTTTCGGCCCCTTTTCAAAATTAAATATTTAAAAATTGATAATATTTTTCCTTTATCTGCCCTGACCGAAAAGCAGAGACAAATATCGCTTTCATTTTACAAAAAGATTTGACAGTAGCTCAGAAAAACGGAGAACAGGATCCCGCCAAAAACCAATGCTTTACAAGAGAAGGTGGCAAGTGGATGTCAGGGAAAGGGGTCCATTTAAGTCCTACTCTGGGTCCTCACTCTGATGCTGACCTCGGAGGGTCATTTAAACCCTCCATGCCTTAGTTTTCTTACCCAAGGAAGTCAGGAAGTAATAGAGACTGTCTCTATTAGTGGGTTGGTGTTCACCCAGCCATTCATTTTGCCCATCCATCTATTCAACAAATGCTATTGAACACCAATTCTGCCTCAGAACTACGCTGGGCACTGGGAATACCAGCTGACATGGTCTCAGTCCTTTGAGCTCATGTTCTACTGGATGGTGAAAATAAAAACAGCCACCATACACCAAGGGCTTGGTGTGGGCAGGCACTGTGATCTCATCACCCATTGTCCATTATTATATTTAAATCTTACAACCACCCTGCAACCACTACCCCTATGTTACAGATGATGAAACCGAGCTCAGATTCATTAAATAACCCTATGACAAATCACATTAGCGGATAACAAGTCTGCAATTCACACCTAGGTTGCCTGAATTTAAACATACAAGTTCCCATTATATTTTGGGAACCTGATAAACTCTGAAGCACTCTGTAATACAAGGACTTATTTTAAGTGTGCTTGCACAAGCTGTTCATATGCTATGTAGACATCATAAATGCACAATTTTTATTGCTTTATTCCAGCAATTATAGCATTTGATTCTTTTGAAAGAAAATTCATTGCCCGTATCTCATTTGGCCCTTATAACAGCATTGTGATACACATGGAGCAGGTAGTGTTATTCCTGCTAGACAGATGAGGGATCCAACACTAAGCAAATGGCTGAGGCCCTGACCTAGAACTAGAGCACTGGTTAGTGGCAATGTACTTTCTTCTCACCCCCAACTCCCCTCAATGGATCTGGACAAGGAAGGAGAGGTTATATTTGCAATTTTGGCTTCACAGATTTCTGTGTTGGGTTGGTTTTTTGGAACCCAATGGCATACCCTTCTAATAGAAATCCACATTCACAACAGTGTGGACTATTTTTTCATTTGTCTGCTTTGAAAATTGTCTGCTGCTTTTCCACCTTTTGAGAATTTGTTCCATTTCCCCATCATCTTTCATTAGCATCATCATGATTCACTAATGTGGAAATTTCATTGTGCATTCCCTCACTTAGCTGTTACAAAACTGTTCCTAATATCAATATATGGGCTTTCCAAAGTTAGGATTACTCCAATGACATAATTTTGACCTTTTGTTCCTGTGCATAAGCAATAATGCCTCTATATTACCAATAGCAGATACACACACTCATTTCCACTTTAGCATGGAATCCATCATATCACCTAACTCCTCATTTTCATATTTCTCTTAATTAACTCACAAAAGGGACATTAAAACTTCTTCCTCCCACTTTACCTTCATGACTCAGTTCGTTGTTAGTCCTTTTGCCCAAAATGCTCGGCTTCAAATTCGACAACATTTCCCTATTGCTTAAGGCCATTCAACTTCCTTGTCCCTGAGGATACATTTCCTCAACACCTCCGCCAACACTGACTCCCCGTCTCTGGCTTTCTGAAGCCTGTGGATTGTCAAAGGTTTGCAGTACCAGCATCTGCAAGGGCACCAGCCCACATCCTTTCCATGTGAGGTCACCAGAACCCAGAAAGGTCAAGCGACTTTCACTTTGCCAATGCTGGAACTCATACCCTAGCCACTTGGTTCTGGAGGCCATCACTGCTTCTGTGTGGCCTTTTTGGAGATGATATGCCTTTTCAGAAATAATTTGCCTTTTCATCTCTAAGGTGGTTTGTTAACTCACCCCCAGTGGTTCCTTCTCTTGTTCCCACAACAGTTTCTCCTTTCAGCTCAAATCCCTAATCCACTCCTTTCCACACCTCTGTGGAGGACTTGGCCTCCTATTTAACCTGCATTCACTCATTCATTCACTTATCCAGCAAACATTTGCGAAGGGGCTATTCTGTGCCAGGCACTGCCTAGGTGTTGGAGATGCAGCAGAGACTCTCATACCTATCTCTTGCATAGCCCACTGAGGTTTCTCTATATTTTCAAAAAGCAATGTTAGGAAAAGAAAACTTGGTGTTGTTTATATCCAATTTGGTTTTTAATTATTTGCACAGAAGTATTTACTAATGTTTGCCAGAAATCCTCTTTTTTCTCTATTTAGAAATAAAAGAAAGAAAAAAAATAAATAAACCAGATGTTTTTACCCAAAATACAAAGTTTTCTTTCAGTAGCTTGAAAGCATATTTCATCTGGTTTTATCTGTTTTTGACACTATGATAACAGTTACATTTCCACCCACAGTTTAATGTTTATTTGATTTCTAAGATAAGCATGCTATTAGATGTTGTTGTAATATATGCTTTATAAATTGTCATTTCTTACATAATTAAAGTAAATTAAATCATGTGCATCACTTGTTAGATGGAACTCCTTCAGAATTTATTATTATAATCCACAAATATTAGTAAATATTGTATTCAATTAATTTTGTAATGAAACTTTGAATATATACTTATCTAAAATGAAATATTTTAAAACATTAAATTGCTTCAATTTGCATGTAATATAAAATGATCAGATGATTAAAAATTTTTCCAAGTAATATATGGTACTATGAGATGAGTTCATAAATTTAAAAATGGTTAGGGAATGCTGCTCAAAACTCTCTGTCTACTGCATCAATGCTCCTTTTCCAAGACATGTGTCCCTCTCAACACCATTGATCATCTTTTCTTTCTCCTATATTGTCCATCTTTCCCTTTCTACTACTTCTTTTCCTCCATCTGCAAACATTGCCAGGTCTCCCTATTCCACACAGCCAGCCAGTCAAACCACCAGCATTATCAGAAGTCCTCCTCCTCAGCTCCATCTTTGGGAGTGTTTTCTGCCGTTTTCTCTGCCTCAGGGCCTTTTCACTAGCTGTTGATTCTACCTGGAATGTTCTTCTCTCAGTTCTTTGCATAGCTGGTGGAGTCCTGTCATTCAGATCTTTGTTCCTTCCAGGGCTGAACAACCACCCTTAAGTGCCCATCCAATCTCTCTCTATCACATTCTCTTCTTCTGATATTAGTGTTTACTATTATTTGACTTTTTCTTGGTGTTCCAAAAGAGAGCATTGTCTGCTTCCAGGAGGTGACTTCAGGGTATAAAGTAGTACCTGGCATATAGAAAGTGCTCTATACTTATGTGTTGAATAAGTGAACAAATGAATAAATGATGAAATTTTTCAGCCTTATTTGCTGGTTTCTCCCCCAGCCCCAATTTAGTCCTTAAATATTTATTTTCTGCCTCTCAATCTCTTGTCTCCTGCCTTTTCACATTCCTCTGGATTATTACACTCTTGGAATACCAACATCCATACACATGGAGATGGTGGCTGTGGAGCACATAGTGCTGATCAGGGCAGATCCCAGCTCTCTTGCAGTCTCATTGTGGCACACATGTGCTCCAGGCAGGGTCTGCATATTGATAGACACGGCACTCTATAGGAAGCTATTTGCTTTCTGTGTCTAATGTGCCAATGACTCCCCAAATCTCTGTTGGCAGAACAGGTGT
The DNA here is from genome assembly GCA_004024805.1 of Geosciurus inauris. Classification (NCBI taxonomy): domain Eukaryota; kingdom Metazoa; phylum Chordata; class Mammalia; order Rodentia; family Sciuridae; genus Geosciurus; species Geosciurus inauris. Next base: position 300,514 of record PVHX01000039.1, read on the forward strand.
TTTCGGATCCCTTTTCCAACTGGCCACTAGACACCTCCATTTGTTCACCTCCACCATCTAGCACAGTACACGGACAGGCTGAAAGCTCAATAGATGCTCTGTGCAATGATAAGCATGCATTCAGTGACACTACCCACTCACAGGCTCTACCAGCTTGCCAGGTAGAAAAGTGAGACTCACGTATTTGTACTTCTCTTCTTTCAGAGTTGTTGTGGCAATTTGCCAGGTCTCGAGCACAGTACCCGTTTGTAACAAGTTACACATTTTGGCCAACAGTTCCACAATTTCACCCTTGAGTTCCTTCAGAACTCTTGGGTGGATGCCATCAGTTCCAGTGATTTATTTACACCTCGGGTGTCATTCCAGGACATCCTGTCCATTCACCACAACTTATTCCAAGGCTTTAGACTTCTCTGTTTTCAAATACAATTGGGGAGTGGGAATTTTCCTTTTCATCTCTATGGCAACAGCTACTGCAAAGATTTTGCCATGATTCTCTCAACAATTTTTTGTTCATCTTTAAAGTGGTCATGAGTGAGTCCCACTGATCTAATTGTCTGTCTCCTTTTCTTCCTGCCACTGGTACATAATAAAAGAATGCTTTCTGATTGGCACCAAAAGTCCCTACAAAGTCATTCTCAAATTATCTCCTGCAGCACTATGCCAACTAACTGTAATAAAGTTCCAGCTGATAACTCAAACGGATTAAAGAGCTTTCACACCCACCAACTCATTTATTCTTCATTAAAAACTCTGAAAGATTGATAGGAAAAGCTAGACAGGTATCATTTTACAGACAAAGAAACTGAGGTTCAGAGCAGTCAAGAGATTTGAATTTCACTTAACAAGTCAGTCACTGAGCTGAGGCTGGAACTAGCCTTTTTTTTTTTTTTAATTTTTTTTTAGTTGTAGATGGACACAATATCTTTAGTTTATTTTTATGTGGTGCTGAGGATCCAACCCAGTGCCTCACGCATGCGAGGCAAGCGCTCTACCACTGAGCCACAACCCTAGCCCCTGGAACTAGCCTTTTGATTTACAATCCAGTGGTTTTTCTCCTTGCTGCACCTTGATTCAGATGAACTACACCAAACTATCCTGACTAATCATGTGCTCAATGAACAGTCATTAGGACAACTGGAAAGAACTAACTGACGTCAAAATGGTTGATTCGGTGGCCACATGCAGCTATGGCCTCATGTCATAAATATGTACTCTGCTAAGAAGTATTCTCCAAGGAAAGCCTGAGAGAATGCACTTAAGAGTCCCGCCCCACAGAGGCCAGCATGGATTATGCTGGAGGGTGAACATCATGTCACACATAGATGTATACACAGCATTGGGACTCCAAGCTTAAAGGTCCTTGTTGGGTCGTATCCTGAGACCAACTGGGTTCTCACTATAGGACCCTCAGAAGGAATCCAGATTGAAGTGCCTATGGGGCCACCTCTAGCAATTAATACATACAGGGAGGGGGGGTTGGGAAGACTTTGAGTCAGTAGCAACCACAATTCCCACAGGAATGATGAGGAAGCTGAGTAGTTGCAAGGATGAAATATTGGCATTTCGTTTTTAGGATCACATTTTGTGTGCAACCGCAGCTCCAGACCTGAAAGACTGGCCGTCTCAGATTTGCCCATAAACATAGAGAAATCTGCCTCTAATGTAATCTGACATCGGCTCTACTCTCTGATTAACCACTTCTGGGTAGGCCTCAAAGAAGTGTGTGCCAAATAGTGCCCTGTGGATTTCAGCGCCTGCCAATTTCACTCTTCCTTCTACCTACTCTTTTCCCAAATATTATTTTGCCAGTTAAGATGATCTGCCTGAACAGACAGGAGTATTCCACCAGCTTTGATACAAAGTTTGGGAATGAATACCATTTGCTATCTTATTACCACACCCCCTTAAGGATATAACAAAATAATTTGCTGTATTTAATATCTTTGGTACAAAGATCAGTCTGATACTATTTTGGATTTGCCCGTTATTTAGTAACTCGGTATTTTAAAAATTTGAATACTTCACCTTGGAGTGTGTGTTATAGTTCTAAATTTAAATCCAAATTTGAAAGTTTACTTTGTGTTTTCTTTTTTAATCTAAATGGTTTCAATTTACTTCATTATAAGCTGAGATTTTATTTTAATTTTTTAAACACTTCAAACACAGAGTTACTGCATGTGGGCTCAACATTCTTTGGTGCCCAGCTGATTTGTTACCTACATTAACACTATTTAGGGGGCTGGGATTGCAGCTCAGTGGTAGAGTGCTTACCTAGCATATGTGACGCACTGGGTTTGATCCTCAGCACCACATAAAAATGAATAAAATAAAAGGCATTGTGTCCATCTACAACTAAAAATATTTTTTAAAAAAGACTGCTAGGTAATGAAAGGAGCATTGGTATAGGGCTGCAAACAGATTCCCTTGGTCTGTTTGTGTACTTGGAATAATTCATTAGCTGACACTTTTGGCTGTGAATTTAGCTGGTAAATCCCAGGTCACCCCAACTTGATGTGTGAAGAGAATGGTTGGGTTCCTGTGTGAGAACTTCAGGAGGATGAATTAAAGCCCACTCTCCCACAGTTACCCTTACCTGAGGGAGCTTGTAATAAAGAGCTCTTCGGACCCTTTCCTTTGTACAACCACTGCATGAATATTTATGGAATTCCATCTGTAAACAGCATTAAAATATAAACAGAGCATACCAAGAAATAGGAGGGCAATTTTCACCTAATACATAATGGTGCTGTGAAAATGCTGGGGTTTCAGGACAGGAGATTGTACGGGCTTGTAGGGCATTGTTGTACTTGTTAACCAAGTCTTCTGGGTAATGAGATGGTAGATGCATATCTGCACACACAGGTGCCTGGTACTCACAATCATTGAGACAGGTCAGATGAAGTTGCTGCATTTGTAGATTAAAAAGCAGTCAAATACCAGAATTTTTATATGGTTCAACCTAATTAGTGCTGCTCTAAGTTTCTGGCCCTTCTCCTTCTGGGCACAGGGAAAGGCTGGGAATATGGAAGGACTGTTTGCACATGGACTTCAACAAGCAAGCTGAGCAGGAGAGGGAGGAGTGGAAGGATTTGGATGAAGCCTTCAGAGACCAGCTTCTGCAAACTCCCTGGGCTGCTCTGACTCTCTTTGGGCAGCAAGAGGGAGGATGTGGGGGTGAGAATCAGCCTGTACACCAAAGAAACTTCCCACTAGCCAGCTGTGGCTGTGTGTTCTTGATTGCAAACCTCTGGTACCAATCATAGATATATTACCAATTTTCAAAGGGATTAGTATACAATAAAACACACTCAACAAGAAAACCACCCGGAACGCAATGAGTCATTCTTGGATGATTCAGAAGGCCCTTTAGGATCCCATAGTGCCTTAGGGTCAGCATTACAAACATCAATTACTTAATGGACAGCATGTGGAAGAGCTAGTTCACTAGAAGTACTACTTGAGAATGTGCTGGGAAACCCTCTTTCATATTATTAAAAACAAACAAACAAAAAACCAAACCAAAACAAACAAACAAAATACCCCAGCTTCTGTCCCAGGCCTTTTCTGCTGTCAAGCTCTTGCCTCAAATGTTGCTTCTTTTCTTCATAAAAATGGCACATTTATCAGCTTGGGAAGCCCCTATTCTACAGTATGACTGAGTAGGTAAAACTGAGGTTCTCTTTTTTCTATGAGCCTTTCGTGGGGTAGATTTGTCCTTCTCCCTAACCATTTAGATCTGCTTTTAGTTAAATTTAAATCATTATGTGAGAAGGTTGGTCTGACAAAGCTGAAAAAATTATTTTTTAAAAATCTGCATGGTGGCCGGCCTATGTTTTTTTGGTCCCTCCTGAGAACCAGGAGGCTGTGTTGATGGCACTCTAGCCAACCACAGGTAGAGTTTCTCCTTCCTTGCAGACCATTGTTGGTGGCAGTAAAGAAAAAAAAAATCCAGTCCTTGAAAATCAAGTTCTAGAGCAATTTTAAAACAAATAATCATAAAACATTGTAAGTGGTAATGTTGAATCTTCCGATAAGCACAAGACTACAAATAGGTCTGATGTGAAGGCTATCAAAATGTGCATCAGATTCCAATTCCAATTCTTTTCTAGATAAAAAAGATAACTTAAAACCAAAAATAAACAAAAAAACATCTGTAAGAGCTGTTATCTTAAAAAAACCCAGGTGATTATAGCATAAGTAGGGAAAAAATGTACAAATGAGGTTTTGTCAACCAAGTTTATGAAAAGCAAAATTCTAACAGAAACAAAACATTAAAAAAAATACAGTTGGCTTTACGCATCTTTATTTTCCATGGTGATGCTTCCTGTTGGCTTTCAACACAGAATGGAATTCTGAGGTGAACCTTGTCAGATTTTCCAAAAGCAGAGTGATACCAAAGGAGGGAATTCCAGACAAGCTTCAGTCCCTGGGAGGCTGGACTCTGACCTGGATTTTTAAAAAAAAACTTCCGGTTTTTCTTAATTTAAATTTTAATGGTGGTAAACCCAAATCATCCAAACATGGAGGTTATGGTATCAGATTTGGATAACTGAACAAAGAGGTGCCAGCAGTTTTGGGCTTTGTCCAATCTAAGAAGAAAGGTCATCACAAATTTAAAGCAAGCGGGACATATTACTGTATCCACAGCTGATTGTGTGTGTTTAAAGAAATGCAGCACACACAGGGAAGGGCGCATCTCCAGTGTTGCTTGTATGCATATTGACTCCCATTATTATTAGGTGAACCCACACATGGTCTTAAGGATGTCAGGTTACTCGGAGCGATGGTGACTGTGTAGCTTCATTTTGTTACATCTACAAGTTTAATAGCATCTAACTGCTAACCTGAATTTATGTCTCCAGGAGGGACACTATGGGTATTTTGCAAACTGCGGCTGCTTCTCCTCTTTCTCTGTTAGACATGGTCTAATGGGTTTAGAAAATGACATTCAAGATGCTGCTTCGCCAATTAGAACTTCCGCTACCTGATTCTTGAAGGACATAAGCATGCCTAATTGTGTGCTCAGACATTTTATTAAGTTGTTTTGAGTGCTGAAAATCTCTTAACCTTCATAGAGACCCATTTTCATTAAAAAAAAAAATTTGCAGGAAAAAATAAAAGAAAGGGGAAGGAGGCATTTAATTCCAAATTGGAAGTCTTATTTATTTCCAGAATGCAGGTTTCACCAATGCAAAGGCAGGCTGCAGGTGTTGAAAATTGAGTTAGGAAAATTGCATAGATATTTTCCCAAAACTTTCTTGACAATGCTGTAAATGCTTTTCTGGGTAGCCAAAAGGGACAGACAGTAAGCGCTGTTTTGCCAGGGGCAGGACTTCCTGTCAAGTCACTTTCAATAGGAAGAGCTGAACAATATGACTTAGATGTTTCCACGGTCCTGGAAGCACGTTCCTTGGGTTAACCATCCTTGGGCGAATTCAGAGCCTCTTACTAGGGAAATTATTTCATGCAGGGACACTACTCCCTTAGCATGAAACTCATTCTCCTTAACTTCTTTTAGAAAGTTTCCTACTCTCAGTTTAGGGGGCTGCACAGCATGTTAAACTCTTGACAAGATCTAAGGCAGAGAAGAGAGACAAGATACAACGCTGCCAACTCTCTAAGAGAACCCAATCATTAGTCAACCCCAACTGTCACCAGTCACATGAGTCCCCAAGTGGGACCCAGTGTGAACATAGCCTTGCCTCCAGAAGCATGTATGCGAAAATATGCCAGAGGGTAGCTCCCAATTCTCCTGCTTACATTCAAAGATGTTTTCCATAAACTACCCCAACTTGCCCATTCCCGAGCTCTGCAAGCTCCAGCCGGGCCTGCCCTTCCGTTTGGAGACCAGCCACATGTGTTCTCCACCCTCTGGAGGCGTTTATTTTCTGCTTCCTCTCTCCTCACTGCAGTGCCAATCACGGCTCTCCCCCTGCCACCCCCTCCTCAAAGGCTCTCTGAGGCTGCTCCCTCTGTGATTGGCATCTCATTAATGAAGAGGGGCTGGTGTCTCTCTCATTACAGTTGCGGTGAGTGAGAGGACCTCAGAACTAATTTACTTGCTCTCACTAGGGAAGACACTTGTCTCCATCAAGAATTTAACTTTCCTGCTGCCTGTGGCAATAAAAGAACCCGTTTTGTTTTAACATTAATAAGGTGAGAGAATAGAGAATTTCCAAAAGAAATTAAGAGAGGCAAGAGGGGTAGGTGTTGGCCTGTGGAAGTTTCTCTCAAGCAGGTCTGGTGGTAGAGTTCAGCAAGGGACCTTTGATTCAGCAACATATGGACAGCATAAAAACAGCGGGAAGGCAGGCAAGTAAGAAAGCAGCCAAAAAGAGTCTGGGGTGGCAAGTGGGAGCCTCAGGTTCTAGTCTTGGGTCCCAAGTCCCTGAGTGACCATGAGCAAGTCTTTGGTTTTGTCTGGTCCTCAGTTTTATTATCAGTAAAATAAAAGGATTGAATAAAATGGTCTCTTAGGATTCTCTCAGCTCAAAATTTTTAATATTTTATAAATGGGACTCTAGACTATTTAAAACTTTTTTTTCTCTGTTTGGAGTGAGTTTTTATCTCTGGCAACAAATTAGAAATTCCTCCAGAATTAAAGAGCATGGAATGGAAATCATTTGGCTTCTCCAACTGAAAAGGTCAACTAGATTCAGAAATGTACTCCAAGGCTGCACCGTCTGCGTGGAAACCTAATTAGAGATCATCCTTCATTGGCTAAAAGGGATCAAACTTATCCAAGCTTTCATCTGGATATGTATTTTTAAAAAATTACTCTGAGTTACTAATTCATTTATCTTTCTACTTACAGGAAATTCCACCCATTGATAAAGCTCTGCTTTGACACTCCTGCTCATATAAAATACCTTCCTTTCCATCCACATTACTTTCTGATTGTGCCCCTTTATCACATTGTGCTTAAAATGCCTTTTCATTTAAGAAGCCATAAAAAAGGACATCTTAAAAAATGTGTTCGTCATTTAACTGGAGATGGCTTCTGTGCCTGGAACCAGATGCGTGCCTCTCGGTGGTATGCCTCAAAGAAAAGAGGCCAGACTAGGGACTGTCACCACAAAAGATAGCATCATGTATTGGCTTGAGAGCAGCTGAATTGGAATGTCAGTAACAAGTTTACGTATGGGTGGCAAAGCAGAGGGGATCAGAAATGTCTCTGTCAGGTATGAGGAGGACTTGATATTGGGATCCTGGACTCCACAGTTCATTTCTAATTCTTATCTCTCTTTCTGTCTCTAATACATATAGGCTATTTGTGAAAGGGAAGGACTTTGGCCTAGGTCAAGTTTGGTTTCTCACTTTTTATATTTATGAGCTAAATTAGCACTCCTTGTTCCCAAGATCCCTCACCAAATCAAATAGAAATAGGTTCGTTCACGTGTGCTCCCAAGTCTGGCCTGGGAGTCCTTGAGATCAACTTAGAATCCTGTTCTCACTGTCACTCGCCAAAACGATCATACCTGATCATACCTTCTTCTACCTGTTCCTAAGTATGGCCTTAGGGCACTGACAGCCTTTTCTCCTCCTCACAGTTTTTGAATGAAATTGAAGCTAATCCTCCCTGGTTTGGTTAGGTCTTGTGTAAGATCCCCACACCCCACAATCAATGGGGTGTTAGAAAAGATAGCCAAGTGACCACACCTCCATCACGTTTTAGAAGACCAGATATATGAAGCAGCTTTGAAACCCTGAGTCACAGACCCTCCCTTCTGTAAATCCTTTCCTCCTCCTTCTCACCTTCACTAACTCCATCGGCACCTCCTTTTAAAAACAACAAGAGGAGAAGGGTGTCCAAGACCTCTGCGGTCCTGAGAATCACAGTTAAGTTCTTCAGATTTCCACCCCATAACTGCACCAGGCCAGTGCAGTCCCATCCCATGCTCACTTGCATGGTGTCTCCAGACATGTATAGTGCTGTAAACCCCATAATACTGATATTTTGCTCACTTAACAAGTAAGAAGCAGTAGCAGAGGCGGGTGTGGGGGGGAGAGAAAGAGAAAGAAAGAGACTCAAAGAGAAGAAAGTCAGAAACTGGGGACCAGTTTTCGGGTCACCCTTTCCTTCTTAAAAGAAGGAATTTGCCTGCAGTGTCTGTAATTTAGAAGGTTTTAATGAATGGCTTCTAAATTATTTATTACTCATAGAAAGCTGTAAACATCCCTCCCTAAACCATTATGAAATAATCTGGGCAGGAGTCAAATGGTTCAAACATTTGGCACTTTTTACTGGACTGTTGTTGAAGATAGTTCTGATCTGTGACTGTAACTTCTCTCCTTCCTCGTTAGAGGGTTGTGTATGAGCTCCACGCCTCTGTATGTGTGCTTCTCTTGAGATGGTCAAAAGGCATCTTAGCTTTGTAATTTGCTCTTTTGTAGACTTTGAGCTTAATAAGAGATTCCAAAATTAGTTAAAAAATAAAATAAAGGAAATTTAAAAAGGCATCAGCAGAATATACAAACTGGAAATTCAAGCAGAAGTGTTTGAAATGCCTCAGCCTCATTTCAAAGAGTTTCCTGCTGTCAGGCCCAAACACCCAGACAGGTAGACTGCTGTGAAATATGTAGGCGATGCCTGCTGCCTGATTTTCAGATGGCGAGGAGGCATTTGAAAGCATCAAAGTTCCCTGTATAGATGTGTGTACATTAATCCCTGCCTCTGTGATCTCTGCACTCGCCTATTGTAACTTGCTGTTTAATAGATTGCCAAACTTTGCCCTTCACAGACTGCACATTTTCTTTTCCCCAAGGATCTGCTTCTCTCCCAGGAGCTTCTTGCTGGGGCCGAGTTTGAAAAGTTTTCATTCCTGGGCTTGTGCTAAGGCACTGGGTCACTCTTTGAATTCTGCACTTTTGAACACCTCACTTGTTGGCTCGCTTTTCCTCGCCCCTGGTGACGATGTCTGTATGTGGCTAAAGTCAGTACCCTCCAACCATGAGGCCTCTGCCAGGAGCCAGCCCTTATACACATCATTAGCAGGCACAGCCCTTGCCCTGTGAGAGCCTGTAATGTGGTGGGAGAGAAGAGGAACATCAAAGGCCGTCAACTGGCAGCCCACGGGGTCGTGTACGGTCCATAGATATGGACTGTTTGGCCTGCACTGTGTTTTAAATTGCCATTAATGGCCAATGCAGAAAAGATGAGGACTCTTACTTAGAATTCTGTACTTTGACTTTCTCCTAGATAATCAGAAGGTATGGTTGTGCAGGGCTTCCTGTCTGCTCAGGCCTATTTCAAATGGGTATATGTTCTTTCTCAACTAAGGCTGCATGACAGCTACCACTAAGCACCTTCGACTTGACTCTCTTGATATACCTCTATGGGGCCTGCTGGGCCACTGAGATTTTTAAGTTTGTGATCTGTGATAAAGACACACACAAAGGCAAAATAATAATAACTGGCAAATTTGAGGGACCCCAGCAGGTACTTTGTGCTGTCTCATTTGATTTTCCCCAACAACTACAAGCCTGGGATTATGATTCCCATTTTGCACATGAAGAAATTGAGTGTCTGTTTTTAAGTATCCTGTATTTCACTCCAGTGATAAGTGGGAAGAGCTGGGGTTTGGAACTAGAGTCATTGGCTTTGAGTTTCTCTCTTTACCAGCAATGCAAGGAAGCCCAAGGGCAGACACCCTGGACTCCACTCTCTCATCTTCCACCCTCACTTACCTCTGCTCTAGTCTAGCCACAATCCACCTTGTTCCCCAGATATTCTGGGTCTTCCCATCACTTCCTATGTTGGCATATTCTGTTCCCTTGCCTTTAGTGCTCTCTTCTCACCTTCTCTTTAGTGCCTGGAAATTCTTTCTCGACTTGCAAGACCCAGCTTAATTGTCAGTTAGTTTGCACAGACTCTCATAACCAGAGGCAATTATTCTGACCTCGGAACTCCTAGAGCTCCATTCTTTTTCTTTTTTCTTTTTTTGTACCAGGGATTGAACTCAGGGTACTCGACCACTGAGCCACATCCCCAGCCCTATTTTGTGTTTTGTTTAGAGACAGGGTCTCACTGAGTTGCTTAGTGCCTCTCCGTTGCTGAGGCTGGCTTTGAACTTGCGATTCTCCTGTCTCAGCCTCCCTAAGTGCTGGGATTATAGACGTGTGCCACTGCGCCCGGCAAGAGTTCCGTTCTTATTCAAGTGTTGTATCCTTGGTGAAAGGTCCAGATCCAGGTTTCATCGCACCCCATTGTCAGTTCCCTAAGGGCAGGACCATGTGTCTCATCACTGTGTCCTCCAGGCCTAGCACAGGTGCCTGACATGCAGGAAGTACTCAGTGCAGGGTGGTCTGTAGGTAGAGAACTCGAACTTCACACTCTCACTGTCTACTTGGCGGTGTGGGTGCGAAACTGAAATGAAGGGTCACCAGCGAAATCCATTATGCTTTCATTTGGTTTCTCAGACTCTGCACTATATTCTCACCTACCCTCCAAACTCTGCTTAAAAAAACTTCACCACTCACTCCTCTGTTGCCAGATGAACATAGTCACTACTTTGAACACCCAGATAAAATCATCAGTGACTTCAAATTTGAAACATCTCAGTAACTTTCTAGGCATGGACCAGGTAATGGGAAACAGGCATTGTGTATACTGCAAGGTCATGATGGGGCTGTGAAGTTAATCAGGAAATGAATAATGCCACCAAGAGCCCTTGAACCCGTGCTAAAGGAAGGGCAGGATTGCTCAGGGGTGAGCTGTGGAGTGGGGGAAAAGAATAGCCCTCCAAATCATTGTCTCAGGCCCAACTGCACTTTCAATTTTTATTCTCTACCCCATATTATTTTCGAAAGTGTAAAATAATTGCTTCTATAGCCAACTACTAAAGGCCTCATTTAAAAAAAATTAATATAGAACAACATCTGTGTGGAAAAAGGCAAACCAGAGGCCAGAGCTTGGAATCTGTCTCACGACTCAATCTTAAATGGTAAAACGAACAGCAGAGGCATTGACAGGTGAAGGCTGGCCTGATAAAATGGATCTTTATTCTTTAGTGAACTCATCCTGTGCACACAATGAGAAAGGACTTGACCATGTGGGAGGGAGAAGCTGACTTTGGCAATGAATTAATACAATTGAGAAAGGTTATCTTCTCACAAAATGATTACTTCAAAAGAGGACCCAGAGTGGAGGCTGTCCTACGTTTAGGGCAGTTTCCATCACACATTTTCATTTCTCATTTCTAACACATCTTCACTGAATGTGCACTGTCTGTGTGGTTATTTCTAAAATGTGGACGTGAAGACAGCCTGCGAAACTTCAGTCATCGTAGTTGGGCAACGGTGCCCTATTTAAGATGGGTGCATGGTAGAGAACACGTTTTTGAATTATTTTTTCTGGTGTGAACAGAGACTAGAGAAAGGCTACCCTGTCCCCATAATCACAGGTTCTTGACTGTTAGCCCCAGGAAGGAAAATACAAAGGGAAATTAGCTTTCATGAGAAATATTTAAGAAAAATGCTCTTTTAATTGAGTTAGAATGAAAGCTAATGTGCCAACTACTCTTTGAGATAGCTGTCTGGATAAGTCTCTTGCAAACACAATGTGAAGGAGAAAGCCTGCTCACTATCTTTGTCTCATCAGTATTCAGCAAGCTTAGGCATTCTCATGGTGTGGGGGAAATGTGAGCCAGCAATATACTGATGAAATTGGGGAAAAAACACCCAACACCCCCCATTCAGTTGAACCTTTTGAGCCAATATCTGTACCCCATAAGCCAAGGTAATTACAGAGCTGCTCTATAAATGTGGTTAGGGTTCCTAAACTCTTGAACTAATAAAACACAGTGTTGAATGTTCTATGCACCAGGTAACCAAGGATTACCGAGTTCTCAGTGGATCGTTGACAGAAAAGTTTAGAAATTCAGACATTGATGCTATGAACGCCCATGCTCTGGGCTTGTGTCTCTAATATCCATTTGGAATCACCTTGAAAATTCAGTATGAGGAGCAGTTTATATCAAACCCAGCCAGTCCACCCTCTGTGCTCCAGGACCTTCTCTGACCACGCGGGGCCTGCGTTTCCTCTAATGATTGTCACCCATTGTCCTCCTCCAATTTCCTCCACCCGTTTGTTTCCTACCCCTTGCATTTTTCTTGCTCCTTTCATTTTTCCTGTGTATGCTGACTCCCTCGTTCCTCTTCTACTAAATTATGCTCTATTATTTCCGCAGCCTGAAGAACTCACAGCTGAAGCATTATTTCTAACCTGATTTTGTATTCCTAGCATGTGCTATAACCTGTTTTGAGTTTTATTTGCAGCCAAGTTGCTGACACAGCTCCAATTTTGTTTTCATATTTTGATTGGGTAGGAGTGTTCATTACTGTGGGTACCAGGCTAGGGAAGAAAAGTCATTTTAAAAAGGCACAATTTACACCTTCGTTAAAGGGCTTTTTGATTCTGAATGATGCCCATTTAAATTCTAAAAACTACAAAGGTTCAAACACTTTACTTTTTTCCTTGGAGAAAAAAAGATTCTAATGAAAATTGTAGAGGTCTAATGTAAGTGTCCTATTAACCTTTTTATGTCATGCCTATGAAGTCTGAACTCCCTTTGTGTCTCTTGACTGACCAGCACACACAGGCACGTGTCAAAAGCCTAGAAGTTAGGGGATTGTAAGAAATGCTTTCAAAGCCCAATTCAGCTCTGCACTAACCAGCCTTCCCAGGGACAACTGCTTCATTTGTGACATTGTTGAATTCTGGTTCATGTTAAGCTCATATCCTGAAACCAGGTAATTTGTGCATTTCAGTTACAGGGAATCCCTGAGATAGGGCATAAAATTTCCACTGTGTTTTCCCATAAAGGAAAGCCTAAGGCAAGTGAGGCCTCACAGTTTTGATGTATAATTCTTAGACTCCTTTTTGGAGGAGATTTATCTTTAGTGGACTCCTTTACGCCAAAACCTTCAAGAGCTCCACAGTTAGGGTTGCCAGATAAACACAAAAAACTCAGTTACTTTTGAATTTCAGATAAACAAATATTTGTATATGTCCCATGCATTATTTGATACATACTTATATCAAAGATTACTTTCTTTATTCAGAATTCAACTCTGTGTATTCTGTATATTTCTATTTTCAAAATATGCCTGCCTATGCACAGCTAAAACAGAGGCAGGTTTTGACAAGAGGCAGGACTGCTGGGTTCGCTACATACAGACTCTAATCCACCCCCTTTTCTGCTTGTGGTATTAGGGATTGAACTCAGTGACACTTTATCACTGAACTGCACCCCAAGCGCCCCCTCCCCTTTGGAAATAGGGTCTAAGTTGCTGAGGCTGGCCTTGAACTTGTATCCCCCACCTTGACCTCCCAAGTTGGGGAAACTGCAGTTATCTGCCTGTGCCTGGCTCTAACCTGCTTTAAAGTCTTGTTTCCCACTGTATGTACCCCCCTCTCCACCACCAGCACCCTCCACACTGAGTGTGGGCTATTCTATCGGAAGGGCTAGCTTCCCTTCTTTCTCCCTGGATCATTCAAGACTGCCTCTTCAGGGAAGCCTTACCCAAACACCCAGCTGAAAGTAATGTCTTACCCTTTTAAGATCAGAGAATTCCTTCTGTCTGGAGCACTAGTTGGCACCTCTCACATTCTTCCTAGGGGCTTCAGTTATCATTTGCCCTGAACACTGCAACTTTCTAAGAGGACACAAGCCTCACATTTTGTCTTACGCCCTCTCCTGTGATATGCAGAGCCTAGCGTGAGGCCTTTCACACAGTTAATGCTCACAAGATTTCTACTGAACTGAAAGGGACTATTGATTGTCACTGAGCTGCTCCTTTGTGCAGCAGCAGCTTTCTGATACTTGCTTTCATGCTCTGAGGGAAGGCTTGATGCCTCCTCCACCATGTGAACACAGGGAGGTCTACACATATTCACACAGTCACACATCTGATTAGAAGTTTGGAAGCCAGATTCATTTCTCATAGATTTGTGAATAATGAAAAGTCTGATCATATGTGGGCAAGCATTTGATCTAATGAGCAGTTGTCCCATCTAGAAGAAAGGCCTTATACCCACCGTAGAGAAGGATCATGAGGACACAGATCATCTAGGAAAAATGCAGGCAGCACATGGCTGAAGTGCACTAGTGATACGGACAAAAATATAAGCTTCTATGAAGTGTATCCTGCTTAAGCCGGATGCCTGGATTTCTAGTGAGAATTTCATGGCCAGTGCCAGCATCAACTCTACAATCATGACTAACAAGGTGGGACTTGACAATGACATAGTTGAAGACAAACCCAGCTGGTGAGCGGGTGGCACTTGCTATCTCAGAGTACTATGTCCTGGCCACTGGGAATTTACACTTAAAAACTATATTGCATGATGGCCTGGATTTTAGAAATATTCAGAAGAGAACTTTCTAGGAAGAAAACCAACATAGTAATGATGCAGATTAATCCCTCTGGCAAGTTTTCCAGGCCTGCTTTATCACCAAGGGAGCATCATTACATATTTTGGGTGCCCCATTTTGGTAACACTATTTCATTGAAATAAATCTATTTCAGCCAGTTTGAAGATTCTTACTTGACCTGTAGGAAGACTTTACCTTTCTTTGAAAATTTTTCATTTTTTTTCATTTTTTTGTATTTTGCTTTCCCATATCTGGTTCCCCTACCTGCATGGACGCACATCTCATGAAGCAGGGCTTTCAGATCAGGATAGCGAGGCACAGAGTCTGCTGTACATCACTCAGGAAGTTGTTTTTTCTTTGTGCTCTTGGTACATTGCCATAAAGATGCAGTGTATGTGTGTCGGGGGGTAGTTTACCTGTGTGCCTTAACAACAGGGTAAGACACACCTGAGGCCCATTCTAGCCAATAGTGCCCAACACTCCCTCCAAACCCCATTTCACTGCTGGATCTGCAGGCCATCCATGCTCTGTGATTCCTCCTCCTCACACTCACATTCCAGGCTCAATTAGTGGAATCCCAGTCTTACATCCACACTACAGCAGCACATTAAAATGTCCCTGATTAAGCCCTGGATTAGCATGTGCCTGGACTTTATCTTAATTGCCGATTAAGATTAATCCCTCTAGGGAGTTTTCCAGGGCTGCTTTATTACCATGGGGTGATAATCATTACCTCTCTTGGGTTGCAAGTTCTATTTAGCTTCCTTTGGCTAAAATGGGAGACCCAGACTCTCTGGCCTCTAAGGAAGGGGCTCTTTCTTGCTCTCTGACAACTTCCCTTGACAGCTCATTTGCACCTGAAGGTTGAGGGTGAGATGGATGAAGCCTTGATCCATCTTGACAAGTCTGCAGAAGCTGGAACACAGGCTTTCCCTCATGCTCTTGGCTTTAAATATCTATGGTGAACTTTGACCTGAAGAATGATATTCTTGATACACACAGTGCTGGCTTGATTATTCATAGTGACATATCATTTTTCCTCTCTCCCTTCTTCTCTCTTCATGGATACATGTAATTTGTTTTCTGAACCATTCGATCCTTTAGCCCTAAATACTTCAGTGTGTGTTTTCCAAGAATGGAATATTCTCTAACATAACCACAGTTGTCAATTTCATTAATTTGTATTGGTGAAATACCTTCATTCTACCAATAGTGAATTACTTTGGAATCCATTTCTCTAATTAATACCAGAGAAACTTATTAAGCTATGCTTACAAAAGAAGTGGGAATAAGACAACTCTCCATCTCAGAGAAGTAAGGCCTAGAAACAAGAAATAACTTGGTGAAGATCACACAATGGCAACAGGGTCCATACTGAGGAACTTAGGCCCGCTTCTGGCTGTTTCCAGGCTAGGGCATTGGCTCTGGAGACATCCAGAGTCATCTGCCCACCAGACTCAACACTACGCTCCCCAGATATGGAGACCTCCCAAGTGCAGAGGTCAAGAGCTCTGATTATTTTTTTTTAGGGGCATGTGCTCGATGTTTTATGTGATGTGTAATAAAGACTTGAAGACAGTAGCACCTACTTTATTCAAATCTATCTTTCCTGCCAGACCATTCTCATCACTTATGAAATGTCATGTGGCCATGTGGGGTAGCACAAAACAGGAGCACTTGGCAACAACATGAAGCCCATTAAGGTGGGACATAGCTGAGGACCCTATGAGGCAGAACATGCCTTTGGTGCGACTCAAAGTCCAGGGGATGGCTGACACCTATAGCCACAGCTTCTGCAGACTTCTAATAGGGCATTTCCTTGCTTTATATCTAAAGAACCTAACCAATGCCATTGCTCTGGATTGATTGGCTTTTGTCAGAGTGTGTGGGTCAGATGAGTCTATGGAGTACTCATCAATGTCAAGGCCAATCTTCACAGCCATCATCAAATGTACTGTACCATAGGGTGACATCTCCATCTGAGAATCTGTCCTACCTAGTAGTCATCAGCAGCAATGGTTTCATGCTGACAGCTCTTCAACAAAGGCCTCAGAGGGATCTCAGAGACTTCATGTTCTTCTTGGATCCCCCAGCAGACCTTCTGTCTAAGAACTCTTCTTCACATGGCTGTGGGTATTTCTGCTTCCTCTAGCATAGAGAGTGCCCCACTCTCATCTCCCTACCCTGCTGACCTGCCTTACGAAGCCACCAGCCTTAGTAGCATATGGGAGTCTCAACGAAACAGTCCACATCTAGGTCCTTCAAGCTTCTCACACTCTGCATCTTTCTTTACGCTAAAGATCTGAGATACACCACAGTTGTCACTTTTGAATGGACAGAAGTCATTTGCTGGTCTCTTTCTAAGTGTTCCAGTCTGCCTCCTCCCACATAGTCTCATTTTCATCCTAAAGCAGAGCATAAGAATTGAGGATGAAAGCTTTCTCTTTGTTGAACCCACATTATAATCATGTTCCTTAGATTCTATTACAAAACAACCATTGGCTTTAACTGGAAACTTGAAAATTTAGGGTAATTATAGTATCAATTCATGATTACTCAACACATTTCCTCCACTTCCTTTGTGACTGATATTTTGAGTCTATTACTGTAACATTCTCTGAAGAAAGTGTGTTGTCCTGAAACAGGCTCTCAGTTGGGCCCCAAGACACAGCACACCTCTAAGGTTTCCACCGATGAATCACACAGCTGCCCAAATATCTTTTACTCTGTTCTTTCTTCTTTCAACCCTTCCCTCTCAAGTTCCCCACACTTGTATTGGGCTTCCTAGATTTGCCTTCAGTATTAGCAGAAACATCACTCCAAAAGGATGGGATTTCCACATTATTCTGGTCCAAGCTGCAAATGATTAGCTTCCCTACCGAGCCCCGATGGCAGTATTGCTAGGCTTTAACTTGATGGGACTCACTTCGTTAATAGAATTCTCTCTTCAGTTGTTTGACTATGTTAATGTTGCTGGAAGGAAAAAACGGATTTTCCTGTATGTAAGCCATTTTAAAATTTGTGTGGGGGTTCTCCTGAACAGATCCACAGTTTTCTTCCTATGGAGACACGACAATTGCATGTTCCTTTTTTTTTTTTTTCTTATTAAAAACTAATATCTTGCTAGGCACTCTGCCAGGAGTACTTAAATTTAGTTCTGATAAAAATCCTTCTTGGATATTTCTAGTCTAAGCTTAAAGACCTTTGTTCCTTCTTTCTCTCTTTGCTAGTTGCTGCTCGCTTATTACCCACTACTCAAGGTACACACACACACACTCCATTTATGCCTACCTTGGAACGCATCTGAGCCAACATATTCCCTGGGGGGAAACAATGGTCTCTTTTCCTATTAATGAACAGTATGTTGTTGCAGATTCATGGAGGGCTTAATTTAATAAACATGGAAAGATGAATATGCTTATGGGACATCAAACCTCTTTAGGTTTAAAATTACTGACATAGAAGAATCGTCTTGTGAAGCACCCCATCCGTTCACAGCTGGGTCATTATAGAATACAATGAGGCGGGGCTGAGGGGAAAGGGTACATTAGGCTTCGACTCCTGCCCTTTGACTCCATCTCCTCCATCACCAAGTGCCCAAGGAGGCGTCAGATCTGCAGACGTCAGCAATGCCTGTGTGTGAACTAGTTCAACTTCAAATTCTGTGGCTTAGTCCTTATCAGTAATTTGATGGGAACCTGAAACTTTGGTGAAGGGGAAGGTATTTTGCTGGCTCAGTTAGAAATGAGTTTAGATAGCACCCAGGATACCGTGATAACCCACCAGTTTGAGGTGAAGGGACTCATGACCTGTTCGCAGGAGCAAGCCTCTCCCCCCTCCACACACCATTCTCATTGGACATATTTCAGACCGAAACCTCTGTGTTCCCAGCCTTCTTTCTTACTCTTATGGGAAAAAGCAAGCCCACAATGAAAGCAAAAGAATTGGACTCAGCTGGAAAATTAGATGGTTCACTTTGTAGTATGAATTAATAGGGGCCAGCCCCAAGGTATCTCCCTCATTGGCCACACCCCAGGCTGACACTTCCCCATCCTGCCTGGAACCCATAACAGACATGGCTAATCAATCATAGAATTATTACCCATTACCAAACACTGCCTCAGGCAGTCATTACTTATCCAACAGAGCTGAATCCTATTCACATTCCTGGGTTAAGACATTAAATAAGCTTGGACCACCTGGGTTTGAATTCAGCTCTACCCCTTGAAGACACTGACTTTGGCCACGTTGTTTTGTGCTTTAATTACAACTACTTATAAATTAAAGATAAAAATAGTCTATTTCAGCTGAGCGTGGTGGTGCGTGCTTGTAATCCCAGAAGCTCGGGAGGCTGAGGCAGGAGGGTTTCGAGTTCAAAGCCAGTCTTAGCGACTTAGTGAGACCCTAAGCAACCTGGTGAGACCCTGTCTCTAAATAAAACAAACAAACAAAAACAGGCTGGGGATGTGGTTTAGTGGTTGAGTTCCCCTGAGTTCAATCCCCAGTACCAAAAAAAATAGGTCTATTTCTCCTATGTTTGTTTTGAGTATTAAATGAGTTAATATTACAAAAAAAAAATGCTGAGAACAGTATGTGACACATCAAAAGGGACATATGTTTGCTATTGTGATTTCTGTTCAAATGCAAATGTCAGCTAGGAAGAACGAGTTACAGTGTATGGTCACTTCCCTTTCACCTTGGCTTAGTCTGTCAGGCAGTCTCCTAGTAGGGTCTTCAGGAGGGGAGGGAAATAGAAAAGGGCAACTTTGTAGGGCATTTAGACAAGTTACAGGCTGCCTGCTGGAGAGTGAGGGGCTGGGAAGCTAGTGAGCACTAACAGAGAGTTGGGTGCGGGAGAGAATGTACGGAAGGAGCAAAGACTTCACTACCAGGCTCCATTGAAATACACCTGCTTTCCTGCCCCTTTTAGATTGCACAAACCAAAGTGAGAAGCACAGTGGAATCCAGATCCCCAGCCAAAAGGGTAAGGTGCTTGCAACTGATGTGGGTTCCCTAAGTCGGGGTCCAGATCTGCTTCGGGGAGTGGAGTTATTATAAAGAATCCGTGAATCTTTATCTGTAGCTACCACTGTCTAGACACTGCATCAATAACAGTGCAATTAGTGTCGCTGGAGGTATGCAGTCCTGTCCTGACCACGCTATTTAAACGTGCAACCTGCCTCTTCTCCTGGCCCACTTTTCCATTTCCCCTCAGCACTTATCACCTTCTAACATACTCTATAATTAACTTATTTCTAACATTTATTGCCAATTGTCTGTCTTCTCCCTGCAGGAATATAAACTTCTCCAAGGCACAGATATTTGTCTACCTTTGCTGATATATCCCTAATACCCAGAGCAGAGCCTAGTTAATAATAGGTGCTAAATAAACATTTACTAAATGAGTGCATGTTGTTAGTACTTATAAGAAGTCCTCACATTCTAAAACACTGAGGAGGATTCTTTGTGACATAGCAAAAACAAACAACAGCATAAAAACAAAGGAAAAGACCATGTAGTTCAGTTTTAACAAATGATTAATTAGTTAAGTGAAAAGCTGAAAACAAAACCCATAATATTAGTTCAGGATAGAACACAGATACATAGAAATCACAGATGATTTGTGATAGCATGGAAAATTCACTGGCCCACATATAAGGAGACCTTGGTTGAAGTCTCACCTTGGCACAAACTCACTGTGTGACCTCTGGCAAATCACCTTGCCTCTCTGTACCTTAGTATCTCCATTTAAGTTAAGATTGATTCAATTTAAATATTTAATGAGTACCCACTTCATCACTTCTAGTTCTCAAACAGCATAACCTTACCTAGTCCCACTTGATATTAAGATGCTAAAATAGCTACTACTTAAATGTGATCATTTATGGGAGAGAAATTAAAATTGTATTTCCTGCTCCCCATCACGGTGCACTGTAGTCCCCAGGTGGATTACACCTTCACTTAAACATCCTTACTCAGCAGAGCAGGCATTTACTCTAAGAGGCGAGGTAGTGAGAGGCCCCTCATGCAGCAGAGTCTAGGTGCTCACTTCTAATAACGACTTTAGAGAATCCAGAATCAAACAGCACAGGGGATGAGTCAAATACCGAGAGTCAAGGCGCATATTGAACTGCTGAGCAAGGGGTGTGCAAATGCTATTTCAAATGGCTTAAAAAGCATCACAATGTAAGTGGGTTACCACTGCCTCACAAAAGCACATCTGGAGGATCTCTTTGCTCTCTTGCATCCTTGAATATTGAACTCAGAGAAATAAATTGACTTGCTGTTTAATCCAATAGTCAATATGAGCTTCTGTTGTATAGACTCAATCGACTTAAAACTCAAGCCATAGCCTCTGGCAAGAAAAATCTAATGCAACCAGGCAGGCCTGCTATCGATACATATCAAAGGTAGTTGTTTCTTCAGTAAGAAACAATTATCCCAAACCACACTTGGTGGGAATGGTCAGTGTTCACAGATCAATGTGGTTAATAATTTTAGATGTGGCTTTGTGAAGAGCTAGGCCCAGCTTTGTTATCTTTACCAGTTACAATGGTTCCCTAATGAAATTAGGTTATTATGTTCTTTTTCTCTCATGCAAAAGGACCTCCCTTTCTTTTCCTGTGCAAACAAAAGGGTTAAATATCCCCAGCTCCAAAAAGCCACTGGCCTTTGAGGTGCTCTCTGACACACTTTAGGTGTGGATTATATGAGACCTGACGGCTCTCTTCAGTAAAGAGCGGCTTCCTGCTCTAACCCCTCCTCAGCTGGAAGAACTGCATCACGCTTCTTCCTGAGGAACATGGCTACTCCTTATTTCCTCTCACTTAGGGACTCCTACTAGTCAAAGGGTGGACATTTTCCAGGCATTTGCATCAATCTTTTACATTTTACCTCTGGGGCTGGGACCAACTGTGAGGTTTCCTTTGAGTTTCAGGTTTAGACACACCCTAGAACTCAAAGTAAAAATGATATAGACTTAATAACAACTTCTAGGGAATCCTTTTCAAGTTCAAAGCAGATTGTAAACATTAATTAATCAATTCTCCCTTCCAGCACTGTGTGAGGTATGAATTAATCCCATTTTATAGATGAGAACATTCAGGTGGGGAGCAGGAATGACTCATTTTAACCCTAGATGGATAGTAGTCAGTGAAGAGATGAGTGATTTGCGTTCTTGTGCACAGTGAGGAGAAAGTCATTTGACTTTCCTTGTTCACAAAACTTGATGAGACCCCATCACAGGAACAGGGGGAGGAGCCCAATTGTCTCCTCGGAACTGTCATTCTTGACCCCTCTACTACTTCCTTTAGCACAGCCCAAAGGAATGCAGATCACACGCACTGATGAGGCATCAAAATACCCAGGCCAGTTCAGCACACTTCCTTCTAACAGTAATCCCTGAGCACAGGCTTGGGTTTACTAGCCTAGCCCTGCCATGAACCTCATTGGCAATCCAGGCTGCTCACTATACCTGCATTGAGTGGGGGGAAAATAAATAACAGGCCAACACATTTTGTAACCTTTCAGTATAGAAACCTATGGACTAACGTTAGGATTCCACATTTCCTTTACAAAAGCCAACATGGTTCCTTTTAGTATCAAACTACACATGGTGTTTCCTAGCGATGGAGCCTCCAATTGACCTTGAAAAGTTCTGCTTTTATCCCAGAAACTGCCTTAAACTGACATCCTTTCCATTGACTAAAACATCACTGCATCATCAGCTGAGACCTGGGAGGAATTATCTTTGCGATTCCTAAGTGCCAAGAAGGATGGCCTCAGTTTGAAGGGTGGTTGACACTTTGATTTCAGCCGGATTCAGTCTTCCCTCATTGAAAACATTTGGAACGCATTTTCCCAGACTCGCCAGGGTTTCCAGCAGTTACACATCTCACAAATGAAGGAGAAATACTTTACAGAACACCCATGAAAAGGTGTGAGGGGGGAGGAGTTTTAGCTGAGCCAAAATGAATATGAGAATTTAAAGATACATAAAGGGAGGGGAAAAAATCCATTGTATTGCCATGCTGGGAGTGGAAAAGTCTAGCCCAGTGGATCTCAAGCTTGGCTCCTTATCAGAACCATCTGCAGAACTTCTGAGGCATGGTTTGCTTCAGGTAATTACTTCCAGCCCGCATCATTGTTCAATTAGTAATTTGGTTTTATTTGATGTTGCACGTGAGAATCTATTTTAAAACAAGAACTCTTTCATTCTCATTTTCATTTAATGGACTCAAAACTATTTGCTTGATGAGTGAACAGAGTGAGGTATTACCCATCGCTACCCCCCAAAACTGAAATTAAAAAAAAAACATTAAAATACAACAAAACCTACACTCCTCCATCTGCGATCCACATTCACCAAATATTGCATTCACTGAATTTATTGAGGGTTTGTATGGGGAACTGTGAAATATCCTAGTGATACTGCAATGAAATGGACATGGTCCCTACATGCCAGCGCTGCACAGTCTAGAAAGAGGATAAGAAACAAGAAAAATTGCAATGATAAAAGCAGGGTTTAATTTGCTTGTAAGCATGGATCATGCAATCTTTCAGGAGCTTTCTGTTCCATTCCTCCTTGCACTCTCACAAAAATCCTCATTAGGTATTTTTTGGGGGGGCGGGTGTGCTAGGGATTGAACTGGGGCAGGGGGCAGTTAACCATTGAGCCAAATCTCCAGCCCGTTTTTTTATTTAGAGACAGAGTCTCACTAAGTTGCTAAGGTTGGCTTTGAACTTGGGACTTCCTGCTTAGCCTCTGGGGCTGCTGGGATTACAGACCTGGAGCCAAGGGTTCTATTATTATCCCTATTTCTCAGATGGGGTTCCTCGTACTTAAAGGCCTAAGTGACTTCTCAAATCTCAATCTGTAAGGAAGAAAGGCGAGTCTCTTGCGCTGGGCTGGCAAAGTATATACCTTCATGCCATTCTGCTGATTTTAAGGGCATAGAAGTAATTTGGGGGCTTGAGCATGCCGGATGCCCTTTGTGTGGTTGTGTCCGGGTGGGGTGGGGGATTTGAGGACATTATTTTCTCTTGTTATCTCAACACTGCTCCAAATGAGAGGGAACCCAGCGTGTTTGGTGCCTCTTCCCCGTGAACTTGCACATCCCAGAAGCCTGGACAGTTTGATGGTCAGCAGTGCGTTTGAGATCATACCCTTTTTCATCATGCCCAGAGACTGCATGCTGTGCTAGGACTAAAGTTGGTACCTGAGAGCCATTTGCTCCAGTTCCTGGTCCACTGCCCAGCGTTTCCGGAGCACGGAGGGACCCATAGAGCTAAGCGCGAAGTCATCTAGTTATCCTCTAACCGCGCCCCTCCCTGGCAAGCGCCTGCAGGGAAGGAGAACGCGCTGCCACACAGTTCACTGAGCCCAGAGTAACTTGGCCGAGGTGTCAAGTCACAGTTATATAACCCCTGGCTGTGCGCCTCCCTGCAAGGGAGGGGGCGGAGGGGAGCAGGAAAGACATTATTAGCATGCTGATAAGAAACCAGACTTCCAAAACTTCCAGTCTTGAGAGTTTGGAGTCCTGTGTTTCCCATTTAATTCTACAGCCTTCACATCCTCACAGGGATTCTGGTCAGTTGTGGGTGGGGCAGACGGCAGAGTGGAGGGGCTCAGACCTTCAGGCTGAGTTTATTTAGTATTAAAATATGCTCTCTTGCACGAATGTTTTCAGTGATTAAGAGAATGTGGAAATTAACGCCCAAGTATAACTGAGAAACTGTACCTTATACATTTTGCAACTACTTTTTGCCTTCTGAAGTCTTAATGTGAACAGCTGGAAAGACCTGAAATTGAGCCTCCCAGGAGCTCCTTGAAGCCTTTCAATAAGGAGGACAGAGTGAGCAAAGGGGCCCTTTTAATTTGGAGGTCTGTTTCTTTTGGCCACAAGAGTTACAACCGTCTATTTATTTTTAACTTGAAGGCAGTCATGTGACATGCAGCCCCCCCTTGTCACAGGAATTCAGGCTGTATTCACAGACTCCACATCTGCCCTCTGCCCCTCCCTTGGATGTTTCTCCCTCCCCCAAATGTGGCTCTAAAACATTTTTAATAAATAGCCCTAGATAAATGAATATGTGGGAAAATGTTCATTGCTGCTAGTAATAAAAATGCAAATTAAAGCAACTTTGAAAAGGTAACATTTTTGTCTTAGAAAATATACCCTAATGCTGGTCAGGTAGCACTGGAACTGATAGACTCAAATGCTATAGGCATTGGGTAAAATCAGCATAACTCTAACATGGCAATTTGTAATAAGAATCATAAAGATGTGCTTACTCTGACCCAGGAACCCTTCTTCTGGGAATTTATACTAAAGAAATTATCTGTCAGAAGCAAAACACTACACAAACTGTAGCACTGTCTCTGCTGATCATATCTAATCTCACACATGTGCACACACACAGCCAGAAGCAGCCTAATGTTCAGTAATTGTGGATGACTTAGATTTTATTGTACTGACTATGGAATATTACACAGCCATTAACTCCAAAAGACACTGGGAAATTTTAAGATGTAATATCACTACGATGAAAGGATTTCCTTGAATGTTTTTCTTGATTTTTTAAAATTATGTAAAAAGGGATGAAGACATTATAGAGAACATACCAGGAGGCCTGTTGGATGATTATTTTCCTGTCTACACCATCTGTGTAAAAGGGCTGTTATTTTTTATTTTTAAATAAAAATCAGTTTATTTTTTAATTGACAAAATTGAATAACATTTATTTTATACTACATGATGTTTTGAAATATGTATACATTGTGGAATTGCTAAATTGAGCTAAGTAATTATTGTACATTAACATTTGTATATACTGGGCTGGAGTTGTGGCTCAGTGGTAGAGCGCTTGCTTCACATGTGTGAGGCACTGGGTTCAATCCTCAGCACCACATAAAATAAATAAATGAAGGTATTGTGTTCATCTACAACTACAATATATATATATATATATATATATATATATATATAAAGAAAGTGAACCTTTATGCCGGGCGTGGTGGCACACGCCTATAATCCCAGCACTTTGGGAGGCTGAGACAGGAGAATCAGAGTTGAAAGCCAGCCTCAGCAATGGCGAGGTGCTAAGCAACTCAGTGAGACCCTGTCTCTACATAAAACACAAAACAAGGCTGGGGATGTGGCTCAGTGGTCGAGTTCCCCTGAGTTCAATCCCTGGTACCACACACACAAAAAAATGTATGTACTTATTAACATATTCATATGTTTATTTTTGTGGTGAGAATGCTTAAAACACAAAGGAGGCTTTTAGGAAGAATTTTGAAATGGAAAGAATGAAATTCATAAGGTCATCAAGATCAGGCTGGATGCTGGGGTGGGCAGAATTAAACCACTGATTCCTTCACTCTAATCTTAAGAGTCTAAGTCAGGTCCTTGGCTCCTGAGTCTACTTTTGTGGAGAATTGCTTCCAGCTTCCCAAGTGGGACTACAGAAAGGTGCTACCACAGGGCCTGCTTCCCTGCTACCAGCCCCATTAGCTCATGTCACTGAGGTTCTGGAAGCACCTCCAGAAGTGTCTTGACACAATGCTCACTGCCAAGGTTTAAGCAGAGTAATGATCTGCCTGTTACCCATCTGGAAATTAAGGAAGTCCGAGGTCATGTGTCTGATTATCTTGAAAAGACGAGCAAAGAAGAGGATCTTAATACTTGAAAATAGCCCCATCGACTGGTTTGACTCCAGGATGTCTGGTCCAGCCGAGTGGGGCCATCTCTCCTTTATCCATCCGCAGCCTCTGCACACTGGTGAGTTAACAGCACGGGCTGGTACATGCCTTGATTTTCATTGGTTTGCATCCAATTGGAGAAAACAAGAAAAATGTGTTTTCATGAAGCTGTTTGTTCAAAGTAAAGAAATGTTTCTTGCTTTAAGATAATATCTTTGTGGGCTAGGGTTGTAGCTCAGTGGTAAAGTATTTGCCTAGCACGTATGAGGCTTTGGGTTCCATCTTCTCCACCACATTAAAAAAAATATAAATAAATACAATAAATACATTGTGTTCATCTACAATTAAAAATATATTTTAATAAGATAATATCCTTTCCACTATTTTGGTTAAAGCTCCATTCTTTTGGGAAAAGATGATAAAAATAAACTATCGTTTGTTTGTTCATTCCTTTGCAGTAAAATAAAGAAACCCTCTGTCCTTCCCTGCTCCAATGTTACTTAAATGACACTGTTTCGTTAAACTCATTAGCCATGGGTCACAGTTTAACAGGTACATGGAAACTGCACATTCCTACTCGGCCACACTAGTCTGGCAAAATATCCTGCTCCCATTGGAACTTCAAAAAGTGCTGTACGATCACAACAGACCTTCGCTTCCATCACTGTACCTATCTACTCCCTGGTTGGAAACATCTTTGCCCAGGAACTACTGCCTTGCTCTCCTTCTGGCAGCGTTGAGTGTGCTGTTGCTAGACTGTGTCCTGCAGTTGGATGTACAACGTAGGTGAAATTGAGGAGCAGCTGTGGAATCTAGGAGATGCTTTCCACATAGGTTCTGATCAGCATCCCTGTTCCATCATATGATAGCAGTGTGATGTGAACAGCTATCCTCTACCATTCTAATTTCCTGTGTATAAAGTACAAATCTGTCCTAACTTCCATAAAGTAGGACTATGTCCTGCCTCCACTAGATCCTGGCTGTATCATCATGTGGCTGATCATGTGAAAGAGTCCATGCATGTATTGCTTCCAGATTTCTCCATCTTATTCCTGGACTGGATGCTCCACCTAGCTACACATTTAACCCTTCCCAGAAGATCCACCAAGTAAAGGCTAGATCCCCCCAATCCAGAGAGATGGCAGGCCAGAGGCAGCTGTCAGCATGCTTCAATTAAAGACAAGAATCAAATATAAGCAGCATCTGTTTGCATTTACTCATGATTATTGTGTTTGACAAGAAAACCTGTACCCACTTGTACATTCATTACAGAGCTTCTGAAATGATTTTTCTTTGTCTGCTTAAACATAGGAATTTTTAATGAACAGTTTCAGTGTCTGGTTTCATGTGCTTGAAAAGTAAACAGCAGCGAGCATCTTTCTGGCAGACTCGACCCACACCCTCCCTGGTCTACCACAGGATCCAGCAGGGAGGCTGTGTGTGTCAGAACCTCTGCGCTTTCTTCCTGAGGTCACCACCACAAACAAAGAAGGAGGAACTGCCAGCCTCCCCTTCCCAGTGATAAATATTTTAAATAAGTGAATAGGTAAATAGAGGAGGGATTTGAATTTAATTGCTAGTAAGTGAGGCATAAAGAGGTGAAGAGAGTTGTAACTGCCAGGACAATCCCATGTACTCTGTTCAACAGATTCATTTGCCAAGTATATCACAGAGAAACGTAGGCTGTGTGTTTCAGCCTGGGAAGTTCAAGTTAGACTCCTGTCCATCTTTCACTGCACATGACTCTTTCTGGTGTTTTTGGCCTTCACTTTGCTCCTCCAATATGCACCTCTTCCTCTTTCCACGGGGCCTTTGCACATGACCTTCCCTCTGCCTGGTGCAGTCCTGTTCCTGTCTCCTTAGCGCCGTGTTCCTCCCCTTCACGTTGAGGAGGATGTATCTGCAGGGTGCTTACCATTCATCACATTTGTCAGTGTTGTTACTTTATTTTTATTTGGTGACAATTTGATGAACTCTGTCTCCCCCAGAAGACTGTAAACTCTGCAGAACACGCGTGGTGTCCCTGCTCTGCATCTTATTCTGAGCTCACTTGGTAGGGCTGTGTAATTATTTGTTAAGCACTAAATGAATGGAGTGAATGAATCCCTGACAAATAACTTCATCTTTTTTTTTTTTTTAATGACTCACCTTTGAAAGGCACACTGTGGAATATGTTAAGAGACATGGTTCCAGGCCTGTGGGGTTACATCAGCTGGAAACATCATTTTCCTACATACGCAACGTCACTGGGTTGAGAATTGGCTGCACATGGCATCAGTGAATCTGGGCATGTTCCAGATGGTTCATACTATCTCAGGCAAGGCACTATACTTTTCTGTTCCTCCACCTCCATTTGTTAGATGATGATAATATCAGGGTGCTCCTTGCTGAATGGTCAGGGGATAAAACCAGGTAACAGAAGCAAAAATGCCCTGAAAAGATATAATATTAATAATACTTCCTGCCTACAAGTACTCATCTTTTTAGCCAACTCTGAGTGTCTTGAGCTTTTCTAGGAAGACATGTGGGAAGAGACTTTTGTGAGATGCAGCTTGCACAGTGGGAACGGGTTGGATCAAGCTGGGGGCACAGTCCAGTGGCAGAATGGCAGACTGAGCTCAGGCTACCTTAGGGGTCTGGGGAAGACCAACCTCTTGCCATCAGACCCATCGTGTGAGGACAGTGGATTGGGTGACTTCCTTGAAACAGGGACACTGAGCAGCTTCATGATGGGCAGAGGGCCAGAGGAAAGGATAGGCAGATTCTACCACAAATCAAACCAGGTGCCCTGAGTTCTATGGTTTCTATGTTTCTTCAGCCCTGTCTCACCTGGGATGGGTGGACACATAGGAAGCCTCCTCCCTACCTGCTGCTCACCTAGCTGGATCTAGCCCTCATTCACCTGCAGCTGTGCAAGTACAGGGAATGCTTTCTTGGAGTCTCAGTACTTGCAAACCATTTAGCAACCACCTGAGCTGAAGCATGGAGAGTATTAATGATCCAGAGTGGAAACCAGGCCTTTCTCAGGATGAGATCAGTGACTCAGGAACCAGGAGGTGGGGGTGAGTGAAACCTTATCAGTCCTTTGTGAAGATACCAAGCCTTTCAGTCTACAGCTCTAAAAATGCAATGTCATCTCATTTTACAAATGAGGAGCAGAGAGGTTAATAAGCAAATCTACAGCAAGTCATCTAATGATGTGAAGGTGGAGGTTCAGCAAATGAGTTCCAACAGGAAAACTCAGAAGAGGTGCCGGGAAACCACACGGGGCTGTCCAAATGGAAGGGCCTATTACTGCTCAAGCAGCTACTGAGAGTTTGGGAGCTCAGGGATCCTAGCCTGGATGCCCAGCTGAGAGACAGATGTGACTGTCCTGGGATTAAACAACACACAAGTCCCTTGTTTGTTTGAAAAGATGATAGTCTCATCCAAGGCTAATGGAGATCATGAAGGAGCCACTACAGGTGGCACTTGCTCACAACATTTACCCTTCAACAGTGGTCAAGACTGAGGAGGGATGGTTACAATCGATCATTTCTTTTATTTTCTTTTTATTTATTTGTTCTAATCAGCTATACATGACAGCAGAATGCTCTTTTATTCATTGTACACAAATGGAGCACTATTTTTCACATCTCTGGTTGTACCCAAAGTAGGGTCACACCATTTGTGCAACCATACATGTACCTAGTGTAATGATGCCCATCTCATTCCACCATTTTTCCTCTCCGCATATCCCTCCCTTTCCCTCCCTCCCCTTCGGCTAATCCAAAGTTCCTCTACTCATCCCATGCCTTCCTTCTTTATGGATTAGCATCCATTTATCAGAGAAAACATTCGGCCTTTGGTTTTTTGGGGTTAGCTTACTTTGCTTAGCATGATATTCTCTAACTCCGTCCATTTACCTGAAAATACCATAGTTTTATTCTCTTTTATTGCTGAGTAATATTCCACTGTGTACATATACCATAGTTTCTTTATCCATTCATCTATTGAAGGGCATTTGGATTGGTTCTACAGTTTGGCTATTGTGAATTGTGCTTCAATAAACATTGAAGTGTCTGCGTCACTGTAGTAGGTTGTTTTTAAGTCCTTTTGAGTATAGACCAAACAGTGGGATGGCTGGGTCAAATGGTGGTTCCTTCCAAGGAGATTCTAAGGAATCTCCATACTGCTTTTCTGATCTGCTGCACCAATTTGCAATTGCACCAGCAATGTATGAGTGTGCCTTTCTCCTACATCCTCGCCAGCACTTATTGTTGCTTGTATTCTTGATAACTGCCATTCTTACTGGAGTGAGATAAAATCTTAGAGTAGTTTTTTTTTTAAATATTTTTTTAGTTGTTGATGGATTTTTATTTTTATTCATTTATTATTTATATGTGGTGCTGAGGCTCGAACCCAGTGCCTCACGCATGCTAGGCAAGCGCTCTACCACTGAGCTACAGCCCCAGCCCCTCTTAGAGTAGTTTTGATTTGCATTTCTCTGATTACTAGAGATGCTGAACATTTTTTCATATATTTGTTGATTGATAATCGGTCATTTCTTCTGAGCGCCCCTTTGCAAAGAGTGGAGTGGGGACAGCTTACATTAGTGGGCTAAGAAGTTGTTTGTTAAAGAGAAATTCTGCTTAAAGAATTCATGGATAAAAACCAATAAAATTGTTGTTATTGGTTCTGCAATCTGTATGGAGCACTAGTAAAGGCCAAGGCCTAGGTGACTATAGAGAAAGCTAAACTGAATAAAACACTTTGGTTGCTTTCAAGGGCCTCTCCTGATGAGCTAGAGGCATGTGAGCCAAAGAGTACTGCTGCCCTGAGGCAAGCCTATCTCTGCAATATGCAAGGTGCTAGGGGAACTTGGAGGAAAGAGGCTGTCAGGAGAGCTCAGAAACCTTCCCGAAATAAGGGAATGATCAAAGATGAAGGGTTCATCAGGCATCAGAGAGACCCTCCCCATATTCATTAACATCCAGCAAATACTATGAAGAAGCAACTGCTCTGGGCACCGTGCCAGGTGCCACACAGTGGCGTGCAGAACAGCCAGCTCCTACCCTCACGGAGCTCACAGTCTAGCGGGACTGGGAGAAACACAGAGTTAATCATAAATCAGGAAAGTGCTCTAAAGGAAAAGCACAAGGTATCTCCAGGGTATCTGTCTGGGGACTGATCATTTCTGGGAGGCAGGAGAAGCCTTGGTGAGAATGTGACATTTGAGCTGAGGTGGGGAGGATGCTGAGCAGTGGACCAGGCCCAGGGGCAGGCAGGGAGGGAGGGAGGACTCGGCACTGTAGCCACCAGTGAAGCGTAAGACACTCCTCTGACCTCAAAGGGTGTGCAGTCTAGAGGGGAGCAGGAAACTGTAACAGGATGGGCTTTGTTCTTGCCTGGGCAGGGAGACCCTTTCCCATCCACAGGAAAGGTGTGTGCAAAGGCCAGGAGAGCAGCGCTCAAGACGATTCACACAGAGGTCAGGGGTTCTTCCCTCCTCTGGATTGATTGCCGTGTGGGGTGGCCTCCTCTCTTGTTCTTCCTTGCTTAAGAATGAAACTTCTGTGTCTACCAATAGCAGGCATGTTGTGCCGAGAAGAAGCCGGCTCAGCAAATGCTGATGCATGCATTTTGCCGTGAATTGGAAGTGCCCAGCCTGGCTTGGCCTGCGCCTCCCTCTCACCCTCCCCAGGCGGGATCCACACAGTCACTAGCACCACGGGGTTGGTTGCTTAAGGAGGACTAACCTCCCTGCCTCATTGCTCCCGGCCTGCCTCAGCCCAGGTTCCCTGGCCATGTCCTCCGCCCATCCAAACCTGCTGTCTGAGGGTCGGAGCCCCTTCCATGAGAAAGCCCCCACCCAGCCTAACCACATTTTCCCTCTGCCTGTCTAATTAACTCCGTCACTGTATCTGCAGTCAGATAAAATGCTCATTTCACACCACATTAATTTTTATCAGCTGAACATTAAGCAACACAAAGCTATCTATGCTTGGTTTAATTTACATACTGACAGACCTACAAAGCGTTACCCAGAGTGGCTGTGGAGCAAATAAGCAGAACTGGCATCAAACAAGTCTCCTCAAAATGAAATATTGATTTGTGCGGCTGACAGCAAAGGCAGGCTGGAGGGATGTGGGAGAAGGAGCAAGGAGTAAAGAGTTGTATTTTCCTTGAAGAACAATTATTGATATAGTCACCAATAGGTCTCCCAAAGGTCAAGTAGAGGGAATCAGCTGTTCCTCAGTCCATAGAACTCCCTGGAAATAGAATCTCTTCATCCTGCCATTGGAAGTGGCCCCAGCCTGAAGGAAAATGCCCTCAACAGCAAAGTGCTTTAATAACACACACACACACACACACACACACACACACACACATACACACTCTCTCTCTCTCTCTTTCTTTCTCATTCTCTGTCTCTCTCTTTCTGTCTCTCTCCCTCTCTCTCTCTCTCTCTCTCTCCCTCTCACCATGATATATCTTGCTTTTCTAACTTTGCTCAAGCTATTTCTCTGAAAGAGACTTCCTTCCCTATTTCATGGCTACCTCAGGTATCACTACCTCCAGGAAGCCTTCCCCCATCATCCTCCTTCCTAAAAGTGTGTACCCAGAATGCCCAGTGCAAGATCTGCATTGTGTCTATCACTCACACTGTATCTTAATAATTCACATGCAAGCCTCTTTCTCCCAGTGGTTGTGAGCTCTTTGCAGGAACAATTTAGGTTTGGGGCAGCAGAAGCTTAAATAAATGGAGAAAATTTCTTTTGGAAAAAAAGTACTTAAAAAATTTAAACTTATCTTCCAGCACTTAGGGAGGCTGAGACAGAAGAATCACGAGTTCAAAGCAATGGCGAGGCACTAAGCAACTCAGTGAGACCCTGTCTCTACATAAAACACAATATAGGGCTGGGGCTGGGGCTCAGTGGTCGAGTACCCCTGAGTTCAATCCCCAGTACCAAAAAAAAAAAAATTAAACATATCTAACTTTTGTCAATATTACCAAAGCTTCTAAACAGGAGAACACATTACTAGGATCACATTTAGGGCCTCAGAGGGAGCTGGCACAAATAAGGAAGCCTGAAGTTTCAGTTTTATCAGCTTTGAGATGGGTCTACTTCTGTTCCCTTGAGCATAATTGCTTGATTATAACAAGCAATTTGATACATGTAAGCAGCATAGATTGAATGAACAAAGGAGCAGGAACTACTTGGGTCCACAGTCTATGATAGGTAGACACAGGGACTTTGGCCAGGATAGTCTCTTGTAGAGTTCATAGCAGGCCCAGGGGATACAACTGAAGCCAGATCTGATGTCCAAGAATAGTGCTTCTCCACCTGACAACCTATGACCCAAGGAAAAAAGAAGAGATGCTCCTAGGCAAAAAGACACATGGTTCACAGAAGTTAGTCTTCAGACTTCAGAGCTCTTAGCAGCCATCATTTCACCCTGACCAGAGGCTCTTCCACTTTAGCAAGCACCTGCATCACCTGGATCATTTGCTCCCTGGAAGATTCCCTGGCCTGAAAAACCAGAGAGTCTGATTTCTTATAATTGTATACCTGGAGTGGAGGCTGAACGCCTGCATTTTAAACATGAGCACCCACACACAATCTTGCTATGGATTTTCTAACACCACACTTTGAGAGATTTTGACTCAAATACAAATGTTGATGTCGAAAAGTTGTGGGTTGGTGGAATTAAGTGGAAGCTGGTTGGATGGGTGAATGGGAAGCTTTATTTCCTGCAAGAAGCTGGAATTGACTTTAATTTGATGTGTCAACGTGGCCTAAGGAAGACCCAGTTCCATAGGACACATGCATCCAGAACCTAGGGAGTAATAAGACTATAGGTGCACTTGAAAAATTCTATGTAAGCCCCCAGTTTGAGAATAATCCTTGTTTTGTGAATTTCATCCTGTAATTTCAACGGAGTCCCTCAAGAAGGTGAGAACAGAAGACTGTCCCTAACTGCAGGGGCCAAGCAAATTGAGTTTTCTGCCTTGCGAAGAATTTCAATAGGTAGCATCTGAACATGTAAAGCACAGTAGTCTTGTCCTTGTATATGGCTCCCCATGAAAGAAACTCCAGGGCTGGCTTCAGTTTCACAATCATGCATGTTGGGGCTTGTAGGTATCAGTTGGTTGGTTCTAGGGTGACTACAACTATTTTGCTTTCAACAGCAGCAGCAGAGCACACTCTCTCTTCCAAGAGACATCTTTGACCCTGGGAGACCCCAGACCCAACAACAACAACAACAACAACAACAAAACACTTCAAAATCCACTCTTGTTTGTCTTTTGCTTGTTTAGTGGTGTTTAGTGGGAAGAGAATGCTTTGATATTGGAAAAGTCTGGCTCATTTAGAATCAAATGTGCATACAACTAATTCTAGAATTAAGTCCAGGCTAAAGTCACAGACTCTGAGTCCAGCTTTGGTTTGGCTACTACAAAGCTATGAATTTGGGCAAGTCATTTTACTTCCCTGAGTGTTTTCCCTCAACTGTTAGATGGATTTATAATCTTAGTACTGCCTCCTGGAGCTGTGCTATGGAACCAAAGTGTCTTGAAAATCTAAATGTTAGGGTTGGGATGTAGCTTAGTGGTAGAGCACTTGCCTAGCATGTGTGAAGCCATGGGTTTTGATCCCCAGCCCTACCAAAAAGAAAAAAGAAAGAAAATCTAAATGTAAATCTAAGGGGTATGGTGATAATCTACTTACCTCCTGAAGATAACAAGATATCAACACAAATGATTAAAAAAAAAAAAAACTATTTGAAGGCATTGGAATGACATCAAAAGCAAATAGGAACCAGAGGCACTACACCATGAAAGATAGAATTCTCCCTGTAAATTTTTGAATTGGTGAATTTTTTTTCCCTCGGAGGACTCTCCTATTGGTTTTTGGCTCTGGATAACTTGAGCTATCAGAGTAAAAATTAAGGCTTGGTAGAGGAACAAAAAAGCAAGGAGGTTGAAAGAACAGAAAAAGACTGTCTACTGCATTCCACAGGGAAGATAGCCAGAGTCGGAATCCAGCTGCATTAGCTGGTTGGTAAAACAAAAATTCTCTTCAGAGGAACTTAACAGAATCTAGAGTCCTTTTACCAAATCATTTGTATCACCTGTTACTAGATATGCAAAGAAGGAGCCATATATAACTTATACTTAAGAAAAGGAAAAAAAAATCCCATTATACTTAATGTATTGTTAGATAAGGAATTTTTAAAAACTATTACATGTATGTTTAAGAAACTGAAAAAAGCATATACATAATAAATGAATAGATGGGAGACCTCAATGAGAAACACACAATATAAAAATGAATCATACAGAAATCCTATAGTTTAATAGTAAAATGAATACAATTAAAAATTACTGAATGGATTAACAGCATACTGGAGATTGCAAGAGAGTCACAGATGTGGAGAGGGATCAATAGATAGTGTCCAATCTTGAGGACAGAGAAAAAAACTGAAGTAAAGTGAACAGAGTCTCAGCAACCTGAGCATCACCGACAATCCAACAGTCTAACACACCTGAAATAGAAATTCCTGAAGAATAAGAGAGAGAGAATGGGGAAGGAAAAGAGTCAAAGGATTGGCTGAAAATTGTCAAAGTGTAGTGAAAGACGTGAACTTCAAGAATCTAACAGATCCTGAGCAGGATAAATACAAACAAAACCACAGCAAGGTTCACCTTAATCGATGTTCTGAAATCTAAGAGAAAATCTTAAAAGCAGCCAGAGGAAAACCAACATGTTTTACACCTGCAAAACAACAGCCAATATCTCTCAGTAAATGCCAAAGGTCAACCCAGAATTCTGTCTTCAAAAGTGAGGGCAAAGTCATTTTCAGGAAGACCCCAACTGCAGGATTCATCACCAAGAGACCTGCACTCAAGGAAATGGCAAAGAAGTTCCTCATGGTGAAGGCGCATAACATAAAAATGTAACTCAGACCCACAGGGAGGAAGGAGGATCCCTAGAAATGTTCACTTAAAAAGTTAAGCAGATACTGATTTTTTTAGTGGATAGCACATTTATATAACATAATCATAGTTTACCTTAACTAAATCACACCTGGGTTCTTTGTCATAGGGCACCCAAGTTTAAACAAAAATGAAGTAACAACAACAAAATGGAAAGACACACACACACACACCCCTAGCTGTGTGACCTTGGGCAAGAAGTTAACTTATCTGTGCTTCTGTTTCTCCGTTTATAAAATGAAAAGGTGGATTAAGTGATCTCAAAAATTCCTTTTGGCCCCAAAATATTGTAATTCTATGACTAAGCTGGAATAGTTGATTAGTAACCATCTCCACTTAATTTTTAAAATTTTGCTATTGTGATCAAGGTAACTGAGCCTTATTCTTAGTGATCAAAAAAACTCACAAAATTCAGCCAAGAACTAATGAGCCTCAGAAGTGTCTTTGTCCCACCAATACCCTTTTGTGCCTCACCACTCAAACAAAACAAAACAAAACAAAAAACCCAAAATACACTCCCACAGCTGAAGTAATCAAATGAAGTAAGCTGCCATCTATGTGCTTTCAAACGTCAGAGCCTAATACAGAGTGAGCAGGTTTTATTCTCCCAATTGTCAGATTTCCTTTTGCATTTGCAATGCATCGATGCTGGATGCCAGTCTCTTAGTCATCTTCAACACTGAGGAACTGCATGAAGCCATATCAGAATGTATTCAGCCAAGTGTGAAAGTTCACTGCACATGTCTTGCCTGTGTGGGATGAGGGGAGTAAGCAAGCTGTGAGCCCCCCAGGACTGGGGACAGTTAATTAAACATTCAGTGTGTCCATGTTTCACTGCGGGGAGAATTGGTGGAAACTTCAAAGAGTTTTCTGATGATTTGCCACAGAAATGGACTTAAGCCAGGCTAGACTCCAAGGCTAACTGGTCACCAAGTTCTGAGAGGTTGCCCCAGGGTAGCCTTCCTCAGTTTCCAATGCTCTGTGACATTTGAGCTGGGCAGCCTTCCCCTCCCGCCTCAGTGCCTCTGTGACTCCGCTGCATTAAGCAAGCAGTGCAAGTCCTTGACTGACTTAGTGCACTCTAGAACTGGCTCTCTGAGGACCTGGGTCCCAGCTGCTTCTGTGAGGTGTCGGGGGAAGGTAGAAAAATGCAGTCCTTCCCCTGGCAGATGCTTTACGATTCTGCTGAGTGCGATGTGTTCAATTGTTCCTTTCCTCTCCCAGAAAAGAGACACCGAATAACGTGCTGTTTGGAAACAGGACTACTTCAAATGTCACATTAATAAAATTATTTACAAATACTGGCATAAATGAAATAAAGGTCTGACTACAACGAAAATTTCAAAGACTAACATTATTGCTTTAATGAATAAAGCCAAGAAATGCTGAATAATTTTCTGCTTATTTCACAGCATTCTTAACAAGCCTTTTGTCCCTCCTACACACACATCCCAGGTTAAATCTTCCTTTTTTAACTTGCTGCAGTCTCCAACATACACCACATAATGTGGTATATACATGGCTCGTGTTTCTGAGTAGCTTTTAGATAGATTTACCATTACACCTCTTTTATGCTCTCCTTTGGGGAAAAACAACAACTGTGAAGCTCTAGGGGAAAATTCTGGGTACACAATCAGTGAGCGAAAGCCTGCTTTCAGAAATCCAAACCCCCACTGACGTCAGAGGCAACTGAGTCACCACAATGTCCCTATGAGCTGTCTGCAAATTTCTGACAGCAAAATCCAATATATTTTAAAAATGGCAAGCAGAAACTTCTAAGCTATTGTCTTGGCTGCTGGATAACTGTATTTCTATTCTGATAGTGTGGAGGTGTCATTTAATTAGAGACAGAGCAAGAAGCACCTGGCTTCCTTTCTGTTTTCTGTTTGGAAGGGTGCTTTGACCCATCTACCCATGTGCTGGAGTTCACTGCTAAAGAACAGTGTAGGCCTGGAGCTCTGTCTTTCTGCCTTCAGCTCTTTTTTTTTTTTTAATTTATTTATTTATTCTATCTATTTAGGTTTACATGATAGCAGATTGCATTTTGATTCATTATACACAGATGGAGCACAACTTTTCATTTCTCTGATTGTATGTGATGTAGAATCACAACATACATGTGGTCATACATAAAGCTAGGGCTATGATGTCCATCATATTCCATCATCTTTACTATCTCCCTGCCCCCTCCCCCTTCCACTCTGGGACCAAAGTTCCTCCATTCTTCTCGTGTCCTCCCCCACATTATGGATCAGCATCCATTTATCAAAGAGAGCATTCAGCATGTGGTTTTTTTGAGATTAGCTTACTTCACTTAGCATGATATTCTCCATCTCCATACATTTACCTGCAAATGACATAATTTTATTCTCTTTTAGTGCTGCATAATATTCCATTGTGTATATATACCACAGTTTCTTTATCCGTTCATCTATTGAAGGGCCTCTAGGTTGGTTCCACAGTTGAGCTATTGTGAATTGAGTTGCTATAAATATTGAAGTGGCTGCGTCACTGTAGTATGCTGTTTTTAAGTCTTTGGGGTATAGACCAAGGAGTGGGATAGCTGGGTCAAATGGTGGTTCCATTCCAATCATGCACAAGGCCCTGGGTTCAATCCCCAGTACAACAAAAACAAACAAAAACACTGCCTTCAGCTCTTTAACCAGTGAGTGTAGGAGAAAGGAGATGATAGTCTCTTCTCTCAGAGGGATTTGCCTAAAAACAAATGCTGGACCTTAGTTTCTAAAATGTGACCCTGACCATGGCTTGCCAACCAAATAAAACACTGCCATGAGCACTGGCATTTATAATCTATCACCATCCTGGTATGCATGTCCTGTAGTGATATCATCTATCCCAAATGCCCACACACTAGATGTTTTCCAGCTCAGGAATTCGGACAAAGAGTCCTTACCTCTCCAGATCCAACCTGGATTATGTGGCTGGTGGTGAGGAACACTGTAGAGACAATTCCAAATGGCACCCCCAGGCCAATGTTCAAGATGGGTCTTTACCTTCTCTAGGTTGGAATTTCCACCTTATTCTTATGCTCGTTACAAAATAACAACAAAAACAGCAGTAACCATAAATTCAGCCCCTAGATGGGTCGCTGAATTTGCTTTATATATAATTTGCTTTCACTCTCTTTTTTCCTATGATCTGTCTCAGAAAATCAAAGGAGAACATTTTTGAGATAAGAACTTGATGTTTGTTTGACTGGAAGTTCTCAGAGGGAAGTCTCGGTCCTCTGACCTGGTTTCTGTGAGGTACAATATGATGGTGCAGGGGCAGCTGATGTGGTGATGAAGGAAGACTCTGAGAAGCCACTCAGCTCTTAAGATGGCAACTTCAAACAGCTTCCTCCCTGCCCTGCCTCCAGGAGAAGCCAGAAACAACAGGTTTATTTGTCAACCTTTGCCTTCTGTCTGCCATCTCCCCTCTGTGAGAGCCCTGTCCCTCCTCTGCACTGGCCCTACTAGCTGTGCAGGTGCCCTGTAGAGAGTAAGGCATGGAACAGCCATGACACATCACATAGGACCAGGTGATGTGTGCTCACAGCTCTGGGCAATTACCTGAATGGCTTGTGCCTCCAAGTTTCTTCAGCTTTCCAATGGGGATAGTACTTCCTGATGTCTGGGTTATTCAGGGCATCAAAATAACTAAAACCTGGCAGGGCGTGGTGGCACATGCCTGTAATCCTAGCGGCTCGGGGGGCCGAGGCAGGAGAATTGCAGGTTCAAAGCCAGCCTCAGTAACTCAGGGAGGCCCTAAGCAATTCAGCAAGATCTCTTTCTAAATGAAATATAAAAAAGGGCTGGGGATGTGGCTCCATGTTTGAGTGCCCCTGGGTTCAATCCCCCGTACCCAAAAAACAATAAAAAAGTAGAACTTATAATTGTGATTATCATCATTACAACGCGGGGAATGTGAAGTGAATTTGTGGTTCTTGACAGTATTGAAAAAAGCTAGGAGTGAGTCAGACTGAGCTGTGGTTCTGCCATAGTCTGGTTCCTGTGCTGGAACAGGGTTCCCGGCTCTGTCCCTACAGTGGTGGTGCTCTAGCTGTGGGAGCCATGCAGGGACTGTTTAAGCTGGAAGGGACTTGATGAAATGGCACAGAAGTCAGGAGGCTCCTGAACATCCCCGTGCGTGCCTGTTGACTTCCCTAAATGAAGAAGCCTCTAAACTTGACTCTAAACTTGGAGCTGCGATGGAGACTGCAGGTGAGGTACGTGAGGTAAGGGGCAGCGACCAGGGCTACCTAAGTGTGCCACCTCTGAAGATGTTTCAACTGCTTGGACAAATGTACTCTGAAAGGAAGCTAGACAGATGCGCTTCATGCCTAGTAGAATGACTATTAAAAAGAAAAGGAATAAGAAAAAAAAACAGAATAAAGGAAAATGACAAGTGCTGTGAAGGAGGCGGAAACTGGAACCCTCATCCCTTGCTGATGTGAATAGAAAATAGTTCAGTGACCATGGGGAAAAAATTGGCAGAATTACCAGCAATTCTCCAGCAATTCTTCTCGAGGTATATACCCCCAAAGAAGTGTAGCAGGAATTGAACCCAGTGGTGCTGAACCACTGAGCCACATCCTCAGCCCTTTTATTTTTTATTTTGAGACAGGGTCTTGCTAAGTGCTCAGGGCCTTGCTAAATTGCTGAGGCTGGCTTTGAACTTGCGATCCTCCTGCCTCAGCCTCCTGAACCACTGGGATTACAGGCATGCACCACCGTGCCTGGCCTTCATATAAATCTTGATAGCCATGCTGTTCACTATTGGCAAAGGGTATAAGCAACCTCAATTGCCCATCAATTGATGAACAGATCAACAAAATGTGGCACATTCATATGATAGGATATTATTTCTTCCCCAAAAGGAATAAAGGGCTGATACATACTACAACGCAAATGAACCTTGAAGACGTTATGATGAGAGAAACAAGTTGGTCACAAAATAAATACCTAGAAGAGGGAATACACAGCAGAGGGCAGATCAGTGGTTGTGGAGGCCAGAAGGGAGTGGGAAATGGAAATGA
Organism: Geosciurus inauris; assembly: GCA_004024805.1. Taxonomy (NCBI): domain Eukaryota; kingdom Metazoa; phylum Chordata; class Mammalia; order Rodentia; family Sciuridae; genus Geosciurus; species Geosciurus inauris. The sequence continues at coordinate 341,613 of PVHX01000039.1, forward strand.
TTGCTTAATGGGTATTAGATTTCCGTTAGGGAGATGAATATGTTCTGAAACAAGAGTGGTAATGGATGCACAACTCAAAATATGAATGTACTAAAATTACCAAATGCTAAGTTTTATGAGATATTATTATAGCACGAAAAAAAATCCAAGCAAAGGTGGGAACAAAGTGGTGGAGGGAGCATTCTAGAGTGGCAGTGGAAGGAGCCCCTCCAAGGCCATCTCTACTGCCCTGTGTGTGCCCTTTGAGGGGCCTGAACTGTTGGCTTAATTGAGAAATTATTCCTAAGAAGTCCCAAGGAGCTACAGGTCTTTTCCTTACAAATGGGAAACAATCATATCTCATGGCAGCTCATTACACATTCTTTTGGTACCATGAGTTGTTTTAAAACCGTGAAATTAGTTCTGGCAGAGTTTACAGAAAAACACCCATGAGATGAGACTGAATGGGTTATGTAAGACTTCTCACATTCTGCATACGAGATGTTAACTCCTCGCTGGCACCACCAAGGACACCAGCGTCCTTTATCAAGGGATGAGCATGTTCTGGTTTCCACTATGACCAGCACCGGGCTGATGGGAAGTGACAGGCACATGGAGCAATTGGCAGGTCCAGCTTCATCCCTCTGGGTGAGGCTGCTGCGGTCCCCACACAGGTAGAGGGACTTGCCTGGAAGATTGGTTTAACAGAAAGTTCAAGTCTTTTTGCAGGAGCTAGGCTGACCTCTTGGAGTGGTGCACTGGAGATTTTAAAACCACTCAGACATCTAAAACATGAAGAGAGCCATCACTGGTTTATAGCTGTGTGGCTAGACAAGCCCCAGTCCAACTAAAAGGGTGACTCGTCTGATCGATTGAGCTTGAACTCTGGCTTTAAGGAGACAAGAGATTTCAAAAGTTTTTACCTAACAACAATCACTAAGCCAATGATTAAACATGGAAAAAACCTTTAATATATGAGCCCCAAACAATTAACTGAGTTCATGAACTCTCCTCCACCCCTCTGTCTCTTCCCCCAAACACACACACACACACTCTCTCTCTCTCTCTCACACACACACACTTCTGTGTGTTTCATGTATAGCATACTCATAAAAAATAAACTAAAGAACATATGGAATACTTTACTAATGAAATATAATCTATAGCAAAGAATTCAAAAACAAGCTTAAAAAGCCTGCTCAAGATAGGTCTCAAGAATCAGCTTCTAAACTTGGAGAAGCCTTTGAGACGCTACTCAGAATCCATAGGGTTTTGTTTTATAAATGGAGACAACATGCTTAGAAAACACTCTAAACAGGGTTATCTGTTTATCTGTCCTACACTGCAACATGAGCTCCTTACAGGGAGGGCATCCTGACTTCAACAAAAGTGACTCCTGCCCACCAGAGCAGGGAGATCCAAAAGGACTAGAAGCTAGCACAAGGCAGATTGGTACAACCTTTCTGGAAAGCAGTATGGAGGTTCTTTAGAAAACTTGGAATGGAACCACCATTTGACCCAGCTATCCCACTTCTCCGTCTATACCCTAAAGACTTAAAAACAGTATACCACAGTAATGCAGCCACTTCAATGTTTATAGCAGCTCAATTCACAGTAGCTAAACTGTGGAACCAACCTAGATGCCCTTCAATAGATGAATGGATAAAGAAACTGTGGTACATATACACAATGGAATATTACTCAGCAATCAAAGAGAATAAAATTATGGCATTTGCAGGAATTGGAGAACATCATGCTAAGTGAAGTAAGCCAATTCCAAAAAACCAAAGGCCAAATGTTCTCTCTGATTAGTGGATGTTGATCCGTAACGGGGGTAGGGGTGGGGAGCATGGGAGAAATGGAGGAACTTTGGATAAGGCAAAGGGGAGGTAGGAGAGGGGAGGGGGCAAAAATGGTGGAATGAGATGGACATCCCTACTCTAGGTACATGTATGAAGACACGAATGGTTTGACTCTTTCTTGTTTACAACCAGAGAAATGGAAAATTGTGCTGTGTATGTGTACTATGACTTGAAATGCATTCTTTTGTTTTAAAAATAAATTTAAAAAAAAAGAAAAAAAAGGTGATAGCCTGGAGCCCCAGGAAGCACCAGCAAACTGTATCTTTCCTAACAGTCTGTGTGTCAGAGTGGGGGACTCAGGATCCAGACAGAACCCAAATTTGAAAGTTAGACTTTGCTACGTTACTAGCTGTGCAACATAAGTTACTCCCTCTTTCTGACCCCTGGTTTTTTTCTAAAAAGGAATGATATATCAGCCTCTGAAGTGGAACATACTTACCTAATAAGGTTATTGTGAAAATGAGACAATTTATGCCATAAGCAAACAAAGGTATGTAGTTATTGCTCAATAAAGGACTTCTTTTTCAAAGGCCTTAGGACATCAGGGTATCACAGTGTGGTCTGATTATTCAGACTCACGATGAAGGGTAACATATAGCCATGTGTCTGCAGTGCGAAATAAGTACTTGCCCCCAAGACTCTGCATTGCCTTCCTACCCCTGGTCTGGTCCCTCAGGCACCCTGCCCTGTGCTGGGCTCTGTAGCCAAAGTCTCTCTCTTTCTTAAAAATCTATTTTCAGCTCATCTTTTTCTGTAAGTCAGCTGATAAACTAATTTATACTAAGGCATCAATGCTTGTTAACAACCCAGTAATATCAGTTAGCAAGGGGCATGGCTGTAAACCAACCGAAACATCTCAGCAAAGGTGAAAGGAATTAACAGGTTAATTCCAGCAAGGAATTAACCTAGGGGAAGGAGGCCTTCTTGGTGTCATCTCAGTCATGGCTTGTAAGTGATTTCTTCTTTATGGTTAGCCTGAAATACTATCCTAAGGAGTCTGGGGCACTAATAGGCCCCCAATAACTGGCATCTCCTTTTTGAAAAGTTAGATGTTAGTACATATCCATTCAAAACATTTTAGCTCCCCTTCTGATGGATTCCTATTTATTTCTTTTATTTACATTCTGCTTGGTCCACAAATATCAGGGAGTTGGGTAAGCCACTGAGCTAAACAAGTTCAGATGCCAATGAGATCCTACCACCAAGATACAAAAAGTATTCTTCATGCTTCCTGCTTAAACTGAGAAGGAGCCTCCCTTTCTTTTTTCATTTCTCTGATGTTCTTTTAAACACCCATGTGCTGGAGATTGCAACAGCAGAGAGGTAGATAAGGAGGGAGGGGCATCGGAAGGGACAAATGGCTCATTTTAGAACTCAATAAGGTATGCATATTGGAATGTCTTTTAGTCTCAGTCCCTAGCCTTTGTCTCTGTCTCTCAGTGCTTCTATCTCTGGCTTTCTCTTCAAAAGTATAAAAGGAATATTGCTAGCATCAGATGGAAAATGCCAATTATGTTTCACCTGATTAGTGACTGGGATGTCTTGCAGAGGACTAGAACCATGTCTACTTCGTTCACTGGTTTGTCTCCAGCTGTGGCATGGCCCGCACCCACGCTGTGCATCTCCTCCCAAACTTGCCTTCAATGACATTCAGGCTGGTTGCCTGAAATTGGCTGCAGTGGGTATATTTACACCACAGGCATGGCAAACATTATAAGCCAGGCTCTTTTTTCCCTCCCTTTCTTCTTCTGTAGAGCCTATTGTTATTGTGCCTATCAGCACACCACTGATAATAGGTATACCACAAATATCTGTTAAATTCAAAGGAAGAATGATGAGCTGTCCCATTTCATTCAACCAGTTCCGGCACCTCTCCGGTCCCAGTCATTGCAAACCCTCTGCAAGTTCTTCTCAACAACAGGATGATGAGCCTTGGGATTTTGTGATGAAGCAGAGAAGGAAATGCCAGGAAGACTAATTTAAAACAAAATTTCTCTTTGGTAATAGTGTCTCTGACTCAGCTCTGGTGGAAACTATCAACCTTACAAACCCACAAGGAAGAGGTGAAGATTTCACATCGTTTCTTATTTCTTTTGATGTTAAAAAGAGAACTGTCTTAAATGCCGGCACAGGGCTGTGAGAGGACGGATGCCAGGCTTGCAGTAAGCTGTCACGTACAGCAGCTCCTCTTTGTGACCTCAGGGAGCAAGTGACTTTCTCTGAGTCTCAGTTTCCTTGCTCTAGACTAGTAAATAACACTTTTTCTGTTACCCTATCAGGTGACTTCTTCACGTACCTGTCAAACTCCTGTTCATCCTCCAACACCCAGTTCACAGTTCCCTCTGCCTCTTTTCCAAAGCCTCCTGCCTCTTTTAGGAGATGGCTTGTTTCTTCAGTAGGTGGTCTGTCAGCCACTCCTGTCTCCACTCCAGCACTTACTATCAATTTGGTCACTCCCTGTTGCTCTGTGACCACGGGTAGATGCCCCATGGAACCTACCTTCTCAGTACTTTCCATGGTGCTTGGCACATAGTCATTGATGGTTCAATGCTTATTAAAGTCACTCACTGAAAAACTGTCTGTGAAGGGTTTTTGAACAGTGAACATCATATTAAAGAGTGAAGAGTCTTTACCAAGTGCAGACTCCAAAACAGGAGGCCTGCCATAAGGAACAGCCCTGACCAGGCACAAGCCCTATTAAGGCACTTAATCACATCACCACCAGATAAAATTAGTGAGGCATCTAAAGGACTGGGGAGGGAGGGATCAATTAGGAACTACAGAAGGCATTCTTCTCCACAGTGGCCTCCTCCCCCTCCTTCCAGTGTGTTCCAAGCAGCTTTATTCCAGGATTCCAAACCCTCCCTGCCTACAGGGCTCAGAGGTAAGAATATTATATAAGGAATGAATGCTGCCTTCATTTGTTTTAATAAAAGAAACAGCCCATTTAAAGAAACACAGACTTTAGTGGCTTGGTATTTCTGAATGTGAATATGACCCAGAGGTTCAGGAATACAGAACGGCTGTCTTGAGAATGACCGTTTTTTCCTATTTAAAACATTCTGGAAAATTGCTCTGTGTCCTCGTGCCAAAATGAAAAAATGAAAAACATAAGGGCTATTTGGAATGCCTCTTCATTTTACAGATGACTTTAATGCATAATGTTATAAAGACATGAAGCTCTCTGGCCTTAAATGCCCCTGATGCGGCTGCCCAGCAGTCCCTGAGAGGCACGCCACAGTGTGGAATCTGTGAACAGACCCTGCAAAGAAAGCTCCCCATTGCAGATGGGTTTCATAGCTGTCTGTGGGCCATGGAGTTTCCAGGAGTCTCCGAATAGAACACACGCAGCCCGCCTTGGGCTAATTCCTTAATGGCACAGTGTTAAAGCTCACAAGGTAAAGTGATGACCCTGAAGGGGGCTTGACAAGCATCACACTTCATTGTGCTTGATCTGATGCAGCACTGTAGCTAGGTAGAGACAGAAGTGCTGACGCTACGGATGTCGAAGATGAAGGCTCAAAGGTGCTGGGCTGGCTGCAGGTCTCATCATAGCAAAGGACCATCTGGCACCAGAGCTGCTTTATACGCCCAGTGGGAGTGGGGCTGGAGGGGATGAAGGACAAAGGGGCGAACACATGAGAGAGCCCCAGCATGGGAGTCCCACAGACCAGGTGCTATACCTGGGCCCTGCTGAGGACAGGTCACATGATCATGGGCCAACTATTGCTCTTCTGGTCAATTTCCTCATCTGAGGATGTGAGTAACATTCCCAACTCCTGGGCTGATATGTGGATCAAGGGAGGAGGGCACATGGTACATGGTAGAGACTAAAGGGTAGTAGCCATTAGGATTTTACCATTTTTAGCTTTAAAGGGGATGATGGCTCTGAAAAGGGGCTCATTTTTTTTTTCTTTGTGACCCTGCCTGGGTGGGAATTCTCTTATTTATTTCATAGGCTCTTCTCTCTTTTCCCCCTATAGGGGGTTAGCAAATGAAAAATAGCTCAAGCATCTGGATTCCATGTTCAGACAAAAAAATCATTTCTGTAGAGGTATATGATGTGTGTATGTGTGTGAGAGAGTTTGTGTGGTGTGGATATGTGCATTATGTACGTGTGTGTATGCATGGGGGTGTATGTGTGTATGTGGGGTGTGTGTGCATGTCTTGAGTCTGGTGCCTTAGTCCTCCCACTCCTCTTTATTTTGAAATCATATTCACCTGTTGTTGACAAACCATCTTTGTCTTTTTCAGATATTGCTCTGTCTACAGAGATGAAAATCTTTGCTCAGATTCAATAAGGCAGGAAATCAATTAAGGTTTTCATTTTCTGCTTAGCCTCAAAAGACATGATGCTGATAAAAGCCCTAAGTAAAGAAAGTGTGTACAGATTCCTGGAGGTTTCTTTTTGGGTTCTATGTTTTGGGGAAAATAAAATGGAAAGGAAAAACCTTACATATCCTACTGAAAACCTAAATGCATTTCCTGTTTTTCTTAAAAATAAAAAAAGAAAGAAACAGAGAAAGAAAGAAAGAAATTGAAAGCCATGATACTCTATTTTGATTAATATGGACAATTTCAACAAAAGAAAGACACCTCAAATTTTTAAAGACAACCCTAACTAAACCTAAGAGCTTGGCTTTTAAATGGCTACATTTAAATATTTCGTTCTCTGTTCATTTCCAAACTTGGGCAATAAATCACCCTTATGAACACAATGGCCTGTGCCTATAGCAATTTATCATTTGGAAAATGTCACCTGGTCAGGTGTGCATTAATTTATGCCTCACATTAGTACTCCAGTTGGCTGGAATCTTCCCTGTCCTTTGCCCATCCTCAGCAGCAGCCCCTGAGGACCAACTGACCAACTGGGCACGTTGAGAGCACAGATGAGCCTGCGCAATCCCTTCTTCTCAGGGGAGGTGGAAGAAGTTGGTGGCAAGAAAGCAGGGGCCTCTTACTGTTCCTTGTCCCAGGATGCAACCTATTATGAAATGTTCCCCAAGCCCGGGGTGGGGGAAGAGGAGGCACATGGGTGCAACCTGTGCATCAGGTTTTTTCACTCCGAGGAAAGATGAAGAACTGAGCAGCATCAAGAAGGAGAGCACAGTGTCCTCAAGGCAGCATTTGAGTGGAAGGGCTGCCAATGTGGCTGTGCTAAGTTGAAGCCCTAACTTTTTTTCTGCTTACTGTATGTCACCTTGGTCATGTCCCATCATCTTCCTGGGCCTCAGTTTCCCTAGCAGGCAAACAAAAGATGTCCAAGATCGTTCTTCCCCACATTCTCGACTGTGATTCAAGAGAAAGCATGGCCAGTTTTTACTAGAGCCAGTTGTTATTATTACTTATAACCCCCATGACTGTAATATTTTCTCCAGTTACCCCAAATAGCCGGGTCAGGTACAACTATATGTGTCTGATCCCTAACATGAAGAACTGGCATTGATACCCCTGGATGGGGGAATCCACATGCTGGGAGAATTAGCTCAAACACTCTCCAGTGTTAGCAGGAGCAGTCAACGTGTGTTTTCTCGACATTAGCTATTATGCATAATTACTGAATAAAACAATGTCATTTAAGGCTTAATACAACCTCAGGAGGCCCACAGTAATCATTTCCACTTGAAAAATGAGGAACCAAAGCTCAGAGAGGTAACTTGCCCCAAGATCACTCAGGGATGACAATCTGAATCTGAACCCAGGGTCCTCTGACTCCAAGGAGTGCTATGTCCACGGTGCTGGAGCCAGCAAGTTCATGGGTCAGGGTCACTTAAGATGCAGCTGAGTAAGTCTAACTACTTAAGCTCCTTTGGTGATTAAGACCTGTGCAACCAAGAAGAACTACAAATACTTTTGAATTTCCACAAACAAGGAGTGTGACTATAAAATTACATATGTATGAGATTAAACAATTGATTTCAAGAGCCACACACACAAAAATTAGTCTTCTTGCATTTTAGGCAGGGTTTACATATTTGAACTGTAAATTTAGAGATCCTTTCTCAGTTAATATCCCTTTATAAGCCTGTGATCATAGCTCTTAAATTAAAATAGGCTCTTTCAACAGAAGAAACCAAAAACCTAAAATCCAGATTCTTCCATTGTTCTTTATAAAACACAGTCATTGGCCTCTTTATAGATGTAGTTTGAAAATGATTTCTAAACTATCCATGTAAATCAAGGGAAAGGACTTCCCAGCCATAGCTTTTAAATGTACCAGTTTTGTTTGGGGCGTGAAAATTGTGAGAGCCCATGGTTCCAGGGTGATGAATCACTGCTTCCACCAGTCACTTCCCCAAAATGCAGCCCAAGTCATCCCAAGCTCCTCTCTGTCCCCCACTATGCCACCCCTCCCCCCACCAACAGACATCCCTCTTACCATGACGCCACCTTCTTCTGACAGGCCAGGGAACACCTGCCAGAGGGTGACTTCACCATTCCCAGTCACTCTGACAACAGCCCAAATAAAACCCTGTCATTTAAACCATAAACAATATCCAACCAGGCTGGAGAGTTCAGACAGTCATAAAGGCCAGAGAGAAAGAGGGAAGAGGGCTGTTGCCACAGGGAAAACTCAGGTTCCAATACTTTGACTTAGAAAATGCAAGAGGGGTACTTAGGGAAACAAGAGGAAGCAAGTTCGAAATGTTACTTACCCTCTCTGATCCTGTTCTGTATTATAGGATAGAATAATAATAAGATCCAACTCATTGGGTTGGTGTAAGATGCTGAGTATTTATTTAAAACAGTTCCTAAGTAACACTCAATCCAGGTAGGCTGATATTATACTGTTTATTTATTTTTTGGTACTGGGGATTGAACTCAGGGCATTTAACCACTGAGCCACAACCCTAGCTGTCTTTTATATTTTATTTAGGGACAAGGTCTCACGGAGTTGCTTAGTTCTTCGCCTTTTGCTGAGGCTGGCTTTGAACTCATGATCCTCCCGTCTTGGCCTCCCAAGCCACTGGGATTACAGGTGTGTGTCACCGTTCCCAGCTATTGTTTATTAATATAGGACTTTATGGTAGCTTTGCCTTCCTTGTACATTAGCAAACATTCTAGAGCCCAACAGGCTCTCACTCTGGCAAACTAAGCGTGTACCATTAACAAGGTTGTGAAAGAGGCTTGGGTTCTTGTCCTGATTATGTCACTGGTCAGGTGGGGCAAATCATACTACTTGGTGTCAGTTTCCAATTCTACCAAATAAGAGTGTGGATGAAGGCCTCAGGGTCCCTTTATGTCTCTACACCATGCTATCTTTTCCTCTTCGCACTGTTCAACCCTGGGGCATTAGTGCAAGCAGCAGAGGTTTGCATTTCAGGAGCTCCCGAACACTTCTCTTCAGAGCACTGACTCCTCCATCCCAAGATCCCAACCTGCCTCCTCCCCCCACCCCCATATGTGGAGGGTAGGCTGGGCGGGGTTGGGGGCACTGGGAATCCCTGGTAAAGCCTCCCTCTTGAGTGCTCCAGCCAATTTCACTGCATCTTTAATACGCATTTGAGGCAGTGACGTGCTGCTTTGAAATTCTCCTTTCAGTAGGGAAGTCAGAACTGTCAGAAGGCGTCTAACTCTTCTGCTTTTGATTTCTTGATAAGAGCCCAAGAGAGAAAAAAATGCAAGGCATTTTTAAAAAATCTGCCGGGGCAAGGAAAGTACATACTTGGCTGCTGGCCGGCCACTGAGCCTGAGCGAAAAAGCACCCACAATTGATATGTTCTGACTATAAGCTTGCCTCTGTGCAAGAGTCTACACCTTCACCCATCAAGAGCAGCAGCACACAGACTATAAATCTAGGCCAGACCAGCAGTGAATGGTTAAAACTTCTTTTGGCAGGTCTTCTGGAACACAACTCTTTCAATATGACACAAGAATTCTCCTCAGCGTTACTAACGGGAACTTTTAGATGGTCTTTACTGTTGTCTCTCCCAGAAAGTTGCAGTGATGATGAGAATAATAACCAGCCACTCCTGGTATCTGTAAGCCTTCAGTTTCACAGAGTGCTTTCATCTATGTACTCTCCTTTGATCTCCAGAACGATGCTACAGAGTAGGCAACATGGTATTATTATTTCCATTTTACAGATGGGAATACAACCAATATACTTTGTGAGGTTAAGGACCAGCAGGTCAGGAGCAGAGCTGGAACTGGAGTCAGGGCTTCCTTGCTGTGTACCATGTCCCCTCTCCATTATTTGGAATTTGGAGCATGTCTTGCAAGAAAAAAAAAAAAGAAAGAAAGAAAGAAAGAAAGAAAAGAAAAGAAAAGGAAAGAAAGCACAGATTTGAAGGTGCTCAGGGAAGAATATTGGGCCAAGAGTAAGGGGATCTGGTTTTCAGTTTTGATTCTGTTCTCTCTGAGCTGGGGACTATGGACATGCCACTTCTTTGTAGTGAGGTTCCTATCTATAAATTGTCCTTCAGTTCTAAATTCTGTAAATAATTCCATGCCTCCTTGGAATGACCAGACTGACATTAGATTTAGATTGGTAAACTGCATGTCATAGTGGCCTGGATTGCAACTATTGGAGGAAATGTGTGTAGTTACTCCTGATTCTTTTTTAATAGTCATTTTTTTCAGAAGTTACACTTGCACATTATTTGAAGAGACAATTCCACAAAGCTTTGTAGAAAAAACCCACAGTCCCTCTACACTTCTCTGTCCCCAGGGCAACCACTCTCAACTCCTTCCACTGACTCTTGATATTTACCTCTATGTCTCTAAATAACAAGTTTATGTAACTACTTCTCAACTTTTCTGCATTGGGCTTTGTCTATTGACCTTCCACGACAGATGGAAAATGAGGTTTTAGCTTCCTTTTAAGGACCTCCCCCATGCACATTTCCTGTCCCCTGTCCTGCCAGTACAGTTCTGTCACAATTTGAGCTGGATCCATAGTCTGTGCATCCATTTTGTGACAATGTAAATGCTATTTATTCACTGCTGTGTCATTGACATATGAAGAGTCATAAATTTCTGCATAACATTGTGTTTTTCCTGGTGTCAATAATTCACTTTTTCACTTGCTTAATTTTCTACCTACTTATTACTTATTCAGTCCTAACACATTCAAACACACAGGTATTTTATCAGTTTCACCTTCTTGAGGTCATTTCTTCAGGATCCTTCTGACCTGCTCCTGTCTGGGCTGGTTTTTCTCTGGACTGTTGCATGGCTGTTATCTTGTGATTTCTCTGTCCCATGATCCTGGAGACTCTCTGGACTATTTTGTGGGCCTATTTTTTGTTTCTTAATCATTTTATCCTTTTTTGTTTCTTTGCTTCCTATTTGTTTCTTATGTTTTCTTTCTTTTCTTTTCTTTTTTTTTTGGTTCATGCCTTCATTTTTGATGGTGTATCCTTTCAGTAGTTTCCTGAAAATGTGGATGAGGTAAAATGTTGGAGATTCCATGTGTCAGCAAATATTTTTATTCTAACCTCTCTTGTACTTGATGGTTTGGTTAGATAGAGGATTCTATACCACAAGTCATGTTTCTTTGGTTCATCGAAAACCTTGCTCCATGACCTTCTGGTTTCCAAAGTTACTTTGGAGAAGTCTAATACCAATCTTATTCACAATCCTTTATATAAAACCTGTTCTTTCTCTTTGGAACCAAGGATCTACTTTCTTGTTTTTGGTGTTCTACAATGTCACAACGAGCCTGTCTTGCCATGGATCTAGTTTTACTTCTTATATCGGGCATTTGAGAGATCCAATGGGAAATTTCAGTTTGGGAAAATTTTTGTGAAATATCTCTTATTTTATCCTTTCTTTCTGGTTTTCATTTCTTCTTTTGCATTTTCAATTCATTACAACTCATTATTGTTTTTGAATATTCCTTTTTAAGAAAATTATTCTTTCTTCATGAATGTATCTTCACTTATCTCTGTGTTTGTTAAAGACAGGGGTATTTCCTTTCCTTCCTCCCCTAATCTTTTCCCCTATCATCAATTTCTATTTTATTAAATGCACTACTTTTTAAGAAAAACTGTGTATTTCACATTAGATGCTTTATTCAAGCACCTGGGGATTCTTGGTTATGTAGACATATTGAAGAGTGGGGCATTAAAAAACTCAGTATGATTTCTGGATTCATTCACTATTGGAATAATTGGGCCATTTCCTTGGGGAGCTCCAATGCCAGTTTTTATATCTAGTTTCTTTCTTTCTTTTTTTTTTTTTTTTTGGTGGTGCTGATGACTGAACCCAGGGTCTTGTGCACCAGTGCCTGGGTTTTTGTAGTCTTTTTATTCCCTTTGAAATGGTCAGATATCACAGGGACCATTCTAGTTCCTTCCTCGAGGTATACATCTAGCTGATATTGTGTTGGAGACAAGTCCAAGAAAAAAAACAGGAAGTCTCCAATTAAATACATGGACATACTATTAGCTCCACTCTTGGTATGTGGCGTTCCAAGTCCAGAGTCACAATTTCATATTATCCAAAGAACAGTTCTCCAGTCAGGGGAGGGTTAGGGCAGTTTTCCAGAATGGATCTGGAAATCAAACTGCTTCTGGAAACAGAATTTTAACCAATAGCCTAATTTTAGCTTACCTGCTCCATTTTCAGAGGTAACTGGTAGCATCGATTCATGAACCTTTGTGGCAGTGGGTTCTGAGACATTAGGGGCTCTTCCCCTTGCTGGCTTGAGATTTGGCCTTCTCAAGTCTGATAACTCAGCAGTCTCTATTCCATCAGCTTTCCATCTTCCAAAATATTGTTGCTCAAATATTCTCTCCTGTTCTTTTTGATTTAGTGGGTTATGCATTAAAAAGACTCCCACAAATAATTTTAGTGTATTTCAAGGAGAGAATAGGATTACATATGTGTGTTTAATCTGCTCTCTCTAATCATTCTAAGCTCCTTCTTTCTGTGTTTAACATAGTAAAATAATAAAATATGCTTTGGACTAACAATATAAAAATATTGTCTAAAAATAAATCTTTCTTAAAAATATTTTTTTGTTGCTGTTGATGGATCTTTATTTTATTCATTTATTATTTATATGTGGTGCTGAGGATGGAACCCAGTGCCTCACGTATGCTAGACAAGTGCTCTACCACTGAGCTACAGCCCCAGCCCCCCTGAAAATAAATCTTAATCCATGAGAAAACTGACAGTTTCTTTGTGTCATTTATAATTGTCTACATCTCAATTCTCATTGCTATCTAGTACATATCTGTAGGCCTGGCTGTGACCAGTGGATTTATAATGTCCCTTTCAAGTATCTGTTTGACTGTTAATCCACAGTGAGCAATGCACAAAGCCAGTCCAGGACCAAAGTATTTTAATTTCATTTAGTGTCTCTTGAGCAGTTGACTACTTTCCATCTCAGATTATTCATGGAAGTTGAATCATTTGCATGTCCATTATCTTAACACTGAAATGGTAAATTTCCAGTGAACACCTTTCTACTATCACTGTACACCAAGCATATGCAAGTGAGCTCTGTCTACTCAAACCCTGTAAAACCTGTAGATGGCAAAGACAAAATTTTCATGCCCTCCTGTCTTCAAGGCAGTGAGAATGTAGGCGAGCAATGTATTAGGAGCTCCATCCCCAGTGGGGAGTGGAGTCTGTTGACTGAAATATGGTTTCAACATGAGTCACTCTCTGTTGTAACCTTTGCTCATCTTTCCCTCAGTCTGCCATCAAAATCCCAGCATGCCTCGTGGCTCAGCTTAAAGACTCTAATTGGCCACAGTCAAGGGAATACAAACTACTCTAGAATATTATATCTTTGTTATATTTATTTATCAAGTCAGCTCTAAAATTTTATATAATACATTATAGCTTATAAAGTACTTTTTACCCTTGTCTTATTTTATCATTGAAATAATCTTGAGAAAAGGCTTAAGTATCATAACTTTGCATGTGAGAAAGTCAAAGCTCAGAGGACTGAAGCATTATATTCAAAATCACTCAGTAAGGTGGTGGCAGAAGTGTCCCTTGAGCATAGGTCTTCAAAATCACAATTAACTTTGATTTTCCTTTACATTCTTAGGTAAATATTCAATAGATGATACCACCCAGTTCCATGCTGTGGGGGTAAACGAGGTTCTTAGAATTTAAGTAACATATAATCTATGGGGATAAAGAGGCATACTACACTTTATAAAACCATCTAGGAACATTATGAGAGAGTACATAATTAGGGACTATGATATAGCTTTTCTAGTCCAAAGGGACACTTTAGTGCAATGAAGACCTGCTTTTAAGGGGTCCCCAAATTTTGTACAGTGTCATGCATATCTCCATGTCCAGATGGTTCCTCTTACTCAGAAGGACGTTCTCTGAGTTCTCAGTCCAATAATTTCATTTTTCTAATTCTGACACAAAAGCTCCCTCCTCCCCAAAGCCTTCCCCGACCTCCTAGATAGAATTAGCCTATATTCTCCAAGGCATCCTGCCCGTAACTCTCCTGTCTTGGAGTATACTTCGTAAGTTAAGGATGCTGGTTTTTGGCGGAGGTGGGCAGCATGAAGTGGATGTATGGTGTCCTTCTCCTTTCCAGGCTGCAACTTCCTGGCTCTAAATCTCCACTGTCCATTGTTGGTAATGACATATATTAAAGGTTCTTGCAATGAAAACATAAATTAATAATCTGGAAGGGAGGACCTAGCTTCCTAAGATATCCAATGTTATCCCATAGCTATCTTTCCTAAGCTTGAATCCTGGAATTTTGGAGGGAGGGCACCAACAGTGAAGAAAATAGGTAGAAGGGGAGGAGGGGGCTGCACCAGCTGATGCCTAAGATTTGCTGACTTCACACTCCTGCATCAGAATGGGAAGCCCCTGACAATAGTGGCCCCTCTGTCCTTCCAGCTTCTCTCCACCTACTTGGCTTTGTTCGCCATTTTCCACTTGTGCTATGATTTTTCTTCCCAAGGGCTGCCTTTGGCATCACTACGAATCAGCATCTCTCTGTGCATAAAGGCTTATGAGAATGTGGAGGAGTAGAAGCCACATTTATTAGGCCTTTTCTGGGTGCTTCTTCTCTCTTCTCTCCTCTAGGGCCTTGATCCTGGCATGCTGAAGTATAGACCCAGGTCTCTGAGGCCTCCCATCCTGGAGGTTTATTCTTTGCTCAGGCACTGGGCTAATCTGAATCCATGTTTGCATGCAGGAAGTGTGAGGCATGAGAGGTTGATAAGATGTAAAGATCCCCAGTTTCTTTTCCCACGGTTTGACCTTAGGACATTGAGCTAGCCCAACAATGTTTCAGTTTACTCCTCTATAAAAATGAGTCTAATGACGCTTCGCCTAACTCATGGAGGAGTGGCGAGGCTTAATTAACCAATGCTCATTTCTCTCAGCACTTTGGATGTCCTCCATGGGCACAAAATTATGTTATTACTTGGAATAATAATAATAGTTTCCCCTAATAATTCTGTGTTATTATTGCATTTAAGGAACTGTATTAGAGGCCTTCTGGAACTAGTTTAATACCTATAAATGTCTCTCCCTGGCAAAACAAGGGAGTATTGCCTGGTGATTATGGTTTGTCTTACATTTCAAAACTAGCCCGTTTAAACCCTCAGCAGAGTCCTTAAAACAGCGCCTGGCCAAGAGGGACCTCTTTTGATCTCTATCGCTGGACCACTGAAAGCACTTAACTTCAGCAAAGCAGCTTGTATTCAAAAGCCTTGGAGTTGGCAACTTTAAAGGCCCAACCTGAGAATGTGCACAGATAGGCGCAGAGGAAAGATAAGCAACCTACCTCCCGCCACAGCCAGAGCAAGGTGCTGGGGTCACAGATACCATCACTGGTGCCCCCTATTTTCTTCCACCAGCATCCTCTAGCCTTTAGAGGCAAGTTTAAACTCCTGCCCAAGGCATGCAGAACCTTCCAGCTCATCAGTAGACACTCTCTCCCTAGCCCTGTCTTCCTCCATTCTGATTTAAAAACTTTTTGCTTCTAATTGACAAAGAATAACTGTATATATTTATGGGTACTATGTGATATTATGCTTCACGTTTACATTGTGAAATGAACACATCCATCATCTCAACGCTTGTCATTTCTTTGTGTGAGAGCATGTGAAATCTAATCTTTCAACAATTTTAAAGAATGTAGCCTTTCCCCTTAACTGCAGAGAACACATTCCAAAACCCATTTGAGTGTCTAAAACCTTAGACAGGACTAGATCATGTATGTTCTGTTTCTAACTTCATACATCCACACGCCTTTCCCATCTTCATTAAGCTTTCATGTACTGTGGCTGTAACTCTTGCATTCTGAGGTGCAACAGCAAAACTTTGTTTTTCCTTCCTTACAGTCTCATGAATAGATCTGTTCTGGGCTGGGGATGCGGTTCAGCAGTAGAGCACTAGTATGTCCAATGTCCTGGGTTTGGATTCCAGCAACACACACACTACAGATCTTAGCAATATCAGCATGTGATTTTTTTTTCTGTCCTTATTGAGCGCTTTTACTCTTTCACTTAAAGGAAGCTGTTCATGAGTTCCCTTTGGCATATCAAAATTGTTAGCACCACTACTCTTGTGCTTTGGAGCCAACTTGAACACAAGTACTGACATCCTCTAGCAATTCACCTGATAACCAAGATGGTGACTGAGTGGTTCCTAGGTGGGTAATGCATACAGCGTGGATATGCTGGACAGAGGGACAATTCATGTCCTGGTAGGGTGGACCAAGACAGTGCCAAGAGTTCATCATGCTACTCAGTACGGCTGGCCATTTAAAACTTGGGAATGGATATTTCTGGAATTTTTGGACCTCTGTTGACCATGAGGAACTGAGTGCATAAAAAGCAAACTCTGGATAAGGGCAAGGCTGCTGCACATTATCAGCTAATGTCACCATGCTGTGCAACAGGTCACCAGAACTCACTGCTCCTGTCTCCATCTTGATCTGTTATTTCTTCAAATACATCAGATCCACACTCTCCTCGTTGCCTTTACACACCCAGTTCCTGCCCAGCAAGCTCTTCTTCCTTGTCTTTATTTTCATTTCTCAGGTAGATATTGTCTCCTTCCAAAGTCTGGGCCAAGGCCCCTTTCAGGTGTACCCACAGCACCCTGTGATTGTCTCCTGCATCAAACCACATGGCAGAGACACTCATGCCTGCCGTTTCCTTGCAGGCTTGCCCATGCATCTCTGCCCTTGGGGCATAATCCATACTAGTCCCGTGCACTGGGTCTACACAGAGTAGGTGCTTACTCAATATTTGTTGAACAGAAGAATATCATTTCCTTCTCTTTTTGCTTATACTTATTCTCTTATATTCTGTGCCTCTATCCCAATGGTAATCCTTGCTTACCCTTAACTTTAGCAAAGCAGCTTGTTTTCAAAGCTTAGCAGTTGGAAATTCTAAGGACTCAACCTACAAACCTCAAAGATAGGCACAGAGGAAAGATGAGCACCCTAACCCCCACAGCCAGAGTATGGTGTCCCCTACACCAACCACAGGGGAGTGTGAATTGGATGAAAAGAGAGGAGTAGATTCCTGAAGGGAGAGAAATAATGCAGGACCTGGGGATTAGGAACAAGGCCAGGTGAGAAAGGAGGAAGGATATCTGGAGGGGAAGATCTAAAATGAAAGCAGGGAAAAGTAGGAGAATTTTAATGTCAAAATTCTGAAAATGAAATCATCCTTAAGTTTTATTGTTTTAGGAATCTTCCATATAAAAGAAGTAGGGTAGGAAGGAGAAACCTTTTAGTATTATTTATGTACATTAGCTCCTGTACTCTTTGTACTCACCCTATTTGACAGGAATTTGAGCCATATTTAACAGAAGACAGGGAAGCTCAGAGAGGTGCAGCACCTTGCTCAATGTCACACAGCTAAATGCAAAGCCCCAGAGGGAAGAGAATATGCTTGAGTGAATCCCATCTTGCTTCATTAGAAGTATAGGATGACTGTTCCACTGGTGGAATGTCTTTCCTTTGGGATTCTGGGATCCTCAAACATCCTATTTCTTTGGAATGCAGGGGAGAAAGGTGTTATCTAATAACTAAGAAAAAAAAAGTAACTTAGCATTCAGTTGGTTGTTCAATTCTTCACCTTAAACAGTGGTTCCTTGCTTCTGTATGAAAAAAAAAAATTCCTACTTCCTTTCATGAGAAGGAAAGTGAGTTGAACTGACTTTCCTTGGCTGTTGATTTGTCTTTCCTATGATTGGCACGTGTCCCAGAGTCCTTCTGTGTACATAGGCCCAGCAAGAAAGTTGCTAAGTACTTGTTGCGGCAATATTTTCCATCATAGTCTGGGCCAGACAGACAAAACTGTGCTTATGGACTTCAGCAAAATCAGCACAAGGAAGGCCAATGGGCATGCTGAAGAGCTGCCTCTCCACCATTGTGTCCTTTCCTACAGGCTCGGTGACACCAATGAGTAGATTCTTGCACTCCTGGGCATTTGACATCTAAATAACTTGGTCTCACTCTCTAGTTTTCTGTATCTAAATTTCTCCTCCCTTTGGGCATGAGATTTAAAACAAGGCTCTTGAGCAGGGCAAGCAACAGTCTTGTCTTTGATTTATGCTATTACTGGAACTGTAGTCCTTGAAAGCAATTCCATCACTACTGTAATGAGGACGGAGCTTCCGTTAACTAATAAATCCTTCAGGAGTGTGTTCTGGTGCTGTTGAACTTTTCATTAAACCATGATGTACAAGAAGGAAGAAAGATTTTAAAATAACATGATGCAGACACACATCCACGATGGAATTAGTGAAGGCCTGGGAACATCATGTGTAAGACAGCCCAGTTGACAATCAGTAATAACACATTTCTCTTGCAAATACCAGGTAACTTGGCCTTTCTTCATTCCTGGGCCTGTCTTTGTACAGGGAAGGGAGAGAACTAAAACCTATCTGTGATTCAATCAGAAAATGCAAATGAGGTCAAGTTTCTTACAGGCTTGTGAGATTTCCCTAGAGAAATTTCCCCAGTGTCTCGTCCGCTGTTGGTGCCCTTCTGAGGCCAGGGCTTGTCTGCGGAGTGAGAGGAACACAGGGTAAGCCCTGCTTCTTTTCTCCTCGGACCTTCAGCTGGATGGGCTGTTGAATTCCATTAAGGGGCTCCCTTAATGGGAGAAACTGAAGTTAAACCCAGACACACACACAAAAGGGTTGCCCTTACTTGGGTAGATCTGGTGGCCTGCCTGTCTGCCCTGAGTAAGGACCCTGAATCCAGATCAGGCAGGAGGGGCCCACTTAGGCAAATCTTCATGGAGAAGGAATCCTGGAAGCATCCTGCCAGCTTCTGGAACCAGTGATTTCATCCCTGCCAAGTACCCCAGGGAAACCTATAAGGCAATCTCCCTTACACGGCCCTTCCCTCCCACAGTCCAACTAGAAGTGTGTGTATGTGTGTATATGTGTGTGTGGGGGTGTATGCACACGTGGGTCCTCCCCTGGGCCACAGAGGCCTGAAGCCTACCTTAGTATCTTGCGATTGGGAAACCAGTAGTTTGGGACGAGCTGACAAGTGATACTGCATGTCAGGACGCTTGGCTCCACCTTCCAGCAACCTGAGGGTGGTTCAGGGAATTTATAGGATTTCTTTTGCTCAGCACAGGTTCTAGCATGTTTTGAAAGCTGCTTTTTTAAAATCCAGAGATACATTAACACTGCTCATCAAAGCTATATGCAAGTTCCCTTCAATTTTAAATGGATGGGCAGTATCAGGATCTGCCTTTCGAGGGGCTGAGAGAAGGAGGGAAGAAGCAGGACCTCACTCCCCAGCTCTCAGTGTGCCAGGTCTTAAAGCAGATGGCCCTTGATTAAACATCTCACATGTAGGAAAAGTTGGTGAGAAAGAGGCTGCATTAGGTCAAAGGGATTCCAGATTTGAGGTAAATTTGTGACCATTATTTTTAAATGAAATGTTACCTTCTTGGCCTGTAGCTTTCACAATGAGAATGAAGACAGAGGGTGGGGGTGGACGTAGCAGGTGTATGGGTCTTACAGGAAACTTTGAGGATAACAACACAGATTTCCCCTAAACTGTGCAAACTGCAAATCTGGAGGTTCCAACTTATTTATCAATCTACCTCGTCGCAGTTTTCCATTACTGAACTTCTCTCCACCACAGTGTTTCTCAAAGCACAGTCACACATTACAGATCTTAGAACTACCCAGGAAGCTTGTGAAAATGCAGATTCCCAAGTCCTGCCCTAAAGGATTCTGGGTGTCATCCAGAGATCTGTACAGGAGGAGGTTGATCTCAGATCCCCAAACTCCACCCCATTCCACCCCATCCCAGCTCTGCTATTCTGTGATTCTAGATTCTTTGGAAAGAAGCACCATCAGGAACTGGAGCTATCCCACTACCAGAATACACATCACCTCTGCCAGGTGTCACCAATTACCTAGGAACTTGGCCAAGATTGGCTCCTCCCACTCTTCCCAGTTAGTTGTATGAGACTCCATCTTCCATTGAGGACGGCATTAGTGCCTCTGGGCTTTCTAATTGCCTGCTGTGGTGTGTTGTCCTAGCCAGCTATCATTGGTGGTAGCTTTTTTCTGTGTTTCTGCTGCCTAACCATCCCTTTCAGGCCTGACTCTGGCCTCTGGGGCAGCAGATAGGGGCTCTTGGCTCTTGTGCTCTATGCTGGGTCCACTCCATGTATGGCCCATATCCTGGTACTTGGGGACCTCAACGTCTTCAACCCTCCAGGAGGTGGAGCTCCCCTTTAGCCTTCTACTTCTTTCTTTTACCACCCAAAGTGGTCCAAAGACTTCCACATGACTGTGACTGCTAATTCACCATGCACCATGTTTACTTCCTGCCCCTAAAATAATGGCTCCTTCCTCTGCATTCCCCAAAGGCTTGGAACACATATCACTTCACATCATATTCAAATGATCTACATCCATCTCGCCTCCCTGCCTAGGTTGCAAGTCCATGATGCCAAGAACCGTCTTACTCATCTTTGCATCCCTAGCAACCGGTGTGGGGCCTGATGATACTGGTACAAACATTCACTGAGTGCTTACTATTTGGCAGGCACAGGGCTTGGGGCAATATGCCACTTTATGCAATATGTACTGCACCACTTTATCCTCCCAACAACCCTACAAGAGCTGTGCTTTTATCAGTCCTATTTGAATAGATGAGGCCAGTGAGGCCAAAGCATTTAGGTTAACTTGATTCGTCACATAACTCATAAATGGTCATTTAGGATTGGAATCAGCCAGTTGGACTCCAGAGCCTTATATGAAGAGTTCAGTCAAGATTTGCTGAATAAATAAAGAAAATATAAACAAATGAATGTGTGGCAATATCCACAGAAGCACTGCATTTTAGAGTGAAAGGAAATGTAGAGACCATTTATTCCAAACTCTGATTTTGTTGCTGGGAAAACTGAGGGTCTAAGCAGCAAAATGAATGGTGGTAAATGATATAGCTAGTGGGAGCCCTGGTGTGGAGCAGAAGGCCTGGGTCAGAATACAGACACCTACCACCAGTCTGAGCAAGTCACTTAGCTTCTTTCTCCCTCAGTTTCTTCATCTGTTAAATGGGGCTGGTAATAGAATTCTTCTCACTATTTTATTGTTAAAATCAAATAAGATAATATAAATCTCTTAGAATAGTGCCTTGCATGTAACAATGCTCTTTAAATGCTACCTATTGTTACCGATAGAATTATAGTGCTTGGGACTGACAACAGTCTTTGAAATAATAAACTCAACTCTAATTTTATCAAAGAGGAAACTGGAGTTTAGTTTCATATTTCATTCCAGGGCTGGAATTACTAGAATTTGATTATTTTAAAAGAAACATGGCAACCTCCTCATTCAATGCCTTCACTTAGTAAACGAGAAAGCTGTAGTCCAAGGACTCAGATGACTTGCCAAGATCTCTGCCACATCAGAGCACAGCTGGAAGTGGACTTGGGTCTCCTGACTTCAGCTACACTACCACAGGCCCATCAGTCAGCCTGCTTCACAACACCTGCTTGTCCCAGGCTCTCAGCTAGGAACAGAGAGTCCAACTATCTGTGACTTAAACTCAGTAGAAACATTCCATGCTGGAGCTCAAATTCAAGGCAAGCAGGTCCATCAAGATCCAGTTCTTTCATATGACAGTTGGGTAGAATTACAGAATCGTATTGCAACCAGGGATTTGTGAGATCCATCCTGGAAGATGGCAGAACGCCCCCCACAAGGCTGTTTGGTAAGCACATAAATCAGCATTGGGGTGGCACACCACCCAAGGTCTATACTGGCCTGCACTCGGCAATCAACACCAATCTTCTCTGGCACGTCAGTGTTTTTTTTTTTTATCCTCCCCTGAACATCAGGCACTTCTGGAAATGCTGATGCCCAATCCTCAGCCCAGATAAACTCTAACAGAATCTTTAGAGGTGGGGCCAGGCACCAGTATTTTGTTTAAAGGCCCCTAAGTGAATCTAATGTGCCATGAGACAAGAGAAACGTCTTCTACCCAAACTGGCAGCAACGCCTGGGTATTTGTTGGAAATCGAAATTCTATGTTTGGTAATCTCTGTTATTTTCTCTCATGGCACTCTACTACTAGTTTCCAGAACATTCAGCAAGACATAAAATTATTTATTTATTCGCTTAATGTCCTTTGCCTGCCCAGTCCTCAGATGGTAGGCTTCATGACTATGGCTGTTGTGTTACTCAGAGCACCATGTCTGTCAGAAAGTAGATGCTCAGTGAATATATTCAATGAATGAATGCATGCATGAATACTAGGTATATATAGGCAAGGCAGATATATTATCATATTTTCCATTTTTCAGAATTCATTCATTTCTGTGGCCTTATGAAGAGAGACTATAAGCATATGTAATACATGGTTTATCTTCCCCCCAAATAAGGAAGTTTAGCTCAATGTAGTAAGTAACTGTAATTTTTTTTTCACAATCACCAGAATAAGAAAAAGAAAAAAAAAGTAAGCAGATAATGGCAAGAGAAAAAGCCAATGAAACAACTTCAGCCAAAAGAGTAGCTTTGCCTAAAATACTACTACTTCTTTAGGTCAAGTCCTTAAATATTTATTGAATGAAGACTTGGGGATGGGGCTGGGATTGTAGTTCAGTGGTAGAGTGTTTGCCTGGCATGTGTGAGGTACTGGGTTCGATCCTCAGCACCACATAAATATAAATAAAATAAAGATATTTGCATCCATCTACAACTAATATATATATATATATGCATATATATATTTAAAAAAAGATTGGGGGAGCTCAGAATATTAATGGGCCCTTTGTGAGAAATAATGACATTTAAGACAAGGTTCACGGCCTTAAGTTTATTAGGAAACAGCTCATGGACATAGAATTCTAAGAAGGATACCATAAGTAGGTTGTGAGGTGTAATTTCTAACAGGTAGGTCTGTTGGATGCTTACATATGTGAGTGCTGGTCAGATTGGTTGTCCTAATTTAGATTCAGGGAAACGCAAGGAAGAGATTGTGGAGGGAGAATGCATTATGACGTGGCATAATCAAGTGGGTCTTTGGGAAAAAGGAAGAGGTCTGGGACTCAGAAATACTTTTGACTCAACTAAGCTTTTGGAAGTTGATGCAGTCAACATTTTCCTCTAGTCCTGGTGTGGAGAACAGCCCTAATCTATGAAGTCAAGACAAACTTTGTTCTTGGATATGATTTGGGGGTTCAAATGAGGAGACACAATTGTCTCTGTGAGCTATAAATACAGCTTTGCTGACAGAGGCCAACTGGCTCTTTTCATAGACATCTTCCCTTGTAAAAGGAATTCTAAGGTGCCAGCAACTGGGGTGTTACATTCAATAAAAAAATCCATGTTCCAAAACTTGGTGTGCTAGTGGCCATATGCTGTAGTCATTAAACCAGACTAGCTGGATGCAAATCTCAGTTTTTACCATTTAATAGCTGTGTGACCTTGGCTAAATTATATAACCTCCCTTTGCCTCTGTTTCCCTCTCTGAAAAATGGGGCTCACAATAATAATACCTCACTTGTACTCTTATTGCTTTGAAGATAAGGGATGTAATTTTATGTCGTTTCATAAGAAATACTACAGAAGGGTTAGCAATCATTATCTAGAAGCCTGACCTTATCTTAGGCTCATGAGATCTGCTGTGACCATGTTTGCTTAGTCAAAGACCACCTAAAATAACCTGTCTGCTCAGGACAGGGTAGCAGATGCCCCAGGACAACATAACCTTATGCCTTGGGGCAAGGTCATGCAGTGACCTCAGTGGCAGAATATAAAATATCCCAAATAAAGACAGTCCAAATGAGCTGAAGTAGGACCCTGTAACCAGGAATTTCTGGGGTTTCCTAGTACTGCTACCTGGGAATTAGCTCAGGTGATTAGAGCATTGTGTTTAGGAGGAAAAGTTTACAGAGTTCTTTCCACTTTGAATCAGGTGATGTCCTCCTGTGTCATGGCAACAGTGATATCTGGGGCCAACAGATTATCCCTTTAAACGTCTACACCACATGTACCATGCAGGACTGGAAGAAAGTATAGTGGGAATGGCTTGTCACGACCCATCTCTGCTTCTAGAACCATAACTTGAAGCACATGCTAAGCAGCTCTGTAACCACATCACAAATCCTCACAGAAGGCACTAACACAAGCATCATATAGGAAAGCCAGGTTTGATAGGAAAAGCAGTACAAATGATGTAGCTCTCTTGTGGAAGTCACTGTGACATGAATAACTATGTTCGCTATTCATTAGAGACCAGAGTTAAACTATGGCAAAGCTATCTTAGCATCTCATTCAGGAGGTTGGTTTGAATCACTGAGGTTCCATAGGGGGTTTGATTCAAGGTGGCCTCATTTGTAAGTCTCAAGGCCAAGAAGTGGAGGTGGTAAAATCCTTGTCTAATCTTGCCTAATCCACAGGCAGCTCCTAGTAGGCTGCTTCCTCTCTAATCCAGTCTCCATCCTGGCAGTGGTGTGGGCAGCTCCCAGCAGAGTGTGGCCAGGGAGGATGGAGAGGCAACAGCGCCCAGCAGTGTGGCGCTTCCAGACTTCCCTCGTCTGTAGGAATATGGAAATTGGAGTAACTAATTTTTTAAGACCTTTTCCACTTCTAGAATTTGAATCGAGATTATCTTTGATAGGAGCAATTTAGATGTAACTTGTCTGATTCTTGAGCAGAACAAACAGCTGCCACCCAGGATACCACAAAGACTCTCCTTACGCTATCACATTCCTGAAATGTGACCATTATAAATACATCCTTTTGGGCTTCTAAGGGTTTTAAATTCTCCAGAGTCTTCTATTAAAGGCAGGCAACTCTGAGAAAAAGGTCAGCCCTTACTAGTTCTCACCTTATAGGAGGACCAACTGGTCAGATGATTTTCCAAATACAATGAGGTGAACGTAGAGGAATGGAACACTGGATGGGATGGAGTGAATTCCACTGTACCCCAAAGTAATGACCATTCACACCTATAAATCCCACCCTAATCTGGGTATTAACACATGCTTGGTACCTTAAAAAATTTTTTTTTGGCAGTTCTGGGGATTGAACCCAGGGCCTTGCATGTGCTAGGCAAGCTCTTTACCATCAAGCTACATCCCCAGCCCTTTTCAAATGTTAAGACAAGGTCTTGCTAAATTGCTGAGGCTGGCCTTGAAATTGTGATCCTCCTGCCTCAGCCTCTAGAGTACCTGGGATTATAGGAATGTGCCACCATGCCTGGCCTAAATACTGTTTGTAGAAGGAAAAAAGAAGAAGAAGAAGAAAATCAGTATGAATGGATGAACAAATAAAACTGATTCTTGAGAGCACTTCCCAAATCTGAACTGGTCACTATGTATACCAGGGCACCTTTGGAACTTAGGTCCCAGGTGCTAAAATCAAGTTCTCCAGTGGCAATGTCCAGCCTTGCTCTGACTTCCCTCAGGTTGGAGAGGTCCTGAGCTGTCACTGAGGATCATTCCAGGGTTGAGGCTGCCTGGCTGCTGTGATGCTGAGCCCTGCACCAGTTCTAGGCCTTACACTTTTTTTAAGTACTTGATTTAAATGAAGAAAGAAATTGGCTTATATTTTTAGCAGCTCCTGCTACTAAAACTCATTTGACAAAAGTGCCAAAGGGACAGTTAAGTCTGAGTATGATTTTTTTTTTTCCCATGGAGGAGGAGGAGGGTATAATTTATCTGAAAATGACTGGTACTTTCCTGGCCTGGGGACATTATTCTACCTGCTCTTTCTCTTGCTCCCTCTCTCTCTTTTTTTAAAAGACATACTCTTTTTTTTTTTTCTCATCAAATTTCAAACTTGAGATATTTATTGTCCTTCGCTTTAGTTTTCAAGCCCTAATGCAACCACAGAAAAGGGAAAGGTGTGCAATTTCAGTCATAAACTCCACAATCTTCAATTACACTTTGGAATTAGAGACATCTCATTTAACCGGGGAGACCAAAGCCCCCCTGTGATGCAAGTTCAATGCAGTTGAAGTATGACATTAAGCTCAACTGGAAAACTATATTAATGTGGTGTCTACATGTACTGGGTACCATAGTCAAAATGAATGATTTTAGTGTGTCCCAAGCCCTCTTCCCAAATGTCTCTATTACTGACTTTCCTTAATATCTGAGACCCCTTCTTTGATAGCTTTGAAGTGAATTCCTTTTTGTTGTTGTTGAGGGTAAAGGCATTAGTCTATCAGAAGAATCTGCTGAAATATATGAAAGGCACATGCTAACTCAATCCACTTGTGACAAAAATGCCTTCAAATGATGTATTAACCTGTAGAAATGGAGTGTGGAGAGAATGGGAGCTTTGAAGGGTTAAGGGCCTGTAAGAAAATGTGTGGACTCTATAGAGTCCAAAATTGACCTATTTGCTCATTTGCTCCTTGGAAGTTTTCCCCCAGAAATGCAAATTTATGAAAGGTGGCTATCTTCCCAGATGACAGTCTGAAAAATATGCTTTAAGCATGATGTACCTGAAGTATAATCCTCAAGGGTATCCCTGAATCACCCTCATGACGGGGTGGCCAGTGGAAACTGTTCAGAGGACTGGGTGGGAGGCCAACAGTCCATCTTATGGCTGCACTGATGTGAGGATTTGTGGAGCTGCCTCCAGAGGGGTCTTCTGAGGAATTTGGGTCCAGGGAAGAGCTGCCTATGCTGGTCCCTGGGAGCAGGCCAGCTTCATCTCTGGATTCTTGCTCCCCATGACTACCTATCATTGCTGCTTCTAGTCAGCATTCCTGATGACTCCTTTATAGTCAGAAAGCCAACATGGCTACTCTAATGCTATATATGTTTTATAAACCACCAGATAATAGTCTTTCATTCATGTTTGCAATCTGTGTTGGTCAGCTTTTCATCACTGTGACCAAAATACCCGAAGAGAACAAATTAGAGGAAGAAAAGTTTATTTGGGGCTCATGGTGGACCAACTCCATTTCTCTGGGCCCAAGGTGAGGCAGAACATCATGACAGAAGAGCATGAAGTAGTCATTCAGCTCATGCCAAACAGGAAGCAGAGAGAAAGCATGCATGCATGTAAGAAGTCAGGAACAAGATATATAATCCCCAAGGACATGCCTCCAGTGACCCACTTCCTCTAGCCATATCCCACATGCCTACAGTTTTCACAAAGTAATCCATTCAAATTATTAATCCATCGAATGGATTAATCCACTGGTTAGTCTCTTATAATCATTTCACCACTGAACACTCCTGCATTGACTAACATGAGTGTTTTTAGGGGGCACCTCAGATCCAAACCATAACACAATCCCTAGTACAGTGGCTGGCATGTATAAGGTGCTCAGTTAGTACTGGATGAAGTAAGAAAGGTTCATGTACATTTGAGAGAAAAACTAGTACCAATGATGTGGTAGAGGTGATGAACCCAGGGCCAGGGGTTTTGGCATAAAAGGAGTGGAGAGAACAAACTGCCTAAAGAAGGTATGAAGCAGGGGAGGGGATGACAGGTGATGATGGCCATGGAGGAGTGTGATGTGTGGGAAGCAGGGAGCATGGCTAGAGGGAGGTCCAGAGTCAGGAGAAGCAGAGCCCTTCCTTACCACCTTGGCCATCACTCCAGACCTGGGGTGATCTATTTCCTTCCAGCATTCCCGGGCAGCTGATGACAGAGGCGCACTTGGAGTGCAGAGGCCACCCTCTCTGGATGGCCTGCAGAGCAAATGGGTGCACTACCTCTCCTGGCCCAGACTCAGGGGCTGTGGTCCCTCAAAGAGAAAGCTCCCGGGAGGCACAGGGGCAGAAAGCATCCAGGAAGGTCTATCATACAAAACCTTAGGAATAAAATGATAAAAGTGAACCAAAGATCTTGGCTCAAAACTTCTCTGAGGACCACCACTGTACATTCTCCTTCCCTCTTTTCTTCCTGATTCCCATTGATTTTGATTTTTTCTCATGTTCAGACAGTATTTGCCACCAGTAGTTCCTCTAGTATCTCTTTCACCTGTGGAAAGGTGCAAAATTCATTTGCATCCATTATGGTCTCAGGGCAACTCATTTACTTTCATCTTGCAATATCCAAAGGATTACTCATTTACTTAGATCACTGAAGGATTTCCAGAGTCCTACAAACAGGAGGGAGATTTCATTCCTCTGTTGCAATGAGGTTCAGCCTCATCTTTGCTCACCTGGATTATTGCTAGTCTGGAGATGGAAGATGCCTCAACAGAGTCTTATTGTAGGAAGCCCTTTGCATCTCCTGGCATTTATACCTTAGGGTTGGTGGAACTCAGTGGGTCACCACTTGCTGAGGGGGCTCCTAGAATCTCTCCTCCATGGACACAGAGGAATGACCATACTAACTTCCACCTCTGCATGGGCCCAGATTCTGCTAGCGAAATAGTGGTCCTGCCACGTCTCCAGCTAAGTCTCATAGGAACCCTACAATAATGAGAGAGAAACCTCACACATCTGGAGGCCTCCAAGTGTGACTCCTTCCAGAGTCATCCATTCCTTAAATGGCACAAGCTTGCCAGGATAGCACATGGAAAGAGCTGGTCAGTTCTTCCATGAGCCATCATCATTTTATAGAGCTATCAACTGAAAGTTAGGGCCTGGCCCCTTGAGGCTCCTACCAAGAGATGAGAGAAACCTCACAGAGGACCAAAGTGTTCCTGAAGGAAAGGAGAGTGCTGGTGATAGACTCTTGCTTGTGTTTATTTATTAATTAATTCAGTAGACACACGATTCACAACACTAGAAGACAATTAACATATTGCTTCATACTAGTTAATGTCTCCCTATTCTATATAGGCTTCTCAAAGTTGGGACCTAGGCCTTACACAGATAGGCACTGGGCCTGGCACACAGTAGGAGCACAACAAGTAGTTATTAAATAAATGAATGAGTGAACAAATAAGTTTAAAAATATCCCACCGGACACATGACTTTGTGTTAGAACTCACTGCAAGGTGAAGAGTCACACCATTTGTATTATACTTTTACAGAAAATATCTACTTCCATCAATACCATCATACATCTTTAAAGTAACATTTTTGGCTTTATTCTTTAAAAAAAGAAATACATTTGTATAATTTATAAATGTAATCGTTTTTTTACATTAAAATAGGAGAAGCTGTTTGTTTAGAAAATATGGAAAATATAGGCCATTTTTAAGGGCAAAACAAATACCTGTCCATAATCCCACTAACTATTCCTTTTTAGAGGATTTCCTTCTAGTCTTTTTTTTCTTAACTAGAAATTCACAAAAATGGAATCATGCTGTATGTGCAATTTGAGATCTTGATTTTTCCATTTAACATTGTATCATGAGTATTTTACCGTATCATTAAATACTTTGAAAATGTTACACTTAATGGCTGTATAATGTTATATTATAGCTCTTCAGTTCTTAACTAATGCAGATTTATTGTCCTTAATAATCCCCTGAATCACTGCACAATTAGAATTGTTCCCAGGCTTCTGTGACTGTCTCAGTGGCTGATGCAGACTGAAAACCTTTATGAAGAGACGAAGACTTCAAGGCAAGTGAAGCTGAGGCCAGTGTGGCTGAGTCTCATCTCAGCTTTTCCCTCCTCAGAGCTCCTAATTCATACGAGCATACTAATGCCTTTGGAATGTTTATTCTCTTCAAGTTGGAAGCTCCAGGGTACACAAGAAAACAGGCACAGAATGTGATGAGAAACACATGGCAAGTGTCTAGTTGATTCACGAAATACTCCAGATTTACTTGGGCATGAGGGACCACACCTCAGTTTAATAGAACAGGAATATAGCAGTTGTCTACAGCAATGTAATTTTGCTAAAAATGTGTGTGTGTGTGTGTGTGTGTGTGTGTGTGTGTCCCCATCAAGAAGAGAAACAATAATGCAAAGTAGACACAGGGTCATGCGTTTGTACAGTCAGCATCCACGAAGGGACGGGCCTCTGTCAAGGATGAGAAGCATTACATAAGCTGTGTGTTGGCTGTTGTCTAATGAATGGCTGATTTCAGAACACTGCCACATTCTCTTTCACCCCCTAGTCTCATCCTACCCCAATCCAATCTTTGCCTTGAAGCTACAGCATTTGACAAGGTGGATCTGAATCTCTGGTAGTTTTTTTTTAACATGGGGAGCCCACTCCAGCACTGCCAAAGTAAAGGCCCAACGGCCCATCTGACAGGGCAGAGCTGGTTGCCCCCACGCCTCAGTGGTCATACCAGCATCCACTGGTTCATTTTTTCTTGACATGTCAGCTTGAGAGCTGATATTGCCTTTTAACAGCACAGCGCACACAAAGGACTCTTTCCCTGAAAACTGTTTCTGGGCTGCTAATTGGCAGGGCTGAGGCATGTCCTCTAGTCTGCCCTATAGAGGAGTTTTTATCTCTGATAATATTAAATACACTTGTCCCCACCTCATTTGGGTATTTATAAAGGAAGGATAAAGATACCCCAACCCTCCAGATGAACCTGTCTCAAGTACTTTTTCATCATATCATTGCATCACCCTCAAACTCAAAACCATTCTGGCAATCTATTAGAAAGACCTGAGTCTCCATGCCTGGCCATAATGGTATGTTCCAATCAATTGTGGGGTGTCATGAAAAATATTTATGGTTAATACTTTTAAAAATAAGCTAGCAGGGCTCAAGTTTGTCTCTATAAAAATGCCACTCTCAGATACATCTCTTGAATTGGGAAAAGAGTGATGTTGCTATTTGCAGAGCTAGTATTATTGATTCAGCACCAATATCTCACCTATGCCTGTCAATTTTTGTGAACACTCTTCTCTTCCACCAACAAAAACAACCGTGTTATTGCAGACACAGCTTGTTATGGTCCAATAGCTATTTTCCCCTTCTTCAGAGGAAAACAACATTGGCTGGGTACCCAGAATAAAGGCTATATTTTCCAGCCTCCCTTGCAGCTAGGTATGACCATGTGACTGAGTTCTAGCAAATAGGATGTAATGATAAAGTGAAGCATACAACTTTCAGATGGGGCCCTAGGACTTAGATGACAATTTACTCTCAACCCCTTCAGTTTATCAGGGATTTTTTCTGGTTTTAGCACTGAAAGTCCAGTGTCCTGGGAATCCCATAGACCTACACAAAAATGGGATGGTTTTCACCTACTTCTCAACTTGCTTCTTTCCTTAGCCTATCTTCTGGAATATGGACAAGATGGTGAGCCATGTTGGACACACAGATGAGGGCAAACTCCAGGAATGACAGAAGGGATCAGCCATGCCAGCTGCATGTAGCATGAGTGCCACACCAGCTCACATCCTTATGTGAAAGTTAAATCAACTTCTTTCTTGTTGAAGGTACAACTTTTGAGGTTTCTAGCACACTCTGCAATACCTGTACCCTAACTAATGTGTCTAATTTTCTTGATTGACCTTTCTGATGAGAAAAAAAAATGGAGGTGGTGGTGGTAAGGGGAAGCTAATTCATTACAATTTAAATATGCCAGGGGCACATCATTCCTGAGCACAACACCTATCTCATTTTATTGAGGAACAAAGTCATGGATTAAAGTCCTTACCTGGCATTTCTCCTCCCTTCCTTCTTTAGCCTGTCCCATCTCCTGCCATTCAGCCTTATGTTCGCAACTTCTTCTTGCTAACTCCTGCTGAAGCCTGCTGGGTCTTTTCTATCTGTGTCCCTTGGCTCTATAGTTATGGGTCCCTTTTACCTTCTCTTCAGCAATCCAAACCCATCAAGCCCTGCCTCTTTTACCACTTTTGATTAGCGTGATTTGTCCTTGAATCTGGCAACATCTGTATACATCTGATATTTAATCACAGACATCTCTGTACTGCCTTTATCCTGTGTATAAGACTTGTATCTCTGGGAAGAGTCTAAGATCCAAGGAGCAGGGTGGTTGAGAGAACATGGCATAGGATTTAGAAGGTTCAACACATGCTGCTTGGGTGATCTTAAGCTTCCGTTTCCTCGTTTACGAAGTGGCAGTGATTCTAACATCTCCATGCACTGTTGTAAGAATGAGATCCCACCAGAGTACACCCCACCATCAAGAGGCAGAGCCTTGAAAGGGAATCTGCCCTTTCTTTAACTTTCCACCAGAGAGCCCCAGCACACTCACCCTAGTTCCACGGACACAAGGAAAGATAGCTCCATGAGTCTTTGTAGAAATGGTAAATGAGGCAATAAAAGGTAAAAACAATAGTTCATCAAATATTATGAATTTGCAATGAATAAGGCTCTGCCTGGACAGCCTTCAATGCAAACAGCGCGAAAGAGTGAGCATCTATCAAACAAATTTGAGGCCCAAGTTTTCATTTGTGAGTAGTTTCAAGAGCTGACATACTAATTAGCTAATGGCCATCAAATTTGTCAATAATGCTGAAAATCCAAGGTTTGTCCCTAGGAACAGTGCCACCACCCTCTCAGTCTCAGCTCTGCATGTGCCGCACTTTGACGTGAATGTGGACACAAATCACCATGGCTCCAGATACACATAATGCCAGGAAAGAAATGCCTTCAAGTCAACAGGCTGCAAAGGAGTTGCTATTTCAGGTGCTCCACAGTTTAGCAAACTACCAAGGTGATGGCATTAAGCTTAAGACTGCCTATTAGGGGAATGGTAAATGTAATTAATGGAGGCCCTGAAGCAAACATCAATTGAAAGACAAAAATCACCGTGAAGCCCGAGGGGAAGAACAGAGGTGCAGATTTACGCAACAGACCAGGCAACTGGCCCTGCCCCACCCACAGATGAAGACCTCCTTAGACCACCTGCTCATTTGTTGAGGGCACCCCAAGGAGTGGCAGAGCTTCTCAGATACAGGCAGCCCTTGGCAGTGCTGTGAGCTGCGCACACCCAGAGCCTCCAGGTCCTCTTTCTTGCTCCCCCTAGGGATGGGCTATGTTCCCTCAGCACCCTCATCCTTGCAGGATTCTTTTCCACCAAAAGAGTTCCCTGTCCTCAGAATAGGAGCCAACATGCTCAGCATCACTGAGCTATAAATAACTGGTAGTTACTTTTCCTAGAAACATTTAGAGCTTCAAAGTAACTGGAAGTCTTCAATCCAGGGAGTGGACTTATTGTGGAGATTGGGTGTCTGCACAGCTGGGTGGGAGTGGGACCGTGGAGGGAAAGAAGGCCCTTGTAACTACAGAGTGACATGGCTTGGCTTCTGTCTTCACTGTATCTGTACAAAGTGGGGCTGGAACACTGCATACAAATTGCTCTGATCAAATCGAGGGGCCCTAAAGGAGATCAGGCTTGGCTTAAAAGCTCTTGGGCTATGAGTTAATAAGAATTTTAATAAAAATGGAAAGTATAGCCCTGGGCCGTGGTACAGTATCTCTCCGGGTTGCTGGTGTTCTATCAGTCAATCATATAATCTTTAGGACGTTAGGCAAGTGGAGAGGGTGAGGGAAAATTGTGTGGGCCAAGGTTTCAAAAACAGAAACTGCAGAAACACCATCATCTCTCTGAGTAGCTTTCTAGGGCCAAGAGACAGATCTGAAAGCAAAGCCTCTCTCAAAGACAAGATATCAATGTGAACAGCCAGTGCCCGCTCTCCTCATCTCAGCAAGCAGTTTCCATACACATTTAACGGTCATGACAACCAATGATTTCCATCTGTGACCCTCACTATCCTACAGGTGAGGAGTCTGAGGATGATGAGGTGGGTGACCCCAGGTCTTTTGATTCCTGCCTCTGTCCAAACTCCTCAGTGTCTTGTTTATACATTTCCAGCTCCAATGATCTGTTGAGACACCAGGATGCTCTGCTTCAGATTATTATCCTCAGGTACAACCTAGTGGAAGCCTTATTGTGATCATTTGATTCACCTTTAAAGGTAGGAAAAATCGGGAATGCTTTCTTACTGCCAATGATTGGCATTGGGATAGAAACTCACCACCGATTGAAAAGCAAAGAGCTTCCCTGATATTTATGTGAAAGATTCAAGTTCTGTGATACCAGAGTTACAGATCAATACCCATTAATATTGTCCAGTTGCTTAATTACTTCATTACACTGACCCCTTTTAATATGTCCAGTAATGGGTATGTTTTTAATGATTAATCTTTGGTTACAATAGTTGATAGACAAAATTGCTTTTCATTTCTTTTTTTTGGTACTGGGGGTTGAACCTGGGGACACTTACCAACTGACCCACACTCCTGACCCTCTTTTTTTAAAAAATAAATATATTTTTTTTAAAATTTAAAGACAGGGTCTTGCTGAGTTACTTAAGGCCTTGATAAGTTGCTGAGGCTGGCTTTGAACATACAATCCTCCTGCCTCAGCCTCCTGAGCCGTTGGGAATCACAGGTGTGAACCACCATGCCTGGCTACATTTCTTTTCAAAGAGATGGCACTCAGCCGAAAATAGAGTCTACATGGCATATATTTGTTTGGCCAGCACATGCTGGTGTCAATGTAGTTGCTGCGAGCTGCACAGAGTGGCAGTGTGGCCTGAAACATCACTAAGGATTGGCACTGGCCCACACTGCTTTACATGTGAACTGAGAAAAGAGCCAAAACAGAAGAACTTCATTCTTGCCCCTCATTTTTAAAACACTCATAATGACAGAATGAGAAGAGATATGAAATATTATACTGGTTGTCCTCAGATACCCTGGCCATTCTTTCTTTACCAGCACCATAGGCTCCCCCCCTCCACCTCCCATGAAATGACAGTCCTCCAGGCGGCCTTGATCAGCAGGCCGAGAACCTCACATTCTACACTTGCCCTGGGCGCTACATAAATCCTCAACATCAATCTCTAGAGTGGAGCTGTCCCCTAGTTTTACAACCACCCTCCTTTGACCCCCTGAATATGTCTAACTACTTGTCCAGTGGGCTCTCCAGACATGCCATGTTCAGAATCAAACTGTTGGCTTTCGTGTTCAGCCTGCTGCCTCCTGGATTCTCCATCTCAGCTGGAGATACCCGCAGCCAACCCCAGCAGGAAAAATGGGAATCTCTTTGCAATCTGCCCTATCATTGTTCATGTTCATTAGTCACTGAGTCCTCAAAGGTTCATCTCCTACCATATTTCCCCATTACACCCCCTCTGTTCCTTCCCACCCCTACTGTCCTGGATCAAGCCCTCTCTAGTCTAAGACAACTGACTAACCCTGTGCACATTGCAGCTAGGGATGGTTCTGAAAGGTAAAATGGACCAGGGTCTTCCCTATTAAAAAACCCTTCAGTGGTTCCCTGCACGCATAGTCATGTACAAATTCCCCACCTTAACTTCTGAGGCCCTCTCTAATGTCGTCTTTTGGTCTTCTTCAAGGTTCTCTCTGGATGGAGATCAGGGAAAAAAGGGATGTGGCAGGATAGAGACCGATCTCGGGCCAGTGCTCCGTGTTCCTGCTTTGCCGTCTGGAGATGCTGTTAATGAAATCTCTCTTCCTTGTCTTTCCCTATATCCCTTATGGATTTGTCAATATATCACAGTAGGAAACTAAACTGAGTATGGAAAAGCACCAGTTCTGTTTGATTGAGGTGATTCCAGATGTGGGCTGGAGCTTGGTGAACACAAGCTCAGCACAGGTGGGGCTCTGATAATTATGGAGTGTTTAGGATGCACGTATATCAATCACTGCACGCTACATGCTGCCAACCCCACCCCTCTTTGCACACGTCAATACAGGCTTGGTAGCAGGTACTACAAGTTTAACATGTGAAAAACAAAAAGCAAGGCAATAGCTGCCTCCTTCCTTGCTTTCCAGGGGGAGCCTGTTGGGAGTGTGGAGACACACCCACTCCAAGTCATGTCTCGTGTTGGCCTGCAGCCTTGGTCTGGGTTTCCCTGGTGGCCACAGTGCCAGTGCACCAGTTACCCCTCTAAAGAGCTACTTGGGGGGCAGTCTTCATTGTCTCCATCTGCTCTGAAATCATCAAGGGCCCCACCAAATGAGTTAGCATCTGATCATCTCTTCTCATGATGCCAAAAACCTGGTGTTAGGGTATCGGCCAGCCAGACACGGACACCTCGTGCAGCCAGATTCTAATTTTCACATCCCCTCTCTAAAAGCCCAAGGCAGTTCCCGCCCCAGGGGGTTCCTCTCCTGAATCTTCCACCTGGGAAACAAAGCCTAACTGCTCAGGTTAGCACATCAAAAGAAGACCGCGACTGCTTATCTGTCCCGAGGATTTTAAAGTGACCAAGCCTTTTAAAGTGACCAATCCCTGGCTCGCCATGCGGTTTGTAGTGGGCTCTATAAAATCCCTCCCATGCGTCCCCTCTCCCTTCTCTTTCCTCTTTCCTTCGCCCGGGCGCCCACTCCCCTGAATAAAGGATTTTCTGGCTGCACGAGGTGTCCGTGTCTGGCTGGCCGATACCCTAACATTTGGATATTTGGAAACCTCTAGAAGCAAATGAGCTGTTTGCTTTGTATAAAGGAACTTCACATTGTGAAAGTGTAGCCTGAAGGATGGGAGCCGTCTTCTTCATCTTTGTGTCCTTGCTGCCAGCACAGGGGCTGGCAGAGAAAATGTCCCTGATGCTCAAGAAGGGGCCTTAGGGACAAATAACCTGGGGCACATACCGTGAGGTAAAGCAAAGCAGCCCCCTGAATCTTTCAGTTTGGATCCCAGGCTCTTCTCTGCATAGATACTCTGTTCTTACTGCCTGTGTTGTTCTCTGAGATCAGCACAGGCAGTGGGATAACCTGGGTTCCCTGACCTATTCATATTTAGATATTGTCTTCTCTCTCCCTACTTCCTAATGCCCCAGTCCACTTTATCGCCAACAGCCCTAGAACACAAACGCCATTTTAATCACTGCCTGCTCAGGCCTGACCCCTACTTGCTGGTTTAATCCTCCTACTTTGACCCCTCCTCCTACTTTGATCATTGCACTTGGGTTGACCCACACCTGGCCTGGGCTTTTTTGTGGTTTTACTCTACCTGTGCCAACACAGAACCAAACATCTGGAATGTAATGGGAAAAAGCTCTCCAGCTATTACTGGCCATCCACGTCTGGTCTTGCCCCATTGGTCAGGGTATGCCGTCCAAAAGGCAGCAGGTTCCTGATCCCAGCCCATAGGTATCTCTGTATAGGGTAGAAGTTGACCTGAAATCTCAGACCTAAAGGATTCTCTTTCTGGAAGTTTTCTCTAGAAAAGAAGAGGGGGAAAGCAGCAGTCAGATCACGCTGACCCTACTCTAGATACGAGGCTTAGTGCTCGTGGTTGTTGAAGCATGGCCAGCCACAGTTTCTCTCTGCTTTTTCACTTCCCGGGGAGCATGATTAAACCACAATTACTTAGTGTCTTCTGGCTCTAACTCAGTTCCCTAGAGAATTCTCTTCTCTTCCTTGCAAGGGAGCATTTTCCCTGGTCGTCTTTCAAAACATTCACTCAACACATACTTACTAGATGCTATGTGTCAGATGTCACAGGCATAGCATAGCCTACCCATAATGAACGTATGGACCAAGTCTGGATGACAATTGTATTAATGATCATGATGATTATAATTGCACATTTGTATTGACCCTTCATGTGCTTCAGTGAAAAATGTCTTTGCTTGTATTTTTCATTTAGTTTATCTAACCATTCTAAAAATACATATACATATAAGCTAAGTATCCTGTTTCTGAAATTCTTGGGAACAAAAGTGTTTTGGATTGTGGATTTATTTTTCAAATTTTGGAATATTTGTATATACATAATGAGATATCTTGGGCATGGTACCCAAGTCAAAATAAAATTCATTTGTTTTGTATATAGTTTATACACATAACCTGAAGTTAATTTTATATCATATTTTAAATAACTTTGTCTATTAAACAAAATTTCATGGTGTGGAATTTTCCACTTGTGGTCTCATGCCAGTGCTCAAAAAGTTTTAGATTTTGGAGCATTTTGGATTTCTGGATCAGGGTGTTCAATCTATAATTTTCCGGAAAAGTCAGAGACATTAAGTAACTTGTCCACAGCCACACAGCTCATAGATGCTGGAATCCAAACTTGAATACAGGTCTACATGAATTCACAGACCACATGCTTACTCACTGCATTGCATCATTGCACATCTGCATAGTACCTGTGGCAGCAGGGACACTGGGTCTGTAAAGGGAGTTTTTGACTCCAGAGAGCCTCATTCATTGTATTCTATGAGATTGGCAACTGTGAGTGCTCAGCTCTATAGGGTATAAGGTAAATGACTAAACCTGGAGTTGTGCGACACGGTGGCCCTGTCCTGAGGTGCTAGGAATATGGAAAGGAAAAAAAATCCCACATACGGCTAGCCACAGATGCCACAGTATCACCAGCAGTGTCTAATGTGGAGGCTGCCATCCAATAGGTTGTCTGAAATTTTTACTGCTTGCTTTATTAAGTGAAATTATTTAGAAAGATAAATGAGAGGGTGGATGCCCAGACTGGAAGAGATGAGCTATGGGTCAGGTCCCGTTGTGGTTAGCAGGCTGGGGCTGGGGCTGGGGTTGGGAAGAGTAGTCTTCCCCACAGGAAACCAGGCACAAGAGGCAGTCTGTACCCACAAGAAGGGGCTTAATGCATTCGTTCTGAGCTTGCTCTCAGTGGTAGACTGAGGACGACGGTCTGCAGCAGCAACTATAATTGGTTCTGGGGTGAACCCTATTCACTCCCTGAACTTGGGAGCCTTGGTTTCCTTCGACAGCCCAGCTCTGGAGCCTAGAGAGCCTGCTCACAGAGGTGGAGGCATGCCTTCCCATCGGTGCCTTGTGCTCTCATCCTGGCATCCCCAGCTTCTGACCCATAGGAGTCTGGAGCATTCCTGGTGGGACTGACGGCTTCACAGGGAGCTGGGTGAAGGAAAAATTTGCTTGGTTCTCAGGCAGGATTTGGTTCAGCTCTGTCTAGCTGCAGCACTTAGGTCTTTACACTTGATCTAGAAGGCTCTTGACCCTGGGATCAAAGCCAGAACACCTCGAATCCTGTCCCAGCTCTCATATGCAGTGACTTGGACCTGGGAACACTGGTTCTGTACTCCGAGCCTCAGAGTTCCCATGTGGACAAAGACCAAGAGGGTGAGAGATGTGTGCTCAGCTGCCTTTCCCCTCCAGAAAGAGGCTCTTCCTGGGTGCAGCCACTGCTAGGTGGGCTGCACAGAGGACAGAGTAAACTCTGCGTCAGCAAACACAACTTCTTACCCAGCCTCTCTCTTTCCACATCCCAGAAGTGGTAGGTTCAGAATTTGTCTTGCCATCAGGGGAGAATATGTTATCTCCATCTCTGCCTGCCTGGCAAGGCTACCGCCTGGCCTTGTGATCACTACCATGGAATCCTGATTAGCAGAAGCCCACTGGATGGTTTTTAAAAGCTGTTACCCACCGCACTCCATCCCCCCCTCAAAAAAAAAAAACCCAAAAAACAAAAACCAACATTGAGTTGGGTGTAGAGATAACCATCTCTGCTCTGTCACACCGCAGGAGAGGGAGGGGGCCAGAATACCACCTCCTTCCTCGACAACAATATCTTACGGAAGTCAGAGAAGCTTAGGCATCGAAAGTAAAAACATTCAACGCACTTACCAAATGCCAAGTGACTCTCCGTTAGCATTCGGCAGAGAGTCCAGGGAAAGAACTTTGTCTTGTTCTCCCTGCTCCACTCAATGGCTGACCCAGGTGGAGAAAGAGACTCCAGCATTTGAAGGCGGCTGTGAACCCCTCTGGAGCCCTGGGAAGCCGCAGGGTGGCCTCGCCCACCTCTCTGGCTCTGAAACCCTGAAAGATCTAGGGCTGAGTGATGCTGTGCTACTAAAGAGAAAGGAAGAGAGGAAGCAAAGCCACAAGCTGGATCGCTCCGTGGCCACCACAGCTGCTGCCACCGACCACGGGTCACCTGGCAGTGCCTGCTGGCAGTGGTTTCTGTCTCTCCCCATTTCAGTTGCTCTTTCTTTGCTTCCTCTTTCCCTCCTTCTCCTTCTTTCTTGGCGATTGTTTTGGTTCTGGAGAGGAAGGCACCTGCTCTTGCTTCTAACACTACAAAGGAAAGGAAGATTAAAAATACCACCGAGAAATACCCTATGGTGATTCTGGAGGTTAAAAGAGGAAAAATAAACTGGTTTTTCTGTCCCTTCTGGGAAAGATGCTTTCCTCGGAATGGGAGAGGGTTAGAAAGGATACACTCTACCAAGGCCACTACCAAGGCCACGAGTGGGCATTCTGCGGCCAACAACCCCCAGTGTCAGATCATTTCCTCCCTCATTCCCTGCTCCTCTGCTTTGTTTCACTCTGTTCTCTCTCCTTTCTCCATCCATTACTGTCTCAGCTCATTTCTACTGATGAGGAAAGTAGAAACCATCTATGGTATCAGATGTAAAACCATTTCAAACCCTCTTTTGGAGATAGCAGGATTCAGATGTGATAACCAATCAACCTGCCAAGAAGTGCCCTCAGGGTAATGGGACCTGAGTCCAGTGAGCCAGGAT
Source organism: Geosciurus inauris (assembly GCA_004024805.1). NCBI lineage: Eukaryota > Metazoa > Chordata > Mammalia > Rodentia > Sciuridae > Geosciurus > Geosciurus inauris. Next base: position 382,249 of record PVHX01000039.1, read on the forward strand.
GGTGGCCCTTCCCCAGGAGGGACAGTGGTGTTCCTCACACTTCAGCTTGGGTCAAAGTCATCACTGATGCATACTCAAAACATCTTTGGTCGCTCCTTCTTTCACCCCTAAGGTCTCCAAGCTGGGTGTCCAGCCATTCCTCCCTGGCCCTCTTCCCTTCTAAAGTTCACGAGTCTGTTTTTTCCATTCCATTCCCTGCACCACCTCCCTGGGCCCTCAGCCATGTAACCTGGGCACTGCTGACCCAGCCTCCTTGCCAACATTCCTTTTTTCTTCCGATGCTCCCCAAATTGATGACAGGTGAAGATTTCCCCAAACACCAATTTCTTTAATATCATCCCTGCCAGGACACCTCCACTGGCTGCAATAGGTTTCAGGATCTAGCCCAGATTCCTCATCTTGGCAGAGAGGAACTTCTACACTTTGACTCTAGCTTCCTTTTCTAGATGTTAACAATAATAGATCTTTTTAAAGCTACTGTTTATGGGCCACTTACTACACATTGGGCCCAGCAGTAAGCATCTTAAGCTGGTTCTCACAAGAGTCCTATGAAGTCCTGCACTTGCACCTCACAGACAAGAATGAGGCCCACGGAAATGATGTCACTATAAAGAAGATTGTATAGCCAGTCAGTGGTCAGTGGCGCACCCAGGTCTGATGGTGTCAAAAGCTACGTTCTCAGTCATCCCCCTCTACCGCCCCTTCTGTCTGAACAGGCATCTCAGGCTGCAGCTAACTGTGCAGCCATAGATCACCTCCTCCCAGCCTGCTATGGAGGATAGGCCTAGGAAGCCCTCAAAGCACATTAGTTGCAAATTCTCAGTCCTCAAAGTAGAAAACAGGGTGAGTTGAGAAGACACACAGGTGGGGAGTTTCTTGTGGATGGGTGGGTGGGCAGTGAGCCCAGGCCTGCTGCATCTGTGGGGCGATAGTGGGCTCAGGGCTTTGAGCTGGCTGCACTCATTGGCTGCCTCCTCCAGCAGCCTCTTTCTCTGTCCCCTCTCCTTATTCACCCCTGCATCCCTCATGAAGCTCCATTCCTGGGCTGAGTTCTCCAGATGCCCAAACCTAAGAGTACTCAGACCAGCAACTGGGTTCTGTTTCCTTCCATCTCCCTGATGTTCTGCTGTAGGAAGATGAAGGAGAAAGCAAACTCCCAGGGGCCGCTTCATGATCTTTCTTTTCCTTGCTGAGGACATGAAGATCCCAGAGGCCCCATGTTCCGAGGAAACACTTCATGGTCAGTCTCTTCCACTCTGACTTCGACAAATTCAAGAGGTAAGGCAGACTCCGATAAGGTAGGAGAGGCATCTTAGATATCAGAATGTCCACCCTCATTTTACAGATGAGGAAATTGGAGCCTGGAGAGAAATACTTGTTCAAGGTCATCCAGTGGGAGAGTGGGAGAGCTCAGGCAAGACCACGAGTCCTGTGTCCCAAGCACGGGGCTCTTCTCATCTCTCAGCAGCATTGCAGTGACAACCACACACATTAACTATCATATGTGTCATGGTTCCGTGTCCACTGGTTTCTCAATGGCCAGATGAGACACAAGAGCAACTCTTCCCACATCTTCTTTTAGTCATCGGTAGGAGTGAGGAACACGTGGCCAGCGAAGCCAGATACTAGGAGAGCTAAATAACATGTGAAAGGAAAGCCCAGGCTGAGCCAGAACAGGCACAACTGGGAGGCACAGACCTTCTGGCTGGGGAGGGAACGCTCTTCATTTTGGCAAAGTCCCTGAGAGTCTTGATTTCCTGGGGTCTCTGATATGCTCATCAGATTGAATTTTAAAACATACTCCAAGGGCTACACATCTCAGGAGAATGCACAAATCCCTTCCTCTGAGGGGCCAGTCATCTTTCCACAGCCCAACCCTGATACACCTGCTCTACTCAGGACATGCCAAACATAGCTCCCACTTTCACATCTTCAATGCTTCTTGTACTAGTCTCATGGCTGGGAACATTTTCTTCCTCTTTAACTGGCAAACTTGTACTTAAATTTGAAGATGATGTTTAAATGCCTGCTCCTTTTCATAGTCTTCCCTGGCCCTTTCCTGCTCTCCCTCGTCTGTCTTCCACAGAACTCTGTTCATTGCACCTCCTTGGCCCTTCCTGAGTTAAATTTTAAGCTATTTGTTCACATGTTTTCTCTCTATGGCTATATTGAGACTCTCTCAAGGACAGTAGCTCAGTCATATTCATCTTTGTATCCTGAGTAGCTAGCTCAGTTCTTGGAACATAGAGGGAACAAAGGGATAACCAGCTTAAACCAAAAAGAAACGCATCTGCTTAAGGAAAACTTTGCTCCAAATTCCCAAGTGGAACGGCCAGTGAAGGCTTGTTTTTTATCTAACTGTAGAGCAAAGGCCCCCAACCAGTCAGTTTCCATTATAGATAAATGATAAAGGATCACTTGACAAGCTGCTGCCAAGGAGCAAAGCTCTACACATGTCAAATGCACACTTATGAGTGTGCATGCACGCACACATACACACACACACACCCACCCACAGAAGCTGGAAAGGAGCTGTGCTCTAAGACAAGGTGCAGCAAAGAAGATAAGATCACTATGCTGCAAAAGAAGGTAAGCCACGTGATGATGTGGGTAACCCCAGCATAAGTGACACCCTCGGCAAGGCCCAGCTTCAATCTAACCACATCATCTTTTCATGAAACAGACATGAAAAAAGTACAAGTAAAACAATTACAAAAAAGGTGGTTTAATACCTTCTTGTCTTGATGGTATCAAAGCTACTGACTCCAGCACTACACTCGGGGAAGCAATTCTCTGAGATAAGGAGATGAACTATCTATTTAAGAGACTGTGCAGGAAGCCAAGGTAAGTGGGCAACACATAACGAAACGGTTTGTGGCCAATGAGCCATCTAAGCAAAAGAGTCCCTGGGTGGCCTCAGTTGTATAAGCGAAGGAAACTGAACCGACCCTTTCTCAAAGTGAAGATTTTGTGGGTGCCCGTGTGTGTGTGTGTGTGTGTGTGTGTGTGTGTGGTGTTCACTAAACATTATGGCTAAAGTGAAATTCACAGCTCCCCCAGCTGTGGCTGACACTGGTATAAAATGAAAAGGTTAAAAAGGTGAGACTAGTTGTCATGCAGCAGCTTGGAGTCCCTGCCCAGTGGCTCCACCTGCTGTGTGAAGGCTCACTGGCTGAGGGGCTGTCATTACATGGCACACATTTGACACCTCACTGACTGATCAGTATATCCCAGGAAAAGACTGGTTATCAGCACCCTGGTATTCTGGTATGGTTAGGCTGTTCCATTTCTGAGCCACGGACGACGGTATTTTCTCTCTGATGCTTTCCTCGTGCCTCATCCATGTTTTCGTGCAGTGTGACTTTCTCTATCAGTCTTCACCCCATATTTATTCCTCACACAATCTTTAGCTGATTCCTTAAGGTCCTCAGATCTAGAGTATGATAGCTGGGTTGTCCTCAGGAGGTGTAGATCCCAGACCTTACAGGCTCAAAGACATGCTGTCGAATCTCAGCTCTGGCATTAGTCAATGCTGTTTGATTATGGTTACAGCCCTGACCCTACACCTCAGCTGGGATTAACAGAAGCCATCTCTTAGTGAAGTCTGTTTCAGAAATAAGAAGTAATTCACATAAAGTATTTAGTGTATTCAGCATAAAGTCAGACATTACTACATGGAGTTATTATCGCCACCAGCGTTATCTGTTTCAACTCTCACAATTTTGTAAAGTGGATCCTGAGGTCTAGAGAGGTAAAGTGAGTTGTCCATAGCAAATGAGTCTTTGGTGATCCAGTAGCTATTGTCTCTGCTACACAATGACTAAACCAGAGATGGCAGTACTCCTAAGTGGCTGCATTTATGGGAGAGCTGAGGTCTCCGTGTTCCCAGGACAGACCTTGACCCAGTGTGCCACATTGGTGCTATATACTGTTACTTATCACTGCATAGTTTTTGTTTTGTTTTGTTTTTTTTTAACAACCAGTCCTTAAGTGCCTGGAAAGTAGGGACCTGGTGCTTGCTAAGTCTCTCTAAAGAGTATAGATAGCACTTCATAGAAACTGGATAAATATCTGTTAATCAGTTGATTTCAAAGATCATTGCTAATTTTCAAAGCAGCAGGTTTCTGTACTATGGCTGCTTCTCCCCCACACTTTCTTGACCCTATAATTTGGGAAAATGCATCCAGAAAGGACATGTGCTAATGTGTTATCTGAGGGAAACATTCCATTCCTTTGTGGAATGCAGATCTAGATTGCTCCAGCTTGTGGGAACACTAATTAGAGCCACTGGTAATTTGACTGATGCTCTAATGCCCAAAGGCCCTCACAGAAGGCACCTTTGTGAAGGAAGCTTTTGTTACTATATATCAAAATGGTCAAGCTGCCTTTTGATGGGGCTGCTCATACACCTAGCCTGGGTTGAGATGCCCACTCACAGAATGTAGCAACCAAAGGAAACGCTGTGCCAGCCTTTCTCCTAGAAGCTGTGAGCCTAGAGTGTGCTGCATATTGCTGGCTCTAAACAGGCTATTCTAACAAACAATGTGTTATTTTTATTGTCTTGTGCAGTATTGAATAGCTTCTCATAAGCTAGCCTTTATGCAACCTACCATGACCTAAATGTTTAATTCAGATCTTTATTTTCTGTTTCATAAGCCCTTTTAATATCACTGTAAAAATCTAAATGGATGTACATGATGTTCTCTTGGTTCTGAGCTTTTGGGACTGGATTTTTGTGGTTAATATCAGGGTCACAGCAAGAGCTCACAAAAGCATGTGCATAACTTGGAAGTGCATGGGATCTACTTCTTACCTTAGCAACAGAGATTCTCTCATTGTTTTGTGGAATTTTTCTAGTTTTTGACCTCTACCCTTGATTTCAGTTATACTGGTATAATGAGTTGAATAAATGGCTCTGCCTCTAAAGAAATGGAAAAAGTCTGGCTTTGGCTAAAACTCCCATAGGAAAATAAAGATGTGAAGTGTAAGCACAGAGGTGATCTTAAACATCCATTAAGTGGACAGAGACAGGATGTTTCTTGGGTGTTCCAGCCAAGCAAAGGTCCAGTAGGGTCTGGAATTGAGCCTTGTTAGCCCCACCAGCAACACATTCCTTTCTAGAATCTCCTAGTTCCCATTCTACTTCCTGTGACTTAACTCAGAGCCTCCAAAGATGGGAGTAGCTAATGGGAGTGACAGGTGGCCCATATTCTTTTGACACCCTCATATTGACTATTTTTCTCAAGAACTTCCTGAATAGACTCTTTATAGGACTCTGAGAACAGTGTCCAGTCATGTACTCCCCAAAATGGCAGCCACCAACCACATGTGGCAATTGAGCAAATGATGAAATCTAGCTAATCCCAATTGTAATGTGCTTTAGGCATGAGACATATGCTGGGTGTAGATGATGTGGCACTAAACAAAAAAGAGGTAAAATAAGTCATAAAAAGATTTTTATATTGAATATACACTGAAATGAAAATACTTCAGACATATTGAGCTGTAATATTTCATTAAGATTAATTTCACCTGTTTCTTTTCACTTTTAAAATGTGGCTACGGGAACATTTAAAAATGACAAATGCAGCTTACATATTTCTACAGACAGTACTGATTTAGACAGTTACAAGAGGAATAGTTTCTACTCAGGTATGGATTAGCCCAGCAGAAACGCAACTCTGGAATCCTTTGCCCTCTTCCCATCACCACCTGAATGAAATCAATGCTGCTTCTCTGACCCCTAGTGCTGAGATGTCCGGGTCCTGTCCCCCCAGCCCCTCTGCTCACTTCACACATGCTACCATCTTCCTCAGAAGCTCCAGGCTTGTGTCAAGCCCAGGATCTTTGCAGGTTATTCCCCTCATTTGGGTCTCACAGACATCAACTTCGCTGAGAGGCAGCTCCTGTGGTAGGCAGAATAATGCACCCCCCTCCCCCCAAAAGATATCTACCTCCCAATCCCTGGATATGCTGCCTTATGTGGCAAAAGAGACTTTCTAAATACAATTAAGTACTTTTGAGATGGGGATATTATCCTGGATTATCTAAGCCCACTTGGGCTATCATATCTCCTGTGATCACAAGAGTCCTTACAAGGACAAAAGAGGGAGATAGGAAAATCAGAGCCAGCGGAAAAGATGGAATGACAGAAGCAGAGTTTGGAGCGATGCAGAGCCATAAACCAAGGAAGGCAACTGACCTCCAGAAGCTACGAAAGGCAAAGAGAGGGAATCCTCCCTAGAGCCTTTGGGACTTTAAGGAGCAACGGTCTACCAGGTCATTTTAGACTTCTGACCTCAAGCAATATAAGATAATAAATTTGGTATGGTTCTAAGCCAAAACACCTGGGGCAATTTGTTAGATCAACAATAGGAAAATAAGACATCTCCCAGTTGGAGACTACACCACTCAATTCCCAGTTCCTCTATTCTAGCCTTCTAGGTAAGTCTTTCTGAATCTTTTACTCCTACCACACAGCATCTAATTAGATATTTGCTTATTTACTGTCTCTCCTGACCAGAATGTGAGCTTCCTGAGGGCAAAGACCTCCCATAGCCTGTGTACCCATAGGCACTCTGCTTTTGAATTAGTACCTGACACATTGTAAATGTTCATTAGTATGAATAAATGGTTGAATGAGTGGATGGATAGATGAAAATTGGTTATTTGAAAGATTTACTTTCAAGCAGTTGAATATTGGCTGCAAACTTTTAGAGGAAAGGTATACTCCTTTCCTTACTATATACAAGGTACCACGATGCTGCAGCTGAGATAAAAATAATTTAATGATCTTCTTGGAGTCACTGTAGAGAGGCAAGCATGAGTACATGATTAAATGATGGCCAAAGTGGGTTGTTAAGTTGTTGGGGCAATGGTATGGGCAGTGATGTGCTGGCAAATCAGCTCTCAAAATAGCAAGAGCAAAGGCCTTATTTGTAGTGTTTGAAAATTTCTTGTTAAAAATTCTCCTACTATGATTGATTTCAAGATACCATTGTGATGTTTCTGAATGTGGAGTTGGCAAAAGATACACACAAGAGGGTTCTCATTGAGAAAGTGGGATTTTTGGCTGGACCTAGGCGAACAGGCAGGTATAGACAGCGTACAGAGGTGGAAGAAGCCCACTGCACACAAAGGCAAGAATCTCTTCAGGGCTGGAAAGTGAGGTCTCAATGATCCTTGTAACCCCAGTGGGTTTCTTGTCCTTGACACAGAAATAAGCCACTACCCTGAAGTCAACATGAAGGGGGTTGCCTGAAGAGATGCAGAAGCAGAAAACCTGAGGATAAAAACTTGATAACTTGCCATGAAGATCCTGATAATTTTCTAGCCCAGCTCTCATTTTAACTAGCCAGAGTCATGGCTAAAAATGGAGGCTAGCGAAGCCCAGAGAGGAGCCGTGAACAGTCTGTATTCATTAAGCTGTCACAGGACACCCTGGCCTGAGTCCAGGCTGATGCCCTCACTCATTCTGCTTCTCAAACATTTAGGATGGGTACAACATGCAGCTTCCCAACAAGCCCATTATAAAGATGAGCCAGAGGTGAACTTGGAACAACCCTCTTTGGGCTAGTTCTTAAAATATCTCTTCCTCACATTCCTATCCTCATCCACGAGTCATTCCAATAATTAGTAAACCTGGGAGATTTAATCCTGAGTGGTAGTGAAGATACTGGTCTGGTGTGTAGGAGGGAAAGAGTCAGATGGCTTTTGGATTTGAATCCTGACCCCACCATTTCCTAGGTGAGTGACCCGGGAGAAGTCACTTGACCTCTCTAGAATCTGGGTTCCTCTTTTCTAAAATGTGAATAATAATGGTTTTCTCCTCAGAGGGATTTGGGAAGATTACATGGAACACAAATGATACCAGCACTGTCCATGCCTGTTGCAAAGTAAGTGCTCAATCCATGTGGACAGTGGTGGTGATAATCCTGCTTTCCCCTCCTCAGGTCTTGACAGCAGCAAAGCTAATTTTCCAGCAAGTCTCTTCCTGCTATCCCTAGCCACCTGTCTATTATCTTGCGCTGAGCAGGGAACCTTCTAAGAAGACACCTGGTTCAGCATCCTCCCAGGCCCACACCTTCCCTATTGATCATTTTAAGGGCATGCATTTATTGGGGTGCAGGGTGAGACGTTTTTCCTTGCTCTGGGCGTGTTTCAATGAGGGACAAAGATAAGTCCATTATGTGAACACAGTAACAACAATGAAAACAAGACTGCTTTCTGAAAAGCACCATAAAGCTTTATTTTGCCTGAATGGCCATTATTTTCATTCTTTTTCCCCTACACAAAGCACCAGAGCACATTTCATTCAGTCTGTTGCTGAGTGAGTGGGTGGGAAGATGCTCAACAAACAAAAGAAGTAACACATTGCTATTGCCAAGGTCTTGTTAAGCACTTTGTGGGGTGGACCAAGCTTCCCCACCAGCAGCGCTGCTTGAATCATCAGTAACAACAACAGTACCTGTATAGATAAATATAAAAACCCTCCATAATCTTTGACATGGTTACATGGCGATTTACAAGCAGAAGCGCAATTTCAAAAGTCAATGGAACAAAAAAGCACAATTTTTCTTCTAGGACACTGGCACCTTGTTGCCCCTAGGCGTCCATCCCGCTGCCTTGGAAATGCTGTTCCACAGCACCCCCATCCCAGGAGGAGGGCATGATCGCTCTATTCCTGTGACACACCAGGGCCCCGGACATGAGTGAAAAGCTCAGCTGGGCAGCCATGTGACTGAAGAGGGAAGAAAGTTTGAGGTTCTGGGTGTTCTAGGGTGCAGGCTGTCCAAATAAGAGAACTCAAAAGAAGAGAAAACCATTACTTTCTGAGTTTTCTGAAAATAAAAAAATGTAATTTTGAATGGGGGGAGAAAGTAAATCTTGCCACTAAATTGTCTCTTAGTAAGGATGACTTAGTGTTTGCATGTGTGCATGATTTTGTCCCCCCATAACTTGTTTTTTTCCCGCCATCTTTTGTCCAAACCTCACTCTGCCAACTCCATCTAAGTTCTGAGAACTTTCTTCTTCTGTATCATTGGGCAGTTCTGAGAAAGGAGGAAGCATCTCCTGATAAAGTCTCAGCTCCCTTAGGGCCAGCACCAGGCTGATATGTTTCCTGGAGAGTCTCCTAAGGCCCACCTGTGACCATACCAAGGAATACTGTGAATGAGCTGAGAAACAAGTGATACTGTTGTGGCCTTTTCCCGATCACACTCTCATCGAGTCCTGTCAGGGGACACCTGCTCTGGCTAGATGCCATTGCTTGAACCTCAGCGTAATGTCCCTACATGACTCAGCCAGAATAAATGCCATGTTTAAGAGCACTATCATGGGTGATACTGAATATTCAAAATGCTTCCGAGGTTACAGAGTGGACGAGGCAGAGGAAAGGTAGTCCATATGTGGGGTCTCCAGGAGCCAATTGTCATACATGCCTTGAGCCTTGACCTTCCTTTCCAAGTGAGTGTCATCTTGCTTTGACATATGGCATAGTAGGGTGTATCCCCTGCTCAACAGGTGTGTGTGACCCTTGACCCATATAACACTCTAGTCCTGTGCCTAGAATAACACCTAACGTGCAGGTTTGTCTTAAGGATTAAGTGAAACTCTATGTGAAACAGCTAGCGCAGGGCCTGGCACACAGGAGGTGCTTATACATTTTCATTGCCGTTTTGTCTTTGATAAGTAGTGGGGGGAAATAAAAGGCTTGAGGAAACAAGATGAACATGCAGAAATAATTTGGACATTATAGAAGTGGCAAATGATAGAGAACTAAATAGAATAAATAATAGGATCTTTGGAATGAATAGGCGAGGGCTGTTCACAGCACAGAAGGAAATGAAGGATGCTGAGTGAGTTCTTAGCAAACAGTATCTCAGAGAATACAAATCTGAAATGGAACTTGAAGAAATGGCTTACAGGCTGTGGTTTCACTTGAACAACAATGAAATGCACCATATGAAAAAAAGAAAAAAAAAAGGGAAGTCTAAGTGCCAAATTGATTGCAGGGATCAATGGCAGGATCATGGCGGTAAAATGAAAATGAGAAAGAATATGGGCTGGGCCAGGTGGGACAATGGCCCTCTTCAGCTAAGAGCATCCCCTGAAAGATCTCTTGTAATATCCTTTGGGTCTGTAACTGTGACAATTACTAATGACCCCCAGTTTAGTGCTGAGAGCATTCCTTTATGATGAGAGTCAGCCAGACGCAATCTTTCTACTCAGAGCTCAGGGTGGGGGAGAACCAGGCAGATTCACACCGGTACATGCTTCCAATTAAAAATACAGACAGAGGCATAGCAAAATGAATGTCACATAAATGAAAGTGCTGCCACCCACTCTTGGCCTAAAGGTCACTGTGCCACAGCCTTGGTCATTATCTCCAGCCACAAAGGTCAGGGGGGCTGTCTGCATTGCTGGGGAGTATGCAAGCTTTCATAAGGCCTCAGAATGACTGTTTCTCTGACACCAAAATCAGTGATAAGCTCTCAGTAGAAGATGATAATAGAGAAATGGAGTGACTGTAACCTTTTCCACCATCTCTCTTGTCGGTTCCGTGGAGCAGAGTCGCAAGGCAGAAAACGAGAAGTTTTCACATTCTACAAAAGACTACAAGACTGCTGGCTTAATTGAGTGCGTAACAAATGGCTAAACTATTGCCAACAAGAAGACATCAAAGAGGAAGAAGAAAGCAGTGATTAAAACATCTCATGACATGGCCTTGGATTTGGAAACTGGCTCACAATATACCTGGACCAGCCTTGATACAAGAGTGGAGAGAGTTTGCCATGTGATTACACGAACATTCCAATCACTGGGGTCCAGCATGACCACCATTCCACTATCGAATTTGTTGAATTTTAGAATGATTCCAGCATAGAACTGGGAGGACACTGGACTTGGAGTCAGATAGACCTGTAGTCAAATCTCAATTGTCTATACTTGATGGGAATATTATATAATCTTTCATCATCGTACTGTGGTTCTATATTTTTTCCCCTCTGGAAGTGGAATGATTTTAATATCTACTGTATAAGATTGAATGTGACAAAAGATGAAAGGGTCTTTACAAATGATCAGGTGCAATGTAAATATAAACACAAACATTATAAAATTACTAATAGCCAGCAATAATATCTACTCTGAAGGAACCTCTCCTCACTCTGAAGTAATGTTTTCCTATATCAAAACTTCTAAGGAGGTAGATTTTGGGGGGAATGTGTCGGGGGAGTTTGGTATGAGGAATTGAACCCAGAGGCACTCTATCACTGAGCTACATCCACATTCCTTTTTATTTTGAGGCGAGGCCTCACTAAATTCCTGAGGCTGACCTCAAACTTGCAATTCTCCTGCCTCAGCTTTCCCAGTCACTGGGATTACAGGCATGTGCCATTACACCAGGTACAAAGTTTTTGTTTTGTCTTTTGTTGTTGTTAATAAATAGAATTAGCAGAATGCTAAACACAGAACTTTCTAGGTGGGATGATACAAAAACACTAGAAGAAAATAAACCAATGGCCGGGCGTGGTGGCTCACACTTGTAATCCCAACACTCTGGGAGGCCGAGACAGGAGGATCGTGAGTTCAAAGCCAGCCTCAGCGACGGTGAGGTGCTAAGTAACTCGGTGAGACCCTGTCTCTACATAAAACACAAAAAAATAGGGTTGGGGATGTGGCTCAGTGGTTGAGTGACCCTGAGTTCAATCCCCGATACCAAAAAATAAAAAAAGAAAAAAAGAAAATAAACCAAGACATACCATAGTGCATAAACATATGGCTGAATATGGTCTTTAGTGGGGATCAGAAACAAAATTAGCAACTTGTAGTATTTTGACTAAACTCCCTAGCAACAAAAACACATAAATAACAAACACTTATGATGATTATCCCTACAACCATTTTAACATTAGGATGTGATATTGGTCCCTTCAAAAGTACACTAGTAGAAGGTATTTGGCATTTTTCAATTACTTCAGTTATAGAGAATTTGATGCTTAAATCTGCCAAGGAGAGAGGATGAAGCAGGAATGATAGTTTCATACAAAATATTCATCCCCTTCCTTTCTAGAAGGGAATCAATTATAGCATCAATGATAGCCCAAAGCTGAGAATTACTCAAATTAGCACAAAGCACTTAAGTTCTGGGTTTGCCCCTGTTAAGTACATCAGGAGAAGATGCTGGTAATATATTACACAGCAATTCAAAGTTGTTGACTCAGGCTCCGAGGCTGGGGCCAAGTGTATGATCATGTTTGTTGGTGTGGCTGACCACATGGACGGTGCTCCTGGCACCATTTGCTTTATGAATCTGTGTGTAACTCCTTCGTAAGCATGGCTCTTTGGTAAGATGTAGGAGAAATCTATACTTTAAAGTTTGCTAGAGCACTGGGTATCAAAGGAATGAGACATCTCCTGGCTTTTCAAGTTGCAAACCAGAGAGAGAGAGACTCAGTGTAGCAGGACAGCTAAAGCTTAGAATCACCTTTTACGGTAATATGGAAACCACAAGACAGATTGTACAGGCGCCTGCATAACTTCTGACTCATTCCCCAGGTGCTGTTCCTTTCTGGCTACAAGGAGCCATGTTGAGGAGGTAAGTGATCCTTGTCGTGAATTTTCCTTTGACATGTATGGATCCTCTGTCTCCTCTCCATGTATAGACTTAAGACCTTGGTGCTTTCATTAGATTTTGTGTGGGGTCTTCTCCTCCACTCCACCATCAAATTAAGATTTCCACCAAGTGAAATTAAAAAGAAAGGAGGACAACAGCGGCACAAAAGCAGTTATGTCTGAATTTATTCAGCCATGGGTCTCCCATTGTGCAGGCAGAATTCAACTCCGGTCCTCAAGGACAAGTGTGTGGTGGTCTACCCTTTTTTGGTTGACTCTTTTGCAATGTTTTCTTATAGAAAATTTGTTCATGAATTAAATTGAATACTAAGTAAAATGCAGATTTCTGAACTAATGTGATAGACACGGAATCAGGAATTATGATGAAGGGCCTGGGAATCTAAGCTTTCAGGAAAAACAAGGGATCCTAAATAGTAAGGAATTTAACTTCCTGTGGTCACAGTGATTCCTCCTCACCAAGAGCAGTTCTAAACAGGCCCGAAGAGATTATTACCAGCTAGGGAAACTGAAAAAGAGGAGGACAAACAAGGGAAAAAGCCCCAGGAAAATTAACGTTCCTGGCATATTTGAGACCACTATTAAGTGGCATTGAGTGCTTTGTTTGTCAAGGACAAAGCCTTCCAAATGCCTCCCGCTACTTAATACTTTAATTTCCTTCCTCCCTACCCCTACCTGCAATAACACCCAATGGCACACACTTTGGCCAGGCTTTCCTTTCACCAGCCAGTCACCTGTTATTATATGAGCTCTGGTGGCAGATCCCCTGAACAGAATCTCCTGGGGTGAGATCCATCACTGAGCATATAATTAATGATATTTGTAGAACTGGAAGGATTTTTAGATATTATCAAAATATTAGCAAAATGCACCAGATGTTGGAGAAATCACTAATGAAAATTAATATTTTTATAACTTGAAAATAAACACAGAAAATTTTACATTGTGTGGAGGATGAGGCTGGGGGAAAAGAGTGAGGCACAGAGTGTGAAGACGGACAAGTCCTGGAAACTGCATGTTTACTTCAAACAGGGCAAGAGAGGAAGTACTGCCTCTTTTCTAGCCAGTCAGTGAACTCCTTCTGTGCTAGTGGAGATTTCAGTGTCATTTCAGAGGTGGAACCTGGCCCAGCAAAAGGAGTGTGGGAATAAGGGAAGAGAGGGGCAAAAGATGCTATTGTGGATGCAGACTTGCTCAGAGGAGAGATCAGGCACCTGGATAACTTTGAGCAAGTCTATCAAAAGAGGAAGGAAGAGGAATAATGGGAGAACATCAGAAAGATAAAGTAAATCTTGTTCCTAAATTATAGAAAGAATACTGAAAGAATGAACACAGAGAGAACCATGACAGCTGCAACCACCATCCACTCACTCATTCTTTTTTTTTTTTTTGGTCCCAGGGATTGAACTCAGGGGCACTCGACCACTGAGTCACATCCCCAGCCCTATTTTGTATTTTATTTTGAGACAGGGTCTCACTGAGTTGCTTAGCACCTCACTGTTGCTGAGGCTGGCCTTGAACTCACGATTCTTCTGCTCAGTCTCCCAAGCCACTGGGATTACAGGTGTGCACCACTGTGCCTGGATCATTCTTCATTCAATAAACATTAGGGGATGAAAGATGTACTTGGCACTGCTAGGACATTTGCAGTTTGGTGGGCCAGCCAGAAAAATAATCAGAGACATTTTCAGTATGGTGGGACAAGGGCTATGGTGGATAGAAATTCAGGAACCAATGATAAAAGCACAAGTGCAGCTAGAACAGGTCAGGGAAAGCTTTCTAGAATGTGTGGCATCTCTTGAGGCTTGAAGGGAGACAGTAAGCAGAGATCTAAGCCATAGGGGAGCTTTTCAGGAAGGGACATTACCATGGAGAAGCAAATTGCTGCTCACGTACCCAAAATGGAAGTCCAATTGGCCCTCTGCATCCGTGGGTTCAGCCTCCATGGAGTCTCCTGAGTATCAAAAATGTTTTCAAAGTAGTGTATCTGTACTGAACATATATACCTTTACCTTATTATTCTCTGAATAACCCAGTATAAAAACTATTTACATGTAATTTACATTGTATTAGGTATTATAAGTAATCAAGAGATGATTTAAAGTATACAAGAGGATATGTATAGGTTATATGCAAATACTATGCCATTTTATAGTGGGGACTGAGCATCCACAGATTTGGGTATCTACAGAGGATCCTGGAACTACTTCCCCATGGATACCAAGGGACACCAAAGGACTAGCATAAATGTATCACATGTGAGTCACTGCACTCTTCACTTTGAACACTCATCTACACAACACCAGGTGCCAGGATTTGGAGCACAACCAGAAGTTCACATTAACCAAAGGTTACTGATGTTGCTTTCCAGGTAATTGTCACCTAAGGTATGCCCATCCCTTTCCAGTACAGAGAAACTAAGCTGGCATCAAGACCTATCATGGAAGCATGCAGCCAAGTTAGAAGGCCTGCCTGGCTGCCACATACACCCTGCATAAATAATGGCACACAGGTACCATCATCCCTCTATCAACCGCGGTAGTGCAACAAACTGAAGTGTGTTGACAGCTGCAGCACATCACTCAGAGTTCAACATAATTAAGCAAAATGATTAGCACTGAATAGAAGCTGCAAGCGAAGAACTCTGGTTTCAGAGACAAAATGACGGGATCACGGGATATGCGAGCTGGGAGGGAGTTTTACAGATCACAGTTACCTCCATTTCACAGATGAGAAATGATGAGAAGACAAATGATGAGAAGGCAGAAAGGACCGAGGGACAAGAAGCTGCACAGTATTGGGTCCTCATCAGTGAGGACTCTGATATCAAACACATGTCAAGTCTGGAATTCACTGGACCTCAGGAAAGTGCTTAGCTGCTCTGAGCCTCAGTTTCCTCTTTGAAGTCTCAGTTGCTCTGAGGTTTATTTGAAGATCATTGCTGGGCCTGCTGATAGCCACTGCATAATTTTACTATGCAGGGTCAGAATACTGGGTTCTCATCCTTGTTCCACCACTTAGGAGCTCTAGTTCTCTAGATCTTAGTTTTTCTAGTTGCAAAATGGAGAGGAAAATGCTAGTACCTGCCCTAATTATTTACCAGGATAGGTGGAGGGCTTGATAGTGAGACAATTGCAAATTTCTAGGCAAGTTGTTGTTATACCTATAATGACAAGACATGCTCTGGGCCTCCCTGTGGATTAGTGGCAGGGCCAAGACAGGACACACACAATCAAAGAGAAAGACCAGGTAAATCGTCTTGCAGGCAATCATTGGAATGTGGTATTTGGACGCCCTCAGTTTAGATGAGAAAGTTTGATGTGAGGGGAGCTTTGCAATTTATTTAAAGGTGAAGGGTCTCATTTCTGGGCAAAAGCGACAGTGGGGATGGGGGATACAGGGTGCACAGAGGAAAGGAGAGGAAAAAACCTGGGAAAATAGAGCCATTTGCTTGAGTTTTTCATTTTGAGTTTTAGATTTGATTATAAGGAAGAGAACACACACACACACACATACACACACACACACAGATGCAAATGTATAGGCTCCAAATTGGACAATATACAAGAAATAAAAGACAAGGTCGCAAGAAGCCGGGAGAATGGCCACACAGCTCAGGCCAGCTCTTGATGCCCTTGGCTTGCTGCTTCTCCTGACTCCATGCCGCAATTGCTCTAATTACGTCGTGCAGCAGGAAGAAGGCCTGGTGCCCGTGGACGTGAGTGATTGCTAACTTGCTGCAGGAATGTTCTGTGCTTTCTATGTCCCATTATTTTTCTTCTAGGGGATTAGGAATGAACTGGACAATTTCTTAGGTGTCTGCCTGGCAGAAAAGTGTCGAGCTTCTGCTTGGTTGCTCTTTTAGCCACTGCTCTGGCCTCGGCAGGAGACACTCTTTTGACTTCCTTACTTGTTCCTTTCCTCCTTATCTCTAAGTCCTGGTTAAGGCCTCCCCCAGGTACCACTCACCTGAGTCCTCACTTTGGAGTACCTGTGGCGTGGTTACTGTCTGTCTTCCCACCAAGATGTCCCCAAGGGTAGAGGGCCTGTCTTCTTCAGGCATTCATCTCAGTGTTCCCTCCTGGGTGTGGCACTTTGCTAACTCAGATGTTCTTTATGGCCCAGCCGTGTCAGCACCTCCTGACACCGCATGAGAACAGCAGAATCTCGGGGTGCACCCCAGACCTACTGAATCTGAAATTTCCTTTTGATGAGATTCCCAGGTGATTCGTCACCACACTGAAGTTTAAGATTTACTAGAACAAGGTGCATTAGGAAACACTGAATAAATGTTTGTGAAATTTACCTGATGAATCCAATTATTCCTGTTAAATTTACTTCTCCTCCAGTCCAAGAGGACGGGGCAAATGGGTTGAGGAAATGCAAAAACTCCAACCCTAACCCTGACATGACTCCTCAGAGCTCAGGGGCCTGCTTCTATGTGCTTACCACCCACACCTACTGCTTTCAAAGAAACCACAGCCTGGACCTGGAACAGTAATGGACATGACAAAATGCCCTAGGACTTTTCATCGAAATGTGGCCGGGCTGATGGGAACCTGTCAAGAACAGAAATGTCGGGAGTCTTTCCTCTTGAGGTTTCGAGTTTTGTGTGGCAAATTCAATGGTCCGAATTGAGATCAGGTGAGTCAAGTTCAGATAACCATCCAAACTTTTAGATGGGGAATGAAACCAAATCTGTATTCTCAAATCATTCCAAATGTGTTGATTGCTAGTTTTAGTTTGCTGTATAACCCAATCTAAGAGAGGATAGTCATTTCTCTAATAACAGATGCATCATTTGCTCATCAGTGGAAAATCTAAGTGTACATGATAAGGCTAAGTTACGAGAAACTTGATGCCTTTGAGGCTATGCCAAACCTCGAGCTTCCACAAAGGCTCTCAGTTGAACGACCTGGGAACATAAAGATTATTTGACCCAATGTCCAGCATAAACAGACCTGCAATACATTGTCCTTTTAAAATGGCTGAAGTCTTTGCTAAAGTGTTAAGAGAAACAACAACCTGAGCAATGCTTTGCTCCAGAGGACTAGAACTCAACTATAGGTACAGCAAATAGCAACGCACAGCCAGGATCCAGTGAGGTTTGGAGGTATTGCTGAAATCCAAGGAAGTTAAACCAAAATCCTCAGCTGTACCTGCTAAATTTCCTAAATTGTGACACATCAAATATTGGTCATTAGTTCTAGTGTTATCTAAGTATAAAATCCTAAAATGTCTGCTACACACATCAAAACCACTAATTCGATGTGTGTGTTTTGGGGGCACTCACTATGTGCCAGGGGAAGTGTTGGGTATAAGGATTCAATAGGGAATTCCCTTTTATTTTCAGTCACTGCTTTTCTCTTTTCAAGTATTTAGTGACCATCTACTGTGTCCCAGAAACTACGTTAGGCCTGAGGCAGGAGAGCCTTTCTCCTCAAGCCCCTTGGTTTCCTGTTGAAAGTGATAGATACATATCAACCAATGACAGGATGAGCACAGTTTATAGGGGTGTCTTCACTGATTATGCCCCAATTTAATCTTCCCAAAAGACCTTTTGGCTGTTACCGAGGATGTCAACAACAAAACTAGATCTTAAATACACCATTCATGATACTATATCTTTATTGGATTAGAAAATACACAAGGCAATCACATGTAGATCACAGGTGATAAAGTGTACCCATCCATTAAGTTAAAGCAAGATAGCAGAGGTAGCTTAATGTCAATCACACATTTCAGGAAAAATGTGTTTCACTGCAGATTTTTGTAAAATTGCATCACTCTAGAAGAGCTGGGTATGTTTGTAGACCCACTTATCTATATTGGTAAGGTACCTTCTGGTTTCCAAAGCTCTTTCATTGAGGGAACCCTGGGGGTTGGTGGTGGCTTGCCACAATGTGACATGACCAGTATGCACAGGGTTGAGATGAGGACTCTCCTGTACCATGTTCTTAGTCAAACAAAAGGCAGCCATCCTTCACTTTAAAAGTGTTAAAAATACTTTTTTGAAATTCCAAGAGATGAGGCATCTCTCTAAACTGACTTCCTCTTTATGTAATACGACTTTCAGTACCCTGGTGTGTTAGACTGTCTTCCATTTAAGTGCCCCCATGGAAGGCTACCCCAGTCAGCTTTAAGGGAACAGAGGATCTAAAGGAATTCCAGGTCACTGGGCTCTCCACAACAGATATACTCAACTGCCCTCAAAATAGATCCTTAGTTTTTAGGATGCAAGGAAAATAATTCATGGAGGTGGTCAACTTTTAAGTTCAAATTATATTCACTCTAGGTTTTGGGCTCCTGCTGATGAATATCACCACTTCCATTAACAGCTAAAGCAACTAGCTCAGAGTGACAGGAAGTGGGCACTTTGTGAATATCTGCTGTACACAAATCTTTAAACACTTTTCCCCCATCTTTAGATTTTTTTCAAACCCAGTGGACTTTCCATTATTCAAAGGCAGCTCTTGATTTTCACTCCTCCTTCCAAGATTACCTCCTGTGGGTAATGGCATCCCTCTTCTCTGCGAAGGTCAAGACAAAAGGAAAGAGAAAGGAAACTCAGAACTGTTCATCTGCTAAAATTCTTTGCTCAGAGACACATACATACACACACATACACACACACACACACATACACACATATATAACTATATAGACACACACACATAAACACACACATACATACATATATAAGGAAAAGTGGGCCAGAGAAATTAAAACTAATATTTATTTTAATATTTAGTTTAGTTAATTGGCAAGAAGTCAGTTACTCAATGGGGAGACAGCTTAGCTACAGAGGACTAGACGAGACCATCTCAGATCTACCATGGACCAAGGTCCCGATGGAGGCCATTGGAGCAAGAGGTTAATAGGTGTTTGGCAGATACTACTGGAACTAAGCAAGTGCATCCTCTCCTGCCAAGGGATCACAATCCCAGCAGCTAAAGGAGAGATGTGGAAAGCAGGAGGTTTAACTTAGGAAACAAACCAAAAGTCCTTGCTGAGTTTGATCTCAGTGGAGTCACAATAGGAGGGCTCACTTCCCAGAGCTTGCCCAGAACAACTGTCTAAATGGGAAGCAAGAACTGTACCGGCTTTTACTAGATTCTGAGGTTGGAGCCTTAATTAGATTCACAGTTGTATTGTATGTCTATTTGTGTAACAGTTCAATTAGGAGTATAAGAGCTGGGACAGAGATCTTAATGAGCTTTTAGTGTCATGATGCTTCAGAACTACCTTTTTTGGAGTTGTTATTATTATTATTATTAAACTTTTATACAGGCTTTTTCTTTCTGCTATCCAATAATATGATTCTCCCTTGAGAGGGGTTGAGATGCAATACTGAATCTTTGTATGTCAAATGCAGTGTGTTCTT
This sequence comes from Geosciurus inauris, assembly GCA_004024805.1. NCBI lineage: Eukaryota > Metazoa > Chordata > Mammalia > Rodentia > Sciuridae > Geosciurus > Geosciurus inauris. Next base: position 402,266 of record PVHX01000039.1, read on the forward strand.
AGGGCTCTTTTCCCCTTATCCTATTCATGATTAATTTATAAACAGTTTCTGGTATCTGCCTTGTGGTCCATATAACCTCTGGGGATATTGGAATCTTAGGGCCAATCTTTTATTCTTCAGAGAACTGATTTTCAGAAAGATAAAGTGACCTACTATACATGCCACTTATAATGACAGAACTGAGGCTGGCACCCAGGCATTTTGATCCTGCACAAGCAAAACCCTCAAGACACCTATACATGCCATGATGAGGTCATCCTAACACAGCAATGTGTACTGGTAGCCAGATTGGATTGTGAACAAGAAAGGAAAGAGAAACGAAGGAAGGAAGGAAGGAAGGAAGGAAAGAAAAGAGAGAGAGAGAAAAGGGGAGGGGAGGGGAGAGAAGAAAGAACAATCTCTCAGAGACAGCTTTAGTGCTAACTGAACAGGTATTTTACTTAATTTTTCTCTGCCTTTCATTACTTAGTCTTGTGTACAGTAAAGGACAATATTTACATTTTGTATTAAAGTGATAGTAATAAAGCATATCTTTTTTTAAAAAATATTTTTTAGTTGTAGATGGACACAATATCTTTATTTTATTTATTTATTTATATGTGGTACTGAGGATCGAACCCAGTGACTCACGCATACAAGGCAAGCGCTCTACCACTGAGCCACAACCCCAGCCCCAAAGCATATCTTGATTTAAGGAAATGGCATATGAAAAATTGTACTCATGAAAACGAATAAATGGTGGCTTTCTTTTTTCTTTGCTTCAGGAAAAAAATTACTCTGTGCCTCAGTTTCCCATGTATAATAGGCATAACAATGGCATGACCTTTATGGGATTGCCAGGAAGAAATGGAATAATACAGTTCAACTCTTCAGCAGACTTCTGGCAGAGAGTCAACCTCGATCAATACTAGCTGCTTTTGTTCTTACTCTTTTCATTATCACAAAAGAATGTCCAGAAGATCCTGTATTCCAAGCAGTTAGAATCATTTTCAGAGTTTGTAGGAGGAGTGAAGAGGATTGGGTGGCATGCTGGGGGGGGGGCAGCGTGAGTGCTAATATTTTGAGATGATTTAAAAAAAGGAGAAAATTAATGTCAGAGCTTGGGAAAATGTTGAGACAAAACAATTATTCCATTATGAATTAATAATGGAATTCACTTATGATATGTTATTGAGTGCTTGAAGAATGGATTGCCCTCAAATATTCTTTTCAAAATCCATTTATTGCCCAAGATAAATTTAAGGGTAGTGTCACATTTTGAAAAATGTTATTTTATTGGCTATAATTTTTCATGGTTCCAGTGAGAACCTGGTGACAGCCCAACACAGCAAATGTCCTTCGTGTTGCTGAATTGTCCTGGGACCACTGGAAATGTGATTTATTTGTCCTCGGGCCAGTAGAAAGTTCCACGTAGGTGGAAATGAATGTTTGGCTAGTTGAAGAGAAATGGAAATGAGTTCCGCAGGTTACTTCATCAGTGGAAATAGGTAAGTAACATGGGGACATTGTAACACTCTACATTCTGATTACATGGACTTCTGCATAATTCCTGTCCCTTAAAGACAACAGGGACCTACATATGGTCTATCAGTATGGAAAAAGAAAGGAGCACTATAATGGGGATGAGCCCATTTTGATCATCTCAGTGATCACACAGCCACTGTGTGTAGTAGGCCCTCTTTAGTCACTGGGCCATATACCAGGGCTCTGCATCATGGGCTCAGCCAACGATAGCTTGAAAATATTTGAAAAACATTCATCTATCTGAATTTGTACAGACTTGTTCCTTGTCATGATTCCCTACATAATATGGTATAACCAGTATTTACATAGCATTTACATTGTATCAGGAATTACAAGTAATGCAGAGATGACTTAAAGTATAAGGAAGGGTATGTGTAGGTTATATATGAATGCTACACTATTTTATATAAGGGACTTGTGCATCTGAGGATTTTGATATCCACTGGGGTCCTGGAAACAATCTTCTACAAATACCGAGGGACAGCTGTACTTCTTATCTATTTACTCAGTAAATGCAACAGATCAGTAAGGCTAAGGTTTGATGAGGTCTGAAAATTTGTTCAAAGTCACTGAGCACCAAGTAATATCACTGCTGGGATTTGGTCCAAGTTTGAGTTGATTCAAAACAACCATGGTGTTGCTAGCGTTGTGGAAACTTGCCTCTTTGTTATCTTGCCTCTTGCTTTGGGGAACATCAGGCACCCACTTTCACAATGAAGTTGGTGCTGTGAAGAAGAAATAAGAGAACAGAGAAACTCAAGCTTAAACTATGAAGATATGTTTTAATCCTGGTTCTTCCATTCCCTGGTTCATTGTTCTTTCTGCCACATTCCACTTCTTAGGGATGAGGTAGGAGGATGATGTCAATCATATCTCATAAATCCTGTATAGGATTGGCTGTAGAGAACCTAGGTTCCAGCCCTGTCTGTTAATCTGAATATCTAAACCTGTTCCTTTCCTTCCTTTGAGCCCTGTTTCCTCACCTCTCCAATAGGGAGGCTAGATTAGAAGATCTCTGAAGTCCATTTCAGCTTAAAAATTCCATTGTTTCACAATCTTTGTGCTCTGATAAAGTAGAAGCATATAGCCTTGGGCTTATTAATATTAACTGGGGCAAACAAGTGAAATTAGTTTAGGAAAATAGAGTTGTGGCTTTTGCTTGAAGCCAAATCTGTCTTCTGAGATTCACTCTAAGCATGGGTAATGGGGTTGCTGAAGGCTCCTTGGCCAGAACCCACGAACGCCCCGCAGTTACACTTGCCAGTTGGTGCCAAGGGTGAGTGTCCTCCACAGACACGTGAAACTGAGACATGACACAGTTACAGTGAAAGGAATAAATCACATCAGTCACATTCAGCCTGACGTCTTTCATCTGTCTTTTTTTCAATGTTTGTTCAATCTGTTCAGTTCAATGGCTAGCCATTCCTGGAAAGGACCCCTTCCGGTCTCAGCCCAAGAGAGAGGGGTTCTCAAAAGCACAGAAGAGCCTCTAATCTCTACTCTCCTCTCATGTATAGTCTGGTACTCATGCATGTTTATACATCTTGATATCTGAGATATATAATAAAAACGCTTTTGGCTAGAGATAATGTTTTTTGGGGATGTTGATACTGTGATTTATAATAATAATAAAAAAATACACCTAGTTTTCATTCATTGCCTGCATTGAGCTCCTGGACCTCTCAGAATTTCTCAAGTGAAAAGAGCAATAAATGGGAAAGGAACATATTTTGTTATTCATAAAATCTCTTACAACAGCAACAGAGTTGACATTAACAGTTAATGAGGTGACTTTAAGAAAGCCTTAAGAATTTGGGGGCTGGATAAAAAGGAATTTGGGGGCTGGTTGTTAGGGAAACCTCTTAAGTGAATAGAGAGTTAAAACACTAAACCCCAATCCCTGGCCCCCAGGGAAGGGAGGGGCCTAGAGGGCAACGAGTCACCACCAGCCAAGGACTTTATCAATTGCACTGAAGCCTACATGAAAACCTGAAAGGACAGAGTCTGCAGAGCTTACAGGTTGCTGAACACAGAAAAATGCAGGGAGATGACATGAGGAGAGGGCATTGGAACTCCCAGCAGCTTCCCCCATATCTCATCCCAGGCATCTCTTTCTTCTGGCTGTTTTATAGTAAGCCAGTAACATAGGTCCTGTTTTCCTGAGTTCTTTGAGCCATTCTAGCAAATGATCAAACTGGAGGAGGGAGTTGTACAAGCCCTGGATTGATTTAGAGCTGGTTGATCAGAAGCGCATGTGACAAACTGAGATTGGATTAATGCCTTAAGCGGCGGCAGTCTTGCAAGACTGAGCCCTTAGCCTGCAGGACCCGAGACTATCTCCAGGTAGAGTGTCAGCACTGAGTTAAATTGTAGGACACCCAGTTGCATTATCCCAGAGTGTTAAATGGAATTGAATTGTTGTGGGAGAAAAAACAAAACAAAACAAAAAAACACCATCTGGTATGAGAAGTGAAGTACCGAGAACAATAATGGAGAAGGTTTTCCTCTTAGGGGATACAGATGGAAGGCTATAGACATAAATTTGGCCTATGATGTCCTGTTTGCCAAGTTTATTTTAATGCTCTTCTCTTGATTTCCAACAATGACAAACACAACATAAATGCCGCAAGAATTTAAGTATATCAATGTGCTAAGTCTATTAATGCACATACTACAGGTATTTTGAGGCTACAGCTAACTTGATCTCTCAATTTTCACTGTATGAAGTCTCATGAGAGACTTCTTTCACAATTTCATTTCAAGAAAAGAGCTACCCCAATTTAATGATTGTTCTATTAATAACAATCATGAATTAGCAGTGTCTCCCCCCACTTTTTAAAAAAATTGTTTTGGCGGACAGGAAGCCTAGGTCAAATATGAAATGAATTAATAAAATCTTTCTTTCTTCATATGATCTGTATAGTTGATTTTTAATTTGTCATGATAATTTTCAATTTTACCTATACTTTCTCTCAATCTGATTCTCTGGTCTTCATTATATTTTGTCATTTTTTGTATCTAAGAAATTTCCCTGTCTCTGCCCCCAAATATTTCTTAAAACAAGGTGAAATATAAATAATTAAACCATAAAACTCATCATTTCTTTGAATCTAAACTGGCTAGTGTAGTGCTAGAAATTTTGCAGGTAATATACATTGCTTTATTTACAGGGAGACATACTTTATCTTATAAAACAAACAAACAAAAAAAAGCAAGCAGTTTCTGAGAGCCAGAGCTGGTTGGAACAGAGCTCCATGGTCCCTGTCATTGGAGGTATCTGTGGATAAACTAGATGAGTACTTTGGCTAATTTACTTAAGCCCTGGTTTCTTTAACCGTGAAATGGGAGTAATAGAATCTCCCTTTGAAGTTATTGTGAAGAGTATAAGTTGGTACATGTCATGCACTTAAGTTCATAGCACAGTAATATATTTAGTGAGCATTTGAAAAAAGCAGCTATTATTATTAAAGAGAACTCACGCATTGACAGCTGTTTTATTAGTTTAAGTTCACTTCAAATCTGACCGTTCTCCTGGTTAGCAAGCACTCAGTCATCAGAAGCACATGTGACTTGGAATCACAGCCCAACCCCTGCTTGTGTGGCTACTGTGAGGGGGACTTAAACTGCAGACAAGAGGCTGGATGAGGTCATCCTTAGGCTTCCTTCCAATCCCCAAATTATGATACTTTGGTATCAAATCTGTGATGGTGAGAATGTGTCCCTTTAAAGCATGTAACTTAGTCCCCAAGGCAACAGTGCTGAGAGGTGGGACCTTTCAGAGGGGATTAGGTCCTGAGGGCTCAGTTCCAAAACATGAATCAAAGCTGTTATTACCTGTGTCACTTAGTTATCATGGTAGTGGGTTTCCTAGAATAGAATGAGCTCAGTCCCCTTCCTCTCTCCTGTGTTCTTGCTTTCCTGCCCTTATATATTCTACCCTAGGATGACACAGCAAGGAAGCCCTTGCCATCTTGGGCTTCCCAGCCTCCAAGACCATGGGAAATGAATTACCATCTCAGGTGTTCTGTTACAGCAACACAAAACAGACTAAAGCAAAATCCATTCAATTAGAGATACCAAGAGGGTATAGGGGGAGGATTAAAAAAGGATTCTGATGCCATTTTATTACAAGTTCTCTCTTCTTTCATGTGTAAATTTTGCTTGGGATCCTATCAATTGGATATTAAAGCATCTTCCAGGGAGAAAACACCCAGGAAGAGGAGAATAGAGAAAATGTCTAAGCACACTTCATGCCTTCCTATCTATCTGCAAGTAAAGAGCTGCTCTCTCCATGGCTTGCCAAACACAGGTTGGTATGCTGATTATTTCCACTAAGGCACAGACAACTGACTTCAAACAAGAAAGCCATCCAGAATTCACACCAAACAGGATGGACATTCCAGTTTCTTTACTGTAGCCTTGGACAGAATTGCTACATTGTGCACCATCATTACTTTACAGTATTTGATGGTGGTGCCCGTCAGAAAATGTGCCACATCTAGAAAACAAAGAATATACCAGTTCCCTATATTTTAGCTGGAATGACCATAAAATTGCAGGTCCCCACCACAGCCAGGGTAACCATGTTTTATTGCCGACCCTTGCCTAAGGAGTTGTCAAGCACCAGAACAGGACTAAGTTAATAGGTAGAAACTTTCCCAGAGATCTGGAGGCTATAGGTTGATTTCATGATTTTAAAGATGGATTTTTCTTTTCTGTAAAAATCTCTGGAGGGGCATCTATTATGGCAGTTGGGCTATAGAAGTCACCCCAGATTATTGACAGTGTAGACTGACTGTCCAGGTGCATCTAACTGGAGAAGAAATAGCAGTCTCCAAAAAATAAAGGGTATGTTTCAACTTACCACTCTGGGATCAATCAGTACTTTGTCAGAAACATGTCTGGCAAACTCTCGAAAGGCAAATAGGCAGATCTGGTGGCACACAGTGTCCAGCATGTGGCTGGCCACATATTAGGTACTATAAATATGTGTTTAAAGTTTCAAGTTGCCTCAGCTGTTCCCAGGTCATGGCTTTCTTAAAGCCCCTAAACAGGAGACTCCTCAGACTTCCAGGAAAAAGAAAAAAAAAAAAAAGGTGTCAAGTGTGCAACTATAGCTCCTTTTCTCCTTAAAAAACCATAAGCGAACAAGAAATTATATAAGTTGTGCTGACCCTATGGAGAATTCTGGCCTGACACCCACATGCTCCTCCTCCTGTCCCCATGTACTACATTTCCTCCTCCTCCCACACATACAACCCCAAGATAGGAGGCATTGACTAGGACACAGTGCATGACAACAAATTTACAGCCATGTTTAGGAAAAGTGACTTTGGGATTCTGTGCCGCCTTTGGTTGTCTGTTTATCTTTTTTCACTGCTGAAAGCTAATGATGGTTGATTAGGCCAAAGAAAATAACTCTATGAAGTGGTCTTTGTAACAATAGTATTAGAATTCAATCAGACATCTTACCAGGCCTTCCTATTTTTTGTGATTTCACTTCTAAGGTAGTGAGCAAAGTTAAGGTTAGTTTGTCATTGGCTGCAATTGGTATAGAGAGCAGGTGTTATTTACTGAAATATTTACTGAACTGCTGTTATATGCCAGGCAGCATGCTAAGTACTGTGGGGCTAAATAAAGGTAAATTAAATATAAATCCTGTGCACAGAATAATTGTACTATAGGAAGGGGAATTAGGCACCTCGTTACCCAACAAGACAGGGACAGGTGCATCTAAGAGCTACATTGGGGATTTGGGAGGAGAAATGATAAGCTCTCTCTATGGGTCTCTGGTGGCATGTAAGAAGTGGTTCATAGTCCTTGTTACCCTTCAGGCCCAGGGTAACAAGAACCTGGGCCTGAAAAGAAGATGGACGTAAATGGTGGCAGCAGCAATGATAGAGCAGCATGGAGTCTTCAGCCAGCAAATGTCCATGTACCAAAGATCAGACAGGCTCTGTCATAACATCAGAGAGTCATTGAAAATGTATGTGTGTAATGATGCTCAAATACTTTTGCATGGAAACATACTTGTTAGTTAGCTTTCTGTTACTGTGACAGAATATCTGAGAAAATCAACTTAGAGGAGGAAAGATTTATTTTGGCTCATAGTTTCAGAGGTCTCAGTCCATGGTCAGCTGGCTCCATCATTTCTGGGCCCATGATGAGGCAATATATTATAGTGGAAGGGTGTGGCAGAGCAAAGTTCCTCACTTCCTGGCAGCCAGGAAGTGGGGGAAGGAGAAGGAGTATCCAAGGACATACTATACCCTTCAAAGACACACCTCCCATGACCACCCCTTCCATCTAGGCCCCACCTCCTAAAATTTCCACTCCCTTCCAATAATGCCACAGGCTGAAACCAAGCCTTTAGTACATGGCCTTTTGGGGACATTGGAGGTCAAAACCATAACAGTGCCTGATCTCACAGTAGCATAAGGCTTTCCAGAAAATGACCTGAGTTTTCCACCTCCTTGTCAGGAATTCTGGTCCTCAGTGGTCACAGGCATTTTATGCTACCCCAGTCCTCACACTCACTAGTCCTATATGGGTCACTTGTAAAGTGGATTAACTGTCCTTGTGACATTAGAGCATGTCTGCCTCTGGCCATAGAGTAAGACAAGTCCTAATCATGTTGTCCTTTTCCAAGACCATCACTCAGAGCTCCAGCCAAGCAGTGTTTTTTAAACAACTTCTTAACTCTTGGTTGTTCTACTCATCTCATTATGAGGATATAGCACAGCTGACTGGTTTGCTGAGAAATTCAAGCTGCTACTCTGTGCAAACCCAGCCAAATCTTCTTTTCTCCAAAGTGAGAACTTTTAGAAATGGCTTCTGAGCACATCAGAACAAGCATGGGGAGAAGTAATTAGAATGGACTCCAGCGCACCACAGGTCAGGTCTACAAAGGGAGATGGGGTGAAGAGATCCAGGCAACAAAAGTTTTGTACACTTTCCCAAATTACATTCCTGTTGCAGATCAAAGTTTTGTTTTGTTTTGTTTGTTTTGTTTTCCTCAAACCACACCAAAGCACACATTTGTAGGCCAAAATCTTCAAGGGCACTTTAAAAGTATTTGGTAACTTTCCTGTTAAATTTAGAGTTCAGCTTACAAGCTTAAGGTGCACTAAATAATAACTTCACTGAACCACTGCCCTAGCAAACAAAGCATTGCTGATGGGACCAGAGGACTACATTTACATGAGGTTGGAAGTATTTTATGGGCAACTCTTGTCTCAAGAGTCCTGGCCGGCCAGACTGCCTATAATGCCACTCATCAAATGACTATTACCAGCTCAGATTTTGACTCTGTTCTTCCTTGTTGAAACCATTCAGCTTCAGATGGTTGATGAAGGAAATGTTCCTACATTCCAAGAGCTAGGTGGTTTTTCTACTTAAAAAGGAAGACCTTTCCCTTTTATAGAAATGGCTCTCTCCCTTCCTGTCTCACCAGGGTCAAAACCTCTTATGTGGAGTAGTTAGCTTCCATATGCCACAGTCACATATAATTAAGGATGCCAAATTCAATGGGGTATCTTGTATTGGATATCATAACAGGAAAAGGACATCGGTATAAAAGCTGCTGAAATACAAATAAAGTCTAGATTTTAGTTAATAGTAATGTGCTAATGCTTATTTCTGAGTTTTATGAAGGAACCCTTGTTGAGTAAGATATTAACATTGGAGGAAATAAGTTGAAGAGCATATGGGAACTCTCTGTAATACCTTAGTAACTCTATGCAAATCTAAAATTGTTCCAAAATAAATGTTTATTTAAAAACTTCATGGATGGACTTTTGTTTTTGAGGGTAACTCACTGGCAGCTCCATGAGGGAACCTCTATCAGGAAGCAGGTATCCTGGGTCTGGGGATATAGTGCAGTGGTAGAGCACTTGCACAGGTATACACATAATTAAAGGTATGATTTTGTTCCAGTCCTTTAAATTTCTCTAGAATGGCCATCTGCATCTGTGAGTGGCTCCACATCTCTCATGGGCACATTAGGAAGATCAAATGCAAAGATGCATTTGGAGAATGCACTGAGGCAAACACAGGCAGATAGTTTTTGGTCTCAACTCTGGAGACCATCACCAAGAAAAATCGTTCAGATTTTTCATGAGAGGTCACATAAGGCAGTGTCAAGGTACACAGTATGGAGTCAGACCAAGTGCAAAGCAGGGCAGTGACAGGAGCAAAGGTTTTGTTTGGTATCTTCTGGGACCTCTGGAGCTTCACAGTAGAATCACCTCAGTATCTACAGATCAAAGATTCTGCTTCCAATGCTAGCATCACTACTGCTGATTTACCACTCCAATTAGTTTATTCCTATCAGAACTGGCCATTCTTCCATGGTTTCTCAGCAGCAAAATTGTCCAATTGAACTCCTTGGCATGGCACACAAGTTCCTCTGCATCTGGCATCATTGCTTATCTCCTGCAGTCTCCTTCTTACACCCAACCCTGCTCACCAGTTTGCTGCTTTGTGAGAGCAGGGATTCTCCCCTGAAGGCCCTTTGGTATCTTCTCTCCAAGGTAATCCTTACTCATCCTTCCTTTTCCACTTTTCTTATTCCTTATTTTCTGGCCTCCCTCTCTTTCCTATTTTCCTTTTTCTCAGTTTACAGGTTTTATACCAAGTGCCAAGTACTTAAAGATACTTCCTTGATCTCTCATCTCTTCCAACTATAGCTGGAACCTTCCTCTATCCTGAAGCCTCTTCTCATCCAGGATTATATTGTTCCTTTCACATTCAACTGTCTCCCTAACATCCTCCATGTTGGTTTGTGATTTTCTATGGGTAAAGACTTTCTGTGGTTTCTAGCCTGAACACTAAGCCAAGTATTTAGCACAAAGGTTTTCTGAATAAGTGAATGAGCAAATAAATAGCCATGACACTTACATCTATTCCAGAAGTCTACATATGCTTCTAAAAGGCCTGGCAAAGACAAATACTATTACAGATAAATATTATTTCTACCAAAATAATTGCCAAACACATTCATATGACTAGTAGTGAACTCATACAGTTTAGCAGCATTAACAATATGTATAGAGCATTTTGCAGAATGACATAATGAGAATGACAACATTTATGACTAAGTACCAGATAATGAAAGAAAATTAATTAATTCACTGCTAAGATAAATGACTATAAGAACTTGGGGGAAAAAAAGCTGCCATAGCTATTATGTTTCTAAGTTTGTTCTGGAATATGAAGTATCTTCCACTGAACAACTCCCACCTCCAATTAGCTGTATTAGCTCTATTAAATTGGAATAACTAGAGATATCCAGATGCTGTTCTAAGTATCCCCCAATAATACATTCTGGAACAAAAAGCAAATTTTGTAAGTAACAGGTATAAAATATTAGGGAATTTATCTTTCACCTAGAAATTCACAAAACAAAGGAAAATAAAAAGAGTACAAAGCATTTTGTCTATCTTTCTGGGCACATTTACAGGATACCCACCTAAAACTGATAACCTAGTTTTTAATGTCAATATTAATTTTACTAATCCAAGGCATCAAGTCCCAGGGGAAAAAAGAAAACCCTAAAATAGTTGTTTATCTTACTTCTAGTATCTCCCCTTGTTTGCAAATGCTCAACAAAATTGATAAAAAAAATCATGTTATGCATTTACTGCTCATAAAACTTATATACTTGAACATCAAATTTTATATATATATTTTTCCTATACTGAAGTTGTGTCCATGAGGGTGTATATGAAGAAGTTATAAACAAAAGGATTTTGGGGGGTGGGTGGGTACTGGGGATTGAACTCAGGGTCATTCAACCACTGAGCTACATCCCCAGCCCTATTTTGTATTTTATTTAGAGGCAGGGTCTTACTGAGTTGCTTAGTGCCTCACTTTTTGCTGAGGCTAGTTCTGAATTCAAAATCCTCCTGCCTCAGCCTCCCGAGCTGCTGAGATTACAGGCATGCACCACTGCGCCCACTTAAACAAAAAGTTTCATATTTTATTCATTAAAAATGTATAAAGTGCCTACTATGTAATCAACATTGTTCTAGGTGTTAGGAATATAGTAATAAACAGTAAAGTTCCCAACTTTAGAGTCTTACATTCTAGCTTAGGGGTTAGTATCAGAAAAGGAATTATTTGGCTTTGTGCCTAGATTGTGTTGTGGAATACTCAGTCATAGACAACATACAAAGGACTGAGTGTGGCTGTGTTCTAGTAAAATTTCATTGGTATAGATAGGCAGGGGTTTGATTTGACTGACAGGCCAGAGTTTGTGAACTCCTGTTCTAGTTCATGAAATTGCATACACATCACTAAAGCAAATTAGTGGTATCAAATTTATGTAATTACTCATAGAATTGTGAAAATTAAGATGTGATAAAGGATATCCACTTATCTCAATCTTATTTTCTCTCTATGAAGTAGCATAATGGTTAACTGCATGGCCTTTGGGATTAGCCTGCCAGAGCTCAAAGCCTGCGTTTTCCATTTGCCATAAGTGATTCATGATGTTATTTGATGTCTTTAGGTTTCATTTTTCTTATTGGCAAAAGGATGAGAGTAATCATACCCATATCTCTTGAAGTGATCTAAGTACACATTTATCAGGTATATGGCTCACAGGAAACTCTTGGAAAATTCTATTTGTTCATCAGAACAACAACAACAATGGAAACAACAAAAATTCTGAGGCTCACAGAGCTGACATGACTTGTAGAGGGTTCCACAGCTAGAGTATCTGAGTTGGGATAGGAACCCAGGCATTGTGCCTCCAATATCTAATATACTCTGGGTCTAGTTTCTTATAAACCTGAATAAATCACAAGATCTGTGAGCATAAAAATTGGGCAAGTTTACGAATGGTAGCAGGAGTCAGTTCTATTATTCGGGGCTTGCATGTGATATATGGAGACGCTTTAGGGAAACAGGCCCATCCTAACCTGTCCATCAGAATACGTCTGCTAATGTCCCACTGATGTGTTCAATGGTGGAACATGAGGAAATTACTCATGAGAGGAATATGGTCATTCAGAGACTAAATTCCACAATAGAGCACCATGGTGGATAGGAGAACCCAATCCCTCTTTGTGTGAATGGAGCTTAATCTTCAGCAGATTCACTGTGAACTTGAAGTTCTGGAAGAGGGTAAATGTTTTGGCTTCTTGCACCTGATGGCATGTTCCAGCAGACCACCCAAGGAGCCCTTCAGAATATTATTTTCATTGGTAATTATTTTCAACCTTTTGCTTGTTTCACTTCAGGATCAAGTTCTCCTAAAATTCTTTTGAAGACCATAGTTGTTCAGTGTGCTTAATGGAAGTTATTCTCAGGGAAAGAAAAAAAGACAAAAACAAAAAACCTAGAGCTGTGAGAGCCAAGGGTTTTATGCTACAACACCCTTTGGAAAGCCCACATATTTCTACTATTTCAAGGAAATCAAGCCACAACAGCATAAATATTCTCTCAAGAAACTTTCAGCTAAATAATCGTGAATGTGACAGAGGCTAGAGCATTAATTTTCTGAGGTTAGTCTCCCCTCTAAAATGTAGGTTTCCTGAGGCTGGTGCTTTCTGGGCTCTGTCATTTGTGGGTTCCAACAGGAAGTAGGAGGGGCAGAAGACCACCACACCCTTGGAGTTAGTAGAATTCTTTTGACAAATGGTTTTGCTGACTTGAGACATTTGGGTCATATTGGGCTTCAATCTGATTTTAAGATCTTTCTTCACAGGCCAAGGACAATATTCTCTTTGGAAGTCCTACATAACATCGCACTGGTACCCACACACATCATCCTCTCACCCACTATTAAACAATTGTTATCAGATTGAGGCAATGGGATTGAGTCCTAGGAACCCAGTCTACTTGATGTATCCTGCTTGTTGAAATGTCTTTTTTTCCCTGAAGCCACTTGGAAATGGCCATAACAGGAAGGGTTCTGGTGATTCAGTTCCTCACCTTTGCAGTGCACATAGAGCGGATGCTTTCTCTGTATGAGAGTTTTCAGGAATACAAGGTCAAGACAGTGTGGTTCTTTCCTTGAGGATTAGTGGGACATATAGGTAGCTACAATTCAGCATGCTAAGTGCTATTTCAGAGGTATTTATAGTTACTGGTAAAGATCTTTTAGGATAAAGTACACCCCAGTCCTTGGCGGAAAACTAGTTTACCGAGGAAGGCAAACAGCAAGCACACACCATACGACAGAATTCTGTTGGGCAATCAAAGGAGGTGAAATACTGGCACATGCTACAACACCCATGAACCTCAAAAATATGCCGAGCCAGGAATCAATCACAAAAGTCCACTGACTATATGATTCCTTTCGTAGGAAATGTCCAAATAGGCAAAATTCTTAGAAAGATTGGTGGTTGCTATAAGCTGAGGGGATGAGGAGTGACTGCTAATGGATATGGAATTTCTTTAGAGGGTGATAGAAATGTTTTGGAATTAGATACTGGTGATGCTGCATCTGAGAATATTCCACTGCATCTGAAACTGTAAAGGATGATTTTTATGATATGTGAATTATATCTCAATAAAACCATGTTATTTTTCAATTCAGGTAGATAGGATCATCTGACTCATTATGATCGCTTTACAATCATTACAGTGAATGCCACTGAGCAGATGCTTCACGCCAGTGCTGGATTAAAACTTCACCAAATACCCAGTGATCAGCTCACTCTCATGAAACTAGCCCAAAGGGATTTTTCTGTAAAGCAGCCTCTGTCTTTTATCTCTTTGGTATCTCTCCATGGTGCCCTGCTTGACCTGGAGTGCAGTTCAATAAATATTTTAAAATCATATTAAAATTACACTTTTCTCATTTCAAGAAATAAGCAAGTATTTTGAATGAAAACACCAAAGGTCACCCTAAAAACCATGAATGCATCCCAAGTTCTAAAAATTCATTAAAATTTTGAGATCACATTCACTGAGTTCCCAACACTCACTACTTCAGAAGCTTAAGTAAAATAAATAAATAAAAATCCAGCAGGCAGAGAAATGAAAAGGAGATTTCACTTTTATGCTACAGAATTATGTCTGAATGTATCCATGATTTCTTCTCTTTGCAGATAATGGTAAAATTGCCTAAATCATACACCAGCAGTGCTCTAATGAGACCCGATTTGGATGCATTTCTATTCAAGGCAAACTAAACGTGTAAAACACCCTACTTCAGATGTCTCACCATAGTACACAAGCTTTAAAAACAGCTTCAGCTGAAATGAGTTTGGGCTGGTGAAGAATCAAGTGGGGAGTCTAAATTAAGTTAATAGAATTTTCCAGTGTTAAGGAGGACAGAGTGACTTTCTGCTCACCAGCACTCCCCCTCCTGGGATGCAGTGAGAGCTGTGGATTCTGCATCACCCTGTTGGTCAGTGCTGTGACTCAGAAGGAAGGAGACTGGAGCTTGGAAACAGAAGACCTGCACCAACTGCCTTGATCTTTTGCTGGTCTCTCTGTTCATCCTACAGCGGTCAGGCCCTGGCCATTCTCTGAGGCCAACCTTGTCCCTGAAAGCCTTTGCTTGCAAGAAAGCCTCCTGTTCCCCTGCTAGTACCGTTTCACCTTTTCTGGTAAATCTCAATTCCTATTATTGCTCAGACCTCTGTCTGAAAATGTGAGCCCCACAGAAACAGCAGCTATCAGAAGCCACATTACTATACTGACCTACTGTGCTTATTTTTCCAGATGAAGTAACTTGTGTCCAGAGGTAACATCCTTTTGCCCAAGTTACTGCAGCAGGTTAGTTAAAGAAAAGTTTCCACTTCCTAGCTTTTTCTCTGGGTACCCAGAATTGGTGTCTTGTCCATAGTTTCTAGTTTTTCATTTTGTTAGTTTGAGCTCCTTGGAATCCAGACCTCCAGATCTATGGTGTCTCTGCTTTGCAAGACTCAGGGTGCACCCGTTTTCAGCACAGCTCAGCCCTTCACCTGTCAGCTTGCGTAGGCTTTGGGGGAAGGACATGGAGATCCACAGTGACCCTTCTAGCACTTGGAGTCAAGGTTTTTGAGATCCAGCTAGATTTGGCCTTCCCTCTACTGCACACGTTCCCATGTGACAAACTCAAACCATTTCTTTTCTATGAGTTAGAAGCACACACTTCATTTCCATTAAGCAGCAGTCAAGAACAATCATCTGTATCTCTACAGAGAGGCAGGAGTACACTGTGAAAAAGAATGAGGGTCATGTAGTCCACAGTGCTCAGTTTGTCTCCTGGCTTAGTAGTTGCTAGCCAGGTGGCCTTGGGAAGTTTGTTTTTCTTTTTCTTTTCTTAAGTGTTTCTGAACCTTAGTTTGTTTATCAATAGAACAGGAGTAACTGTAGCATGTACGTCATAGGAGTGCTGGGTACAGTACATTAGATGATGAATCTAAAGCTTTTAAAACACAGCAAAGTACACAGTGATTGCTCAGAAATATTAACTGTTTGTGCTGTTTGGACAAGGAAAAGCAAACAACCATCCAAAGTCAATAAAATGACACAGCAATGTTAGCTGCCACCTGATCATCAGATTAATGACTTTTTATATGATTTGATGTATTGTTTTATAAGAAACAAGACAAAAAAGTTCTGTGGTTAATTATTTAGATTACAGAAATAAATTGTGGGGACTTGTTTTAAGAGGACATGAAGTACCATCAGTGGTAATCAGATGTACACAGATACCAATCAATAAAATCTATAACAGGCAAACAGAACTGAAGTTTAGAGTCAGGGTTGTGGAAATTCTTCTATACTAAAAGGAAGTGCTTTTAAATGTTATATAGCAGAAGCAAAAAATTTCCTTTTCACTGCTTGTAAAATAAGACCCAAACGTAAACTATGTACCATTTTAGAATATTGTTTCTTTTAAAAACAACTGTAGCTTGAAGCCGTCAATGCTGTGAATGTGGGATTGTCATTTCCAGAAGGCGACCTATGATATCTACAACTGTGTTTCCCGTAAGCACCATTTGAGGAAATAATCTACTCCATCATCCATAGGCCCACATGAGGACCTGCACATAGAACTACTTTTAGACGAAAACGTAAGGAGTAGATTCAGGCCCCTCCTGAGAGGTGACATTCTTTCTTTTGACCAATGCCATCCCACTTCATGTTTCCGTTTCCAGAAACACTTAAGGCTCCATCAACTACCACCGTGTGTGCCGGTCTACCTAAATACATGTCCATGTCTCTCCCCCACCCTGCCCTCTGCCTGGCATCGGTTGGTCATCCTTCTCTTTACTCTCATTTGTCTTGGTCCTAAATTCTAAACAATAATTTCTAGTAGGATAAACCTATTTCATTTTTGTAGGTCAAAAATCACAATTTTCAACAACATCATTGATTCAATTTGCTTTCACCATTTTTAGTTGGTGGGTTCGTTGTGGGCCAGCTCAACACCTCTGGGATAGATAAGGTAGGAGTTAAACAAAAACAAACCCTGCTCTGATTTCTGCAGATATTGAAATTAGGGTTCAAAAAGATTAAAAAGAAAGCCAGAAATATAAAAATCTGCCAATGCATTCAACTTTTTTCGTTTTCTTAGAGTTTGCCTTTCTTCAAATGCAAGACAGATACTATTCTACAAAACAAAGCTTGACATTCACCTGCTCATCTAACATCGCAGCCTCCATCTCCCACTCCTATTTGAACATCCAGGAGGCTTCTTCTAGAACTTCTAAGAGCTATTTAACCATTTGAAAAATAATGATCTGAAGAAACAAACAATTCCTGGGAGAGGGTAGAGTTAGGAACAACTCTGTCCCCAACCTGCCCTTCTTTGCCATGACCTTCAGACCCTTGATGCAGCTTCATTACTGTCAGCCTGGTCTCTTCTCTTCGCCTGCATTTGTCTGTCTCCCTGCTGAGACTCCATACTACTGTGGCTTCCTGAGCTGCATCACTTCTGTCAATTCTGAGAGCAGGCACATCTGTGTGGCTGTCTCTGCTAGGACAGAAAGCTACACACTGGAGGGACATACCTCGCCAGGCCGAGAGACATGCCCACCAGCTGCTGGGACCCAGCGCTGCCTGAGCCTTGCTTCTGAAAGGTTTTCTCCACATGTTTGACTCTCCGGAAGTCCCCTACCCGACACATCGGGTGTAACATCATTTTATTTATTTATTTATTTTAAACATTTATTTATTTATTTTTAGTTGTAGGCAGACAGAATATCTTTATTTTATTTTTATGTGGTGCTGAGGATCGAACCCAGTGCCTCACGCATGCCAGGCGAACACACTACCACTGCGTCATAACCCCAGCCCTGTAACATCATTTTAACACTTAGTAAACTCAATACCATCACTTAGAAAATCAGGATAGGGCTTCAACTACTAGGCTGTTCATTACAGTGAAAGCTCCAAACATATTTCAAAAGAAAGCCCTCCCTGCCATTTCATCTCACTTTTAATAAACCTCTACGCTTTCTTTCACCACCAAAAATAAATAAATAAGGGAGGGAGTGTTAGAAAACAGGGCAATTCTTTTTCTGAACAATAGTTGCATTAAAAAGTGTCCTTGAGGCAGAGAGACGACTCAAGAAACAAATAACACCTCAAGCCAAGGAGCCATTCACCAAAGGGAGTTAACATTTGAGACTCTTTGCAAAATGTTTCCCTCTTTCTGCTCCCCTTGTTCACCACAGGACTGATGACAAAGAAAGATGATAAATATGTTTATACAAAAAGAAACAGTCAATAATTCATCACCCTGTTGGCTTACAATATAACTATTCCAAAAGAAAAGTGTTTTACAACATACCAACAGTGCCCAGACACCTGAGACTTAACTGTGGTTCAGAATATTGTCTTCCTATGCACACTTTCCGGAACTGTTCCCGGCATGCTGTCTGGGCTAGTGATCTCAGGCAGTGCTTCCTCCTTGATTAGCCCTGCTGTTCCCATATCTACCATCTCCTATGCCTCTCAGTACAAAGCACGCTGGCAAACACCCAAAGTTCTGGTTTGTTGCAACCACTAAAATTCACCAGAAATGGGATTATAGTATTTTCAGTCTAATATAGTGCCTCCCAGTCAGGAACAATTTTTCCCTGGATCCCTAAAGTATATGTGGCACTATTTGAAGACGTTTTTGATTATTACACCTAAGGACTGGGTATGTCACTTACCTCTAAAGCTGCTAAACATACTACAGCACACAAGACAATTCCTGCAAAAAGGAATCCTCTGGGCTAATCTCTCAGCAGTACTGAGGCTGAGAAACTCTGCCCTAAAGGAAACACAGTAATAAAACTGTTAGGCCAAAGCCTAGGGATAGAAGTGACCGTAAGACTTGCTTAGAACTAGTCAGTTTAGCCAGCGGCGGAGCCAAGTGTGGTGCCCATGTTAGCTGGTTCTAAAAGGTATTCTTAAGGGACATGTTCTTCAGATGCAGCTTAATGAGAGAAAAAAAGACAGTCTGGCAGGATATACAACTAAGGGTAACCTGTGATTACTGCTGAATAAAACAGGATGGTGCTAATTTTTCTTCTTGGTTCTGATATGTCCAATCTGGATGTATTTGATTTTTATTTTATAATAAACATTTACTGTTTTTATAAGAATTTTTAAAAAACTTTTTATTTTGAAAAACCATATAAAACACACTAAAACTTAGCTAGACTAATATTTATTGTAGGCAAGGGTATGGCAATACTTGCATTACTTATAGGCTAGGTTCGGTAAATAAGGAGAGATTCTTCTAGAAAACAAATTGGCAGCAACTATACTCAGTCTGCACATATGTCCCATCGTTGACCTACTAATAATCCTGTGATAAATTTATCCAATAGAAATAAAGCAGTCGAAGATTTGTATACAAGAGCATGAAATACCACTTATCATAACAAAACACTGGAAATAATAAAAATATCTAAAATCATGATTAGTTTAATAAATTATAGTTTAGCTTAAATAAAATATATATAGATTATATTAAAAAGCATTAACCTAGGGGCTAGGGTATAGCTCAGTGGTAGAGTGCTTACCTGATATGTACAAGGCCCTGTGTTTGATCCAACCAAACCAAAAAAAAAGGTCAGTCTAACCTAAAACATATGTAAATGATGGAGTAGTATGCAGCTGCTAAAATCATGTTCATAATCGTAATCATGTCATTATTTCCATGAAGCCAAGATCTTTGCCTTTTGAATTCCTTCTGCATCTCTGATATCCAAAGTGCTTCACATCGTACATATGTAATAATTATTGTTAAATAAGTAACATGAATGAATGAATGTGGTTATCAGGGAGTGGAAGCCTTACAGATATTTTTTCTATGTTTCTATTTCCAAGATTCTCCACTAGGCATGTGCTACTTTTATAAATAGAAAACATATAAATTATTTTGTTAGTGCAAAAAGTAAAAGAACACAATAGAATTTTAAGTAAGGAAAAAAAATAGACAAATACCAGTATAAAAGGACTTTGAAAGGGCATTCAATACTTGGGAAGCCCATTCTAGGACGCAACTGAGGGATGAGATGATACAGCCACCATGGAGTCAAAACAGGGGCATTACATATAACCCGTTGGACCAGCAGCAATTCTTGGTCATAATTGGCTTCCTCTTCCAGCATTCTTCCCTCATTTGAGCTTTTCTCCCAGTGGTAAAACTAAGAGCTAAAACAACAGAGAAGCCACAAATCAACAGATTCGCGTGGCCAGAGGCTCCAGTAGCCACCAGAGTATCAGAGGCATTGTGGTGGTAGTGGTGGCTGGGGGTGCTTTTCAACTGGATGTGCGTCTGCGGCTGACACATGGAATAAAAGAGCTATACTGTAGTGCTCAAAATAGAACAGAAAAAAAGTATCCCAAAGA
>PVHX01000039.1:422684-522245 GCA_004024805.1 Geosciurus inauris
ACTTGTAGTCATCCTGGAAAGCAACTAAAGAAATAAACAAATCTAAAAGTATAAATTCACATGTGTATATGGACCAAGGGTAAAAGACCCAGAGTGAAGAAAGAAAGAGGGATACAGAGAGCGAGCAAGCAGCAAGGAGAATGTGAACAGCCTATAAAACAGGGTGGACCTAGCAATAACCATCGTGGGGGTAGGATTGGGAGTGGTCTGGCATTTACTGGCGCTGTCAAGGGCTTTCTGCCCAAATTCATGCTCTCCTTCCTGCTTTGTCTCCCAAAACCTTGAGGAGCAACATATTTTTTAACAAGAGAAAAATCCTTCCATCCTTCAATTAAAGAAAAAGCACAAGATGAAAGTGTCCCTAAAGGGTAGCAGAGTCATGGGTGTCTCATCCTTTTTGAGCACAAGTTTTAGGGACACAGGCAAAGGTTGATCAGGAGTCTGAGCATGAGGGCAAGGTGGAGTCATGGAAGGGATAGAAGACCACAAAAACAAATGTTATTTTCTGCATAGTTTGGGGCATAGCAAGCCTTGTCTTAAAAATCAGATTTTTCATTTGACTCCATAGAAAAGCATATAACTGGAGCAGATGAAAGATGGCTGTACATTCTTTGACACTCCCTTCCCTAAGAAGTGGGTTGATTTTCCCTGTCCTTGAATCTGAGCTGGTCTGTGATGCTTTTGACCAATAGCACAAGGGATGCTCTAGCCCTTTGGGGCTCAGCCTTTAGAGCACTGGCAGCTTCCACTATGCTCTCATGGAGCCCTGAACTGCCAAGTAAGAAGTCCAAAAACTCTGCAGTAGAACCACACAGATGCCTGAAGAGGGAGGGGGACCCATCTGAGCCCTAGACTTTCAGTAGTCCCTGTCAAATTATCAAACACCTGAGGAAAGCCATCTTGGATCCTGCAGACCAAGCCTGGTTGCAGGTAAACATTAGTAAGTGGCCAACAGCTGGTGTCATACGGAATAGGATTGCTGGGCCTAGCGCTGTTGGCATTCCTGATCCAGCAAAAAAAAAACAAAAAACAAAAAAAACCAACCTGTAAAATGTAATAAAAGTTATTTTTATAGCTACAAAATTTGGAGAAGCATGTTACACAGAGATAGGTAGTCCATCCCAGGCAAGATGGCGACAATGGCTATCCACTTTCAATACTGGCTTTGCCTCAGAAACCTATATGGATGAATATATATGTCATAAGAGATAAAGCACAGTCTTTCCTTTCTAGAGTAAACAATGTAATGCAAATGCTATCTGTCTTGGCTCAAATGTTGGCATTGCCACTGACCCAGTAGTATCACTTTGGCCAAGTATTAACCTCTTTGAGCCTTAACTAACCTTGACTGCCAAGCAGGCACAACAACACCTGCCTGATGGAATGGTTGTGAGTGTTATATGAGAAAGCAAACATAAAGCATGGAGCACAACACCTGGCTAACAGGAAGAGCAGTGTCAATCTGCCCTGCCTGCCCTTTCTGCCGACCTCAGCCTCCAGCCTCCACCTCTCAGCTGGTTTCTCTGCTGCCTCATTTCCTAATCACTCTGACTTTTCCTGGTAACCACTGCCACCGTGTCGGTTGTCTTTATTTCATTCTGACTCACTTTGCTGTTTGAACTTTGGCAAACAGAGAACAACTAAAACAAAACAAAACAAAACAAAAAGCCATCTGGTATTCAAATGGTCCTTAATGTGAGAGACAGGACTTTAATGACAAGTGGAGGTCACTGTTCCCTAGAATCAGACAACGTGGGCTGCTATAAGATCAACCTCTGAAACAGCCACAATACCAGCACTGAAAAAAAAATGGAGATAGGCTCTGAGCACTGAGATGACAAGAAAAAGAATAAGAGTTCTAATTTGGAACTTCAATTAAGTAGTTGGACTAAGACGAGCAGGTGGAGGCCCCTCTGGATATGTTCTGGCATCTTCCTCTCCTACAGCCAGGGAGGGCTGAGATTTCAAAGGCCATAGGCTGCAACATCCTCCGCCTATAACCAAGAAGAGAAACATCCCACTTGAAAGGCCCACCTTCTGTGCCTGGCTGGAGTTTCTGTGGGACTTTTCCTTGCACTTGCTTATTTATGTTAAACTCCTTATAGAGACAGCCTGCCAAGGGCCTCCCAGTTACAACCATGGATTTCCACTCCTCCTGCAAAATATTACAATCTATTTGCTTAGTCAATATAGACAGCTTTGATCTCCACCTGCAGTGGCTCTCACAGTAATGAAGAAAGCAGTTTTCTTGCATAAACAATTGTAAAGATGATGACAGGATTAAAACCCTTAAAGAACAACTTAATTCGTTACTAAAATTACTACATTCTCTTCTACGTTTTGCAGTGAGTATATTTTACA
Organism: Geosciurus inauris; assembly: GCA_004024805.1. NCBI lineage: Eukaryota > Metazoa > Chordata > Mammalia > Rodentia > Sciuridae > Geosciurus > Geosciurus inauris. The sequence continues at coordinate 425,046 of PVHX01000039.1, forward strand.
GTTACAATCTCTTCCTAGACAACCAGGTCTCTTTCTGGAATGGTTTGGCACACCTGCTAAGTGTCTGTGGTGCAGACTTGGAAGACGAATGGGAACTTTAAAATCCCTCCCATTTTGCAAAGACCAGAGGAGCCTCCTGGTTACCACATTGAAACCTAACAGCCTGCTGGAACATCATCATCTCTGACTCTCTCTCGTGCTTCTGAACTACAAGATTTTCTTCTTGGATAGTTTTTACAGCTTCTGGAAGTGATTTGTCCTGCATCAGGTTATCAAAAATGAAAACTAAGGCAGGTCAGAAGAAAGCTGGCTTCTCTGTCGGCAAGATACTTTACCAGAGCTGAGACAGAGCGAGTGAGAGAGTTGGAATTAGGAAAAAAGGTTTTGAGTGCCTTTCTGGCATATGTGACCTTTTCACAGAGGTTGAGGTTCGCAACCTTTCATGGCCAAAAGAGATCCAGTTATTTGGCCAGCTGGGAAGACGTGCTCGCGCTCCTTCCCTGTCATGCCGTCTCCAGGGTGCATGCCTGGTTCATGATAAAAGTGAGCCAAACTGGTTTTTGAAGCAATTTCAGAAGTCTCAGAATTACTAGGACTAAATACAAGTTCCTCAAGTCAAAGTGTTCTACATATTAGAGACAAGAGTAGGGGAGAAAAAGAAAGGGAAGGAAGCCGAAAAGCGGGAGTATAAAATAGGTAGAAAAAAAGCAGGTATGTTGAATGTAACTCTAAGGACAACTCCTGCATTCTTTGTGGTTATACATTTGTGGTTATTTGGCCCTTGGATGGACAGAGTGTAGGGAAGGGGTTTATAAAAATAGACCACTCTCTCTGGCACAGGACAGTACTAGCATGAAAGATGGATTGTTCCAAAGTACTAATCCTGGCGGTAGAACTGTCCTTGTGCAAATACGACACTGGCACCGTGACCTTGCCAGAACCCTGCTGCTGGGAAAGGCAGGTGACAGTGAGGTTCCTGCAGTGTTACTTTCAGCTGCATCCCTTGCATCTTACTTCACATCATTAAATGCTTCACACAGTCTAATCATGTCATCTAAAAAGAAGAGGGCACATGAGAACTCAAAATTAAAACAAACAAAAATCAGCCCCACTTAGCCCATCAGAGGCATCCTTAGATAACCCAGCCCTGCCCATGGGACAGAATCCAGGAAGGCCTCTCTCCATCCTGCTACTCCTCCACCTCCCTCCACTACCAGGATTCAGAGCTTTGGCTCCTGCCTGTGCTTGTCTCATGCTCGGCCATCACAGACACTCTTGTGCTAGCTTGGTTGAGGGCACCTTCTCTGCATGAGGTTTTCTGGTGGGGTAGGGGTACTTGCTCCATGAACTCCAGGTGTGGGGGGCCCAGCTGGGGTGGCCCCATACTTGTCTGTTTTGATGAGTCACTTCCAGGTGATACTGGTCCAAACTGAGACCAAGGACAGCAGGTTGGTAGACCTGGTTCTGAGTATTACCCGTCCCTACAGAGGTTTTTTTCCACCAAGGTCTTTTAACACAGAGAAAAGGACATGGGTAAGTGTCATGGAAGAGTTACAGGGTCGAAATAAGGGCAAGCAGGGAGAGGACGACTATGCATGTACATGCACATTCACAGTCTCACACAAACACACACATGCATGCACACAAACACACACAAACACACACACACACACACACACAGAGGCAATCCTCTCAGTGTAAGCAGCTCCTTGTCATTTTTCCTTAACTGAATAAAATAAAACCAAAGCCACAAGCAATTATCTAGTTTGCCTTACACACATGGGCACAGTGTGGCCAATATGACATCCTTCACCCCATGGCTTTCTGCCCTGCTGTGTCTTGCTCTCCCCAAGAGCCTTTTTCCTTTAAGAGTTCAGGTGGGCACTTGTCAGATAGAGGGAACCACAGAGAGAAAAGCTATGGGTCCCTGTGTGAAGTGACCCTGCCCATATACGAGCTCTTCCAGAGCCTTAGGCCTCTGTCCTGAGGGAACAGGCCCCAGAGGATGTGAAGGGGGGAGCGAGGATGAGCTCCCAGCACAGAAAACAACACATCTGCAACGTACAGATGGCCACTGGCACCTGACAGATGTTTCCTCTGTAAGAGATGCCTAAGGGAAAGAGGCACCTCAGAGGTAACTGTTCTGACCCTTCCTGCCACCTCCAGCCCCTGGTTCAGGGCCCATAGGTGTCCTAGTCAGTCCCCTTTTGCCCCCCCATGACCTGACTAAGCACACTTTCCTACTAAACCATGAACTGCTCCAGGCAGGAAGGAGACTCCTGCAGTTGTCCTTCCAGCACCCTGTCATGGTTCTGGTGCAGAAAGGATGTTCAGCAAGGTATGTTCAATAACACTTGCAGGCCAGAGAGCACATTAGGCAGTGGATACTCATCAGTTGGTTTCCCTCTTGGCTCCCCGGTGACTGATGTTTCCCTGCTCTACCAATTGCCAGAGAGGGCTGGGACACCCACTGATTTTGGAGAGAACAAAATGCAAGGCTTTCTGAAGGCAGAAGTTGAGCAGTTGCAGTGAGTGACAGCAGCACAGGGGAGCATCCACAGCCTCAGTGAACTGCAAGAGGGCTGTGCTGCATGTCCGGGAAACCAGGAGGCACCAATTCCCACTGGAATTTGGACTAGGTCTGGCTTGCAGGCAAAGGCATAAAATCCCCAAAGTGAAAATGCTGAAGGGCAACAGACCGAAACTGGACAAACACAAAGTTTCTATCTGGCCCTCTTCATTTTTGCCTATTAACAGAGTTAAATTTAAACCAGAGTTAATTTTCTATGCATGAAGTCATACACAGGAACCAATGTATGCTGCTGCTAGAGATGTAAATCATAACAACCTTTTTGGATGGCAACAGATGCAAAATACCTCAAAAATATAAGAAGATTACTTCTGAAATCTGGGAATGACTTATAAAGAGTAAGAGATTACAAAACCACATCAAGTTATTTCCTAATTTTGAAAATAGAGGAAAATGTCTTGTACATATATACATATGCTCTAGAAGTTTCCTTACTTAAGACAGGCTCTATTAGAATTCTCAGCCTCTATCTTTCCATAGTAAGTACCCGGGAGGTCACCATCTTATTTTCCAATTGTCTGTGCTACATGCATTTATATCCTGCATTATATCAGCACTTGTTCCAAGTTCTCTGATGTGAGATTTTTATGATCATTTATTCCAACCCCCTCATTTTACATTTGGTGAAATTGAGAGCTCAGTGCATTTTCTCAAAGTCAATAGCAGAACACTGTGTATCTCTAAAATACCTTATTTAATGCTACTCTTTAACTATAACCCATTCCAACCTCTCTCAGAAAGAAATTACACATTTGCTATCCAGAGGTGTGCTGCTGGTCCACTCTATCTCAGGTTTTCTCATAGGTCAGACACCCCAGAAGCAGAGTTGTAAGCATATGACCTAGGAAGGGCAACGGTGACGGGAGGGACCTGTGTGCTGATGGTCAGGGCATCAGTGACACTGGTCATGCTCTGAGGCTTCTTCACAGGAACTGCAGAGAGCAGCAGTGATAAGGTGTGGCCGAGGGCCATTGTATTTGTGCCATTTTAGTGATGCTGGGATGTTAGGCAAGGAAATCTTTGGTATTGCAGTAATCCTGGATTATAAATAATTTAGCATATTTCTTTGTAAACTACAGTCCAGAATCCTTGCAAATAAGAAAAGGATTAAGTTTTTAGAAGTACTGGCTCTTGAGACTTTAAGTTCAAGGCAGAACAATGCTTGCCGTGGTAATTCCATCTATTTTAAGATCACAAAACCACACCAAGTTGAAACCAGAGCAGAAGATATTAATGCAGTGCTCTCTCTGAAGTGCCCAATAGTGGGACGAGAAAGCTTTCAAAGGGAATTAAGTAGACAGAGAAAGCTCCCTGTTCATGTCCAAATCACAAGGAGGCAGATGAATAGGATTCGCAGCTCTCCATGGGAAGGACCCACAACATAGCTAATGTTCAAAACAGGGGGGAGATGTCTCAGGAAGATCAAGGACCCCGAATTCTGCTGTTAGAACCAGCTGCCTGCCCATTAGGGCCTCAAAAAGACCCTCCGCCATGTGTGAGCCAATAGGATCCTGCAAATGAGCCCATTTTTCTTCTTCTATCTGGCCCAAACATTATCTGAAGGAAATTGTCCTTATGTAATATTTCCCAAGCACGTTTGATGTAACCCTCAGATCTGGGGCATGTGTGTGCACACACAAGTGTGTATGTGCGTGTGTATGGGCACGGGAGTGTGCATTCAGTGGAGGAGGGTGGTGTATGCACAAGCAGAGAAACTGGAGGGGGAGCTGCTTCCAATGTGCAGAACAAACAACACTGAGGGAGAGCCTCAGGTCAAGAGCCAGCAGAGGGAAGGTCCTCAGGTCACACACACAGAGGGAAGGACAGGCACATGTCAGCCGGAGAAGAGTCTGAGCCAGGAATAAGGGAGAGTCAAATGGATAATGAGGCTGAGGCAGAGAGGTACAGACTCAGAAACCATCAGCCAGCAGGTAGGTGGCAGGGTGGGGTCATGACAGACTAGAGGAACAGGTCAATGAAGCCACACCTCTAAGGCCTGGAGGCCCTCCAGGATCTGGTCTTTGCCTTTCTTTCTAGGCTCTCTCTCTCTGTCTCTCTCTCCCTTTTGTTATTCCAGCATGACATCTTATAAATCCATCAAATTAAAAATGTAGCACACTCTGGATGCTGTTTTCTAGTTTCTTGCCTTTGTTCTTCCTATTTTCTGTTCTGAGAAAATCCTTTCTTCTAAAACTCTCTCACTTCCCAAGATTTCGCTTTATGGTCACCTCCTCCTGGACGCCTTATATGATCAACCAACCTTCAGGCTGGTTTCAGTGCCTCTTCCAGCTCCTCTGAAGATACCTTGCTAATTTGCCAGCTTCCTCCTAAGGGAAGATGGCAATGAAGTTTCATAGCAAGAGCCAGCTTTGAACTCTGAAAGGGTCACGGCTGCCTGGGGCATTGTTGTGAAGAGTGATTCTGAGGCTTCCTCCAGAATCAGTTGGAAAGAGTCCCTGCCAGGGACCCATCAATTAAGGGTCCCTGCCATTTAAAAGTGAGGGTCTTAATTTTGGCATTCTAGATTCAGGCCAGCATCTTCACTAGACAGGCAAGAAACCTGGGGCTGAAAGATGAAAATATCTTTCCTGGTGTTACAAGAATGGTTAATAGCAAAATCAGGATAGGACCTTCCAGACCTGTGATTCCTAACCAAATGCTCCTTATAAATAAAACTCCCAAGGGTTTTAAGTCTTGAATATGGAAGCTTATAAGATTTTCTTGGCTTTTCCAGAGCAGAGGGTAATTATATAGTGATAGTCATTTTGCCTGGACACTCAGTCACTTGAGCCCCTGTGTCCTCTAATATTTCCTCCCAAAGTCCCACCTTATACTTTCTTTCTAGTCAGCACTGTTGGCACCGCCAGTGCCCGTTATCCAAGTTAAAATGAAGAGTTCTGAGCTGACTCTTTCAATATGACAAATATGTGATCGAAGTGGACAGGTTCTCTTCTGCGCCAGGGAAGGGCAGGGGAGAGGACGCCGAAGCCACTGTTCCCAGCCTCGTCTTTCACTCTGCACACTGGAAGCTAAAACTTTCCTGAAAAAGAAATACACCTAGAATGATTTCATTAGATAACCTTGTTCCCTGTCTTACTGTGAAAGGAATTTTCCAGTGGGTTCCAGTTTCAGGAGGTTACAAGGTATAAGGAAAGGAAAGCTGGCGTGCTCCCAGTCTGGCAAAAAGTTGTCATGTTAGAATTGTATAAATTTAGTGAGGACAGCTTATGGGATTCTACAATGCACTTTCCCGAACCATTAAGTAGCGAGAAACACAAAACATTTGTCTACCCACTCCTTCCCACATTGTCCCTGCTTCTGTGAAAGGATGTGCTTAGAGGCGAATTCTCCCAGTGTGGCCTGAGCTTGCAAAGGCTATCTAACCCTTAAAGTTCAGTTCGGCAAACAGAGCTGAAGAGAAGCACCAGGGTGTCTTGTGTTATGTGCTGCAACATCAAATGACCTGCTTCACCAGGTAACCCAAGGACACAGCTCTAACCAAAGGTATGAGAATTCCCAGAACTGGAAGCAAATGCAAGACGATGATAGGACCTTCCCTACACCCTATCCCAGGATGCGCAGCCGCAATTAGCAGCCATGTCCTTTGCCTCACCTCCACTGTGTTTTTAGCAGCTCAGTTTCTTCAGAGAACAAGGCAAGAGGGACTGGGATTAGGCTGGGAGCCCTGATTTTCTGAGAGAAGTGGGTATTAAACATTTGCATTTTTAGTTTCTCTGAAGGGTTTCTGAACAACCAGTCCCCCTCCTTCTCAACTCTATCAACTTTGGATGCCCACCTTATCCCTCCATAAGAAAGCAGAGCAGTTAATTTTCACTTGAATATCCAAGCGGCTAAAAAGAGGAGATCCCTTTGTGTGTGTGTGTGTGTGTGTGTGTGTTTTAAGCCCTATAAGAAAGAGGCTAGTAAGCGAAGAGGGGACATGGTGGAAGAAAGAAGGGTTGACAAAGTCTCTAAGCAATCAATCCCATTGTTCCTGTGCACAAGTAAAAGAATGGTAAGAGAGTCAAATGGGAGATGGAACCCCCAGAATCATCTTCATCATCACTATTACTGACACTGGGGGTTGAATCTAGGGGATCTCTACTCCTGAGCTACATTCCCAGACCTTCTTATTTTGAGACAGGTTCTCGCTAAGTTCCCCAGACTGATCTCAAACTTGCCATCCTCTTGTCTCAGCCTCCCAAGGAGCAGAATCATAAAAATGTTAAAGCAGAAAGGATCCTTAGAGGGCATCAGATATAACCAACTGGGACCCAAATCCAGCTCTCCCAGGTGCCAGGTCTGGGTACTTGTACTTTCCTGCAGTCCACCAAGCAGCATTTTGGACAGGACATTGCCTACAGGATCTCACATCACCCCAAGTGGCTTCTCACAAAGCTTCTCTCCGCACACAATGCTGTGGCTACTCACTTTCTCAAAAACAACCTCCCCTGGCCACGAGGGCATAGCGACAACATTCTTCCTGGGACAAGCTCTCACAGCTGACATTTTATGTGAAGCTGGCAAAGTCACTTCAGCACTCATTTTTTAATGCAGCAGCTTCCTGACAAGAGGATTAAAGCAGGCAGCTTTCAAGAAAGTCTCAAGAATAATTTTAATTGCAATATGTTAATGATCATCTACAGTCGTGTACACTTTTGTGAAAAGTCATCAATCTCTCCCATCACCACCTAACCACAATCCTATAACTGGTCTGGTTTACTGAAATTAAGAAAAAGAAAATGAACATAGTCCAAATTAGGATCAGAAATCTAATTGTGCAGATAAAGCTATTGAAGTCACAAACCAAAATTGAGTGTGGAGTCAAAAATCTGGGGACCTTTGAGGGAGTAGGTGGTGGTTATTTTGGAGGTTGGCTCTTTTGAGGTCTTCCTGGAGGATTGGCAAAGGACCAGAAAGGATGCTTCTGCAATGTGAGCACATACCAGAGGCCTCTGGAAGGCTGTGAAGATGTGAGCCTCTGGGTCCCCTTCCTAGAGTTTCTGACTCAGTAGGCCTGGAGTGGGGCCTGAGAATCATCATTTCTAGAGTCTGTAGGTGGTACAGATGCTGCCAGTCTGGGGACGACTCAGAACCACAGGGCTGTAAAGATACCTTCAAGCCTCTGCTGGTATGGGGCTTAATTAAAACGTGGATGATACAATGCGAAGTGGAATTTTGAAATTCCCCCTTTCGTAGGTCCAGCAGGTAGGAAGAGAAATAAAGCCACACAGAAGCCTGGCATCCCAGTATCGAGGGATCCCTTTAACAGGGAGATGAGCAGCATAGTACCAGCTGCCATGGTCACCTCTAAAGAGATCATGCCTATCTGAGCAAAAGCAAACACCAGGAGGCTTAAAAACCTGGGTCCCTCTGCTAGTTCCTCAAGCAGGAGAAAAGGTCTTTGTGTGGAGAAAGTGCAGTGTAAATAGAAAGTAGGGCTCCATTTCCACAGGCTCAAGTCAAAGAATCTGCTGAGAAGGCCCACATGACTCACGGAATGAAATCCAGGTCCTTGATACCCAGAGGCAAAAAAGAGAACGGAAGATCCAAGAAAATCCAAATGTTCCCAAATTTCTACCGTAAACAGTTCTGATTGGATTCACTTGCTATTTTGGAACATACATGAAGTTCATTAATGGGTACACATTTATAAAAAAAAAGACGAAGAAGAAGGTGCTGGAGGACAAATCAGTAATTGCTCCTTTAGAGCAAACCAAAGTTACTGAGAAAATCTCCTATAAAGGCTCTGTCAAAACAAGTCACTTAAGGATTAGTGAGAGCTAAATCCTCCGTCAGAGAGATTTTTCTCAACAGTCGTAAATGGGTTTTAGTATCGGAAAATCTTAGAAAATACACTTCTCCCGCCTCCACCCCCCTCTCAGAATGGCTCTTTCAATAGCTTCAGCGTCTTGTGGGAGCACAGTATTTCCTTAGGCTGAGAGTTTTTCTTGAAAAAATAAAATAAATTCTATCATTCACAGCAGAGTCAGAGGCTGGAAATAAATTGTTACAGGCACCTCACACGTGTTTCGGGGGCTTGTCTGTGCAACACACATGGCCAACTACAGCCTTTTCCTTTCCCAGCAATTTCCCTGATAACCACGAATATAGAGCTATTATAAGCTAGTACTCTTACTTCATCTTTTTACTTCTTTCCATTGTGGTCTCTTTCCTTAAGATTTAACTGCTCAATTTATTCATTTGGTGAGGGTGGAGCTTCAACTTCACTCTTAAAAAAGGTTTGGGTGATTAATTTTTTTTGATTAGAAAAAAGCAAACAGATGATATCAAAAGTTGTCCATGGCAGCCTCCTAAAGCACACATTTGAATTCTACTAGTGAAGAGTCATCTTATTTTCTTTTTTAAAATCATCATCGAGACCCAGGTTATATTCCTGAGTAGTCTCTGATGTTTCTAGCACTGGACTGTGGAGGTCTATTTCTGTTCACTAAACTAGCGTGTACAAAAGACCCATTCCTCTGGTAAGCACTTAGAGAGACACTCTGGCTTTGTTCACCCTGACAGGGGGCATGGCAAAGCCATTTTCATATTTGCTACCAGATGGTCTTCCTCCCCTTTTCTGCCCAAACCTTCCTTCTCTTATCTGTGCTCAATGTGAACGCATCCTGGACATCACCAGTAGGACTCAATGGAAAACAACATGCTTACAAAATGTGCACTTATGAATAAGGATTGGCTTTACTCCCTTGTATGTCTACTATATTTCATTTCTAAGCTTCCCGTTTCTTCCAATAGAGCCTTTAAAAACAGCCACTTGCAGACACATGTTTCTCCTATTATCCATACAGGCAAGTCTTCCTTACAGACCTGGTCAGCAGGCCTAGTAAATCACACACAAGGCTATTTGTTAGCTTGTGTGATATGAAAAGGTGACCAAAAATCCCGTCTTCCAACTATTTTCTTTCCCAGTCTACCTTATGCCTAAAATTTCACCACTGAGAAATCCTTAAGACACTTGAAATCCAGGAATACTCTTTTAATATTAAACTATTCTGAGAGGCAACCCATTAAGTCTATTTAATTAGCAAGGCTCTAGAGAATTTAGCAAGCCTTTTATTTTGGTTGCACAGCCAAGAGAATTTAGGTTTGGGATTAAACAGACCTCAGATAGAATCTGAGCCCTGTCATTTCCTAGCACTGTGAACTTGAGCAAGTAACTTAACCTCTAAGAGGCTCAGCTTTATTATTTATTTATTATGTATGTTTGAGTTTAAGAATGTCTGCTTTTAATTTTAGGACAATTAATTTAAATATTCCAATGATTCTTGCTTGATTAGAAGTGTATCTCCACTAACTTAGTAAATTACTGCCTCTGATTGATTGACTTTTTCATTTATAAAATGACCATGTGAGGAGCAAACAAGGAGCAGAAGGGCCCACTGCATTGGGTTTGCCACTTGGATAGAGCTTGATAATGTAAATTCGCTTTCTCATGGGCTGCTGCTCAGAGTGTGAGGTCAGGATAGATTATCCTGCTAAAGTCCCAAAGAGATAAGAGAAACCCAGGGTAGCTTCAAGAGTGGGTCTCCTGTGTGTGTGTGTGTGTGTGTGTGTGTGTGCGCGCGCACGCTTTCATGCTCATGATTTAATGGGCAGCAGGAGAATGGCAGAGTGGAGCAGACACCATTAAAAGGAGAGAGAGAGAGCACCATAGGAACTAGTAAGAGCAATCCTTTGCCTACCCACTCATCTGCTGATAACCAGGTCTACCCACAGTTTCACAAGTTTCACTCCAGTTCTGCCCTAACTTGATTACATATCAGGGACTTGCACTCATTATCTCAAAAATGACATCTGAAGATCTTTGCCTGTGGGATTAATGAGTAATCAGGATGTACCACATAAATCTCCAATTCACTAAAGAGCAAGCTAAACAGTTGCCTCAAATCCTTTTCTTGCAGAGGAAAGGCATATGAATTCTAGCTGAATATGTAAAGGAAAGTGTGAACCAATTTTCTTGGTGACAGGTCCAGAGACCAAGGAATGCCTATTTTGGGGATGAGAATAAAAGTTTCCATCAGTCTGATTAATCATCCCTCAGGAAAGAGCCCACGTATCCATATCCACTGGATAGATGTACTGTGGCTAACCACATAGTTTTGATCCGCAAATGAAGGCATTTGAATTTGCAAATTTTCCAAATTTTGTGATTTTTATTTATGTGAAGTTCTTATGAAATTGCATTCTCATGGAAAAGATGAGCTTCCATGAAAGGGAGGAACCTGGAATATTTTCAGCGTCTGCTCATAGTGCTCACGGTGGAGGAGCTAAGTCCTTCCAGGATGAGTTCATTCCATTAAGGATTGACAACTGTGAGTTCTACATCTTAATTCACCCACTTCAATCTTCTTGAGCTCCCCATTGAGCACCAAAGACATGCAACAGGACAAAGCATAACTACCCACAAGGATGAGGAAGTCCATGTGATAAGGGAAGAAGGGCCAATAGTGAGACAGAAAAAGGATTGTAGGTTTCTCTTCATCCTTACCTCCTCCATCCTTACCTTGGAGTAATACAGATGAAGAAATGGGATCTGAAGTAGTAGTCAACAAATTGCAAGCTTAAGGAAAAATAAATCTATTCTTCAGAACCTACTTTGTGCTGGGTATTTTATATACACTAATTAACCTAATATATGATAAAAAAGCACAATGAAATTAGATCATTTTCTCCAATTTACAGGTCAAAGAAATAGAGGCTTAGCTTGTCCAGTTGCATATTAGTAAGTGACAGTGCTAAGGTTCAAGTGACTTCCAATGACTCTGAGGAAACAGCTAGGTCTGGTCAGGGGGGTTTTAGGCTTTGGGACCAAAGGCACAGGCTTAGTTTGAAGCTCCAAGAACAGGAATAAACAGAACTGGTGACTTTCTGTATAGCTCAGTTCTCCCAGGATTGACATGGAGGCAGGGCAGAAAAATTCTTCAGAAAATAAGGCAATATTCACTGGGTTTGTTTTGAATGGGGAAATATTACATGGACTGGGGTGGTAAAGTGCTCTAAGAGCAAACATTCAAGGTGATTATGGAGAAATTCTATCTAGTGTCTATCTAAAGTTATCTAAAAAGAGTTATCCACAATGCAACAGAAACCATGACTTAGCCAATATGTAAAGATGTTTTACACAAGGCGTTTTCCAACCTCATCTTCTTCTATCCTTCTTTAGTATCTCCCAGGTAAGATTTCAAAGAAGTGAATGAGCCCTCAACATGGAGAGTACAGAGCTCAGCATTCAGCTATTTGGGCACATCAAAAGTACGTTATCATGCAATAAGCCAAAGTGTATGACCCAATATGGACATGGGACCTTCACTGCTCTTATCTGATCAGTGAATGAATGTGGATTGGAAATGACATGATTACTAATTTTCTGAGAGGAAAAAGGGGAAATCCAGCATAGTAACTGGGTGAAAAGTTAGTAATAAAAGGTAAGTAACCCAGACAGGGAGTTTCCCGAGCAGGCATAAGCGGGCAGTCTTCAGCCACATTCTCCCAGGGTATTCTCTTCAAGTTAGGGTGACAGATATCTGACCCTGTGCTCGGCCATCTACTGAAACCACCTCTTACAATCTCACCAGGTAGGAACGTCAGCAAAAAACCTTTTCAGCACAAGTAGCAACCTACTTTCCAAAACAACTCCCCACACTTGAAGCTAAACAAACGACTAAGTAAACCCAGATTAAACCCAGCTTTATCAGGATGGAGTTTGAGTAATCTCTGAATCAACAAAATCTGGGAAATATGTGTACAGAATATCCATTATACAAATGTCAGACCACAAAGTCAAACTCTTTTTTGAGATTCTGTTAAGGACTCTCTAATCCAGCCAATATAAGAGACTGAAAGAAGCTCAGTCATGCCCGATTCCATCTCACAGCCTGTTTTTCCTTATGCAAAGACCTGGAAAACGAATTTTCTGAAACATTATTTTAATTGTTTGCTATGAAGAAGATAGCCTTTTCTCATCAGTCTGAATAGAAAGCTCTTCCTCTCAGTTGCTTTAATTCCTACGCATTAAATTTGAACGTGGCACAACTTCACAACAACACTACTGGCATTATTTGACACTTTTTAAATTTGTTGGGGATAAGCTACAAAGTCCAAGGGTCATTTATCATTGGCCAAATAGAATGTTTGACAGTGAAATGATGTCATCACATAATCAGGGAAAAAAGAAAGTATTAGAATGTTTGCTCATAATATAGAATCAAATATACACAAAAATGGTCTCCATAGGAAAACACAAACCACAGTAGCCTGAGAGCCCAAGGGTTACATGGATTGTCACAGACATCCTAAATGACATCTAAATTGAAATGGAAACACAGTGACTGCTGTTTTAATAGTGCTCTCATAATAGCCTAGTACACCAGTAGCATGAGGTTGTGTGCGCCTGAGTCAAACAGAGCTGAGTCAAATACTAGCCCATTTACTTACTGCCAATATGTGATCTGTAGCTAACATTTTATTTCTGGAACTATTTTATAGTCTATAAAGTGGGGAACACACGACCTTCCACGTAGGTTTTTGCATAGAAATAATAAGATTACATGTAAAGTATGTGGCTCTGACACAAACCACATTGTTCCTCTCTCCTTCCCCTTGGATCAGAGAAAAATTTATGTATGGTGTGTTTCTTTAGCATTAAAATTGCACCTGTATGTAGTGGACTACAATACATATTTCTTGTTTTTTATTCCATAATCAACACTGATTATTTACCTTTTGTAATGTTTAACCCAGAAATTTCCAAACATGTTTTACTTATAATATCCTTAAGGACTCAGGATTTATTTTTACAGGGCACCCAGGCTAAAAGAAACAAATAGTTCTGTTTAGTTATTAATTAGACCCACATAACTTAATAAGGATTTGTGTCCTGATAACTTAATTTTTTAAAATGACACACATAAATCAAAAGTAATGATTTCATTTTATTGTTACTCACAAGTATCACTAACGAGACTGACATGCCTGTTGAGTGTCACACACCTTCTCAAATCTTGGCATCAGACTGGAAACCCCCACCTTCATTTCCTGTTCCACACCGATTTTCATGAGGTACCACTTGATTTTACAGCAATTGCTGAAAACCTAGCTTTGCAGCATTATGACATCCCTGAAAGAATTTCATATACACCCCAATAGTGAAACCATGAACCACCTTGAGCTAGTAGTTCTCACAGGTCTGACAGGTGTCAAGAACTGCTGAATTTTCCTCAACTATTTAAAATGTTTCCTGGCACCCCTGTGAGTTTGCTGCAGTGTATATACAGTGCTTGCTCTCGACGTGGGAACCAGGAGGCTGATCGACCATTGAGTCAGATTCCTCTATGCTATTGTATCACAGAAATATGAACTGGACAACACCACAGATAACTGAATAATAGGACTTGTTTTAATGGATTTCTAAGTCACTTTTCTATTTCAATTCCACTTTTCAGCTTTTGCTACTTCACTTTTTAAAAAAAATTGTCCCAGTAGTGTCATATGGTCACCAGATAAATCCTGCAGTGAAGGTTCTGGGGTTCAGATAGATATTGGCCAATTTTAATTTTATGATTTTAACACACATACATAACCACAAATTTACCAGGTGGTCCATCTCATTAATCAGGATTCGTGAGCTGTGAATCTGCTTCCTGTTGTTTTAGTTGAGAAAAAGAAAGAGAAGAGAATCTCCTTCTATATGTGAGAATAGATCAATACCTAAGAATTCTGCTTGCATGCTGGCTGATTTGAATTTAGATGCAGGCCTAGGGAAACAACATGGCTTTTCCTGTTCCTATTTAGACTCTATCCTGTATTATTTTATAAGCAAGTCTACAGAGTTGAAAGGTGGTTTAAACTTTTCTCAAGAAAAGTGGCAAGGAGAAGGAAGGGGGCCAGAAGATATTCTAGGCAACATTTAGAATTATTCTTTCCCAAGAAAACACCTGATTTGTAGATTTTGCTATTTCTGCTTTACAAGTAACTGCACCATGGTTGAGTGAGGCCCCTGAGTTCAGGCTTGGGAAAGGTGCCACGCATTGGCTCCAACCCACTCCATGCAGAGGATCTCCTCCTCTTCCACAGCTACCTGCAGAATGCTCTCAATCAGGGGGACCTATTCTTTGCTGAAAGGAAGATTTGCTAATGCTCAATTTTATTAGCTCCCCATAGAAGATTTCTCCCAGACACAAAAAATAATGTTGAAAGAAAAAAAAAAAAAAAGAGTGCCTTGGAGAGAAAGTAGGCTAATCTGAAGCATTTTATGCAGAGCATGAGCTTTCCTGACTTTCTGGATAAGCCTGCCAGCTTGGAGGTGGCACACCACTGAAGGCAAGTCAACAAGTAGTCATCAGGCCCCAACCACAGGCTCTCTCTATATATATTAGTCATTTTGGAGAGTTCCAAGTAAAGATGAGGTGACCCTGTCCTGAGCAGGGGACAACACCACCAGGGAAAGGAGACTAGTTCCACACCAGGCAAGCAAACCCAGACTCTAGGCTCTTCCCATCTCAACTTTAGAGTAAATCAAGTAACATGCTTGTATTCCTAGGGACACCACTGGCAGAGCTGAGCAGGGACCATTGTTTCTACTATTCAACATGTTTATGGGCCCACTGGCCAATTGGGCAAGAAGCTGTATATGGAATGTCTTCTGGAACCCTCCTGCCCCTGAAAAGTCAGTCAGTCTTAGAGTCCTAATTCTGTCCACTTTGCATCCACCTCCTTAGTCTCTCTAGGCTCCAGGCACATGGTAAGATACTAGTTTTCAAGGCTCTGCTTTCCTTTGAAATCCACCTGGCAAACCTAATTATATTCCTTCAACTATTCCTCAAAGTTCTGTATAATGCAAAGTGGCAAATTCTGAGGCTTGAGTTGAGCAGGCCATCCTGGTGCAAATCCGCAGATGAATGCATGCCTCATTTAGAATAAACAGAGACACAATAGTCATTACAGGGGTGATTATCTTCCCAGGGACCATGGACTTAGAATTGTGCAAAATAGAAGACAATTGGCCCCTAGAAGTTCACATAACAGAGATTTCAATGAGGTGGCAATAAATACAACGTCTCCCACCATGTTAAAATTTCCACAGTAAGCTCCTGTTATAAAATACTTTGTTGTTCCATTGATTTAATGAGCTTGTAGGGGTCTAGAGTGCATTTATATCTAGTGATAGATCAAGATCCTTGTTTGCTTAGAGAAGTGAAAGATCAATAAAAGCAATCCCTGTGACTTCCCTCTCATTCATATAGAGTGCTTACTAATTGTGAACCATAAACTTGGAGTAGGCAAGAGCATTTGTGTTAAGATTTTGCAGACCAGTTAGTAGGCATTGATGTCCTTTAGAGTATTTCCACAAAACTATAGTAATATATTTGAAACAGGACAATTACTTTATCATTTGTACATTTATCCTTCCCAAGAACCATCCTGGGTTTTGCTAAAGGCTTGTCTTATAAAGTTTCCTTTATGATCTCGGCGTCCTCATTGAGATAGAGATGAGCTTCAGATACATTGTGCGTGGAGTAAGAGGAGAGTGTTTCCTGTAGATATTTCTTTGTATGGGTGCGGGGGGCAGACGGAACTGTCGCAACATGGGGATCAGGGCAGGTATAGACAAGTTTCCCAGCTCAAGGAGGGGAGAGTAGAACACAATCAGGAGACAGGGATAGAAACAAGTGTCACCAGAGAATCTGGTAAGGCCAATTTGACTCAGCCACAAGCATGCCACTCAGGCAGAGAGATGTCCCGCTAGGCTGGATGTTCTCCTTTGGTCTGATGGGCTGTTGTGACCCCTGTCCAGTTTATCTTCCAGGAGCTGTGTATACCTCGGGGAGAAAAGGGCTCTGTGTTTGAACTGAAAGACCCCTCTCACCAAATTCTGGAATGCTTTGGTGTTCACACTTTTCTGTGTAAAGCATGCTCTGAAGCAAGCACTGAGGCAGAAGCCTGTTCCTCACATCAACACAGGCTGCTGTCCTGTCATGGCAACAGAAGGTTGGCGGGGTTGGTGGCTGGAGCCTTCTCATCAACTGTGAGTTGGAGAAGTACATGAGAAACAGTCAAGAAAAACAGGGGGGTGTGGTTTGGCATGGCCACAGCTGATGTTGATGGCATTAGTAGAGCTCGGAGTGAGCAGAGTCCAGCAATGTGTGGAAGCCCAGATTAATTTCTAAATCTGTGCGAAATACTTCTCCCCCTTTGGGAACTCAAAGGGATGTTGAGACTGGGATGAGCTGAATAAGGAACAGCTTTACCTGCACAAGGAGGGGAGTATAAATGAGACTCATTCATACCCTTGGGCTGGAAAGGCTTGGAAATCTTTTGGTTACATAAACCAACATCAGCCCCTCCTCTCATTTTAATTGACATGCAGTCTTAGCTCTGTTATCATCTCTGATCTTGGACCATTTCCCTGAGCCACTGGGCAACCAATGTCTGTTTTTGAAAGGTGGGGAGAAATGTCAATTCAGTGGTTTCCTCCTGAGCAGCCCAGTCCTTAATTTGCATTTCTATGTGAGTGCAAAGATGATAAAAAATGCGATTTTTAAGACACGTCAAAGTCAGCTCATTAGATCAACTTTTTTTTCCCTGTGTATGTGTTGTTTTATTTTTTTGAAACAAGGACCACTGTGCTTTCTTTCAAGTGACAAGAGTTGTGACAGCTGCTCTATGAGGTATTCAATGGTTAATTAAGACACCAGTGTCATCGCTGAGCTCTTTTGTGTTTCATAGAAAGCAATTGCTAAACAGATGAAAGTAGGTCTGAGGCAAGGGGTAGCATAACTATTATTTCAATTAATAAATAGCTCTAAAAGTGAAGGAAGTGATAAAGGCCTCAAGAGCGCCTGTATCTGCCCCGGTTCTGTCAGGAAAATTAAACAGAGCCCTGTGATTGCCATTGCTTCTGTTTAAGAGATCCAAGCAAGTAGGGTCACCTGTGCGGAGCAGGTTAGAGTCTGCCTGGTTCTTGGGGCACCCCCTAGTGACACATTCGCATACCCTGCCACGTGCATTTCACTGCTACGGAAAGAAACTGTGCAGGATGCACCTCTGCTTCTCCCACCCGCATCCTTCCTTCTATTTCCCCACTCTCTTCCACCAAAGAAGCCCTAACATGTACTTTCAGACAAATATCAGGGAAGCATTTATAAATATTTCAGAGGCATTTCATAAATAAATAAGCAAATCTACAGAAAGACTTCTCTCTTTTAATGAGATCTTAGCTGTGGTATATGCCTTTTATTTGAGCATCAGTAAAACCAGTTGGGAAGATTTTTATACTGGACTCTCTTTTAGGGGGTTTCATAATATACGAACAGCCCTGCTATGCATCTCCAAAACGTGTGGCCTTGCCTCTGACAGATTAGGCAGCTCTGGCACGAGGGAATCGCTTTAACTCTTTTAAAAGTAAATACTAATCAATAGCAACTGTACCGACAAAAACCTTCTTGCTGCCTAATTGCACCACTGCTACTCATAGACCCCAACAGAATTTTCCCCTGGATCTAACAAAATTAACTACCAGGAGCTGAGCGAGTGAATTATCACTATCTCCCTATTCCAATGTAATTAACACAACCCCCCGACTACCACATGTACCATTAAAGTACCATTTGTATGTGTAATTTTCAAACACGGTCTGAAGGTCGTACCCACATCAATCTTTTCAACACACACATCTGCACAGGAAATAAAACTGGCAGGGAGGTGGTCCCGACCATTATAGGAAATCTCTCCCTGTCTTAAATCTTGTTTGTAGTTTCTCTTCCGCAGCTTAATGCCTTCTGTGGTCTCTTTGGCCATGTCAGAAAGAGCCAGACTGTATCAGAGGCAAACAAATGATTTAAGCTATTTTAACAAGCACATCTAGTACCCAGCTCCGGCTGACCAGCTGCTGGATATGCAGAAATCTCACCAACAGCTTGGGATGGATATTACAACCACTTTGGTTAATAACTATTATTTTTATTGCACGTTCGGATTTTTAAGAACCTTAACCTATATTTTTCTAATCCATTGCTATTATTGGCAGTTACAGTAATAGCAGTAGCCTCTCATTGAACACTTAGGCTAAGAGCTTTCGATAGATACTTTATCATTTAATTTCCACAAACGTTTAGAAGTTAGGGATCATCCTCCCTATTGTAAAACCAAGGAAACTGAGGCTCAGAGACAGCAAGTGACTCCAAGGTTGCCAAGTGGCTAGAAAGAGGCAGCACGAGAATTTGAACCCAACTTTCTGACTCTAAAGCTCATCTGGAACACTTAACCACTTTGGGGAGGAGGTATTAGCTTCATCACCAGCACCTTCATCTTCAGCACCATGGCCATCACCATCAAGGTCATCTGCATTTTATAAACAAAGAAAACAATCTACAGAGAGGTAAGACGACTTGCTCAGGGTTACACAGCATGAAAGAGTTGCTAAAAGACTTGAAGCAAGAGAGAGGAAACAGGGAGTCATCAGGAGATTAGCACCTCATGTACCAGTAGTTGTTCCATCCCTAATATTAAAGAATCAGCGGTAAAAGCACGGACAGAGGAGTCAAAAGCCCAGGGCTCCCGATCGGGAACACATGCTAGCTAGTGAATTGGAGACAATGGCATTCTCTCTCTGGCTCAATACCCTCAATTGTGTAAAAATGTCTTAGATTAGAAGATTTTTTAATTCCCTTCCAGTGCTATCATTTTAGGCTATGAAATTATGTGTTCTTTGAGCCAGAAGATGTCATTTGTGAAAATCTAACATAGGATTCTTTTCTTAAGACTTGACCTGTACTGTTCCTATAAGAACCCAGGTAACAGCATTGCCACAAACCTTCTTTTGATAAAAGGAGGAACGTGGAGCTGAGGATGCCCAGGTTGAGCTTCCTGTCAGGAATATGAAATCACTCCAGCATCAATTTGTATGAATGGCATGTGCTGCGTTTTACTTGCATCCTGTGTGGCATTCAGCAAAGCTACCTACTTTGTGCGGAGGTCTATGCAAAGTCATCAAGCTCTGTAACTTCAGTTAGAACTCAAATCCTGCTTCTTCTGCAACAGACTGTGTTCAGAAACCTTGCTCCCTGCTACACAGTTGCCACAGAGGGTCCTTCTAGAATGGGAGTCCTTTGACTCCTTCTATTCAGAGATGCTTGGTTCAGGCCTCGTGCTCATGCCTGGGGTCTGTCCAAATGCTCGGACCGCCCACCCAGAAACCCACTGCTACATGCATTTGGGGCTCATATGATTTCCTTCTACAGTTTGCTCTGGGTTCAAGGTATTTTTTACAGTTGAGTTTCTAGTTGGAATGCCTTGGTGAGATGTTTTCCTGACTCAAGACCACTATTGAACCAGCCCTAAGGGGACAGTCATTTTGATATCTGAGCCAGTTGTGGGGTATGGGATGGGTAAGTGAGTGAGGCAGGTCCCTTTGCTGTCCAGAAGCCTTGGCATCATGTTATTTCCATTTAAACATGTTTTCCCTTGATTCACAATGAAGTCAGAGAAACAAATAAAAAATACTAATCAAAATGGAATGCAAATATTCAAGGCTTCTTTCTCTGAGAAAATGCTTTAACCCCCTGCACGCCCCTTCCGCCCAAGGCACTAATGTTTTAGAAATAGAAGGTACCTCTGGAGAGACAGGATAATGCCAAATTTTAAAATCTGTAGAAAATGAGTACAGAGGTAGGCGGCACTATTAGTGCTACTAAAAATAAGCTTTGGGAAGCTACAATAAGTGGAAAAACCAGAGGAGTCACCCCTTTTTAAAACGGAAAATCGTGTATGTTTGGGAGCCATTTTCTCCAGAGATCCCAACAATAATACTTGGAATTCAATATTCATTTCTACACTGGTCTCTTTCCTATTTCCTCCTCCTCACCCCATCACTGTCCCAGTAATGAAGGCTGAATATTGAGCTTATTACCCACCAGAAAGCATGATTCTGCCAACGGAATATTGTGCCAAATGCCAAGAACTGGAGTGATTATGATCTGCTTGCTGCTGGGTGTCCTGAAAATGATGATGATGATGATGATGATTTGTGTGTGTGTGTTTTACGGAGAGTTCTAAGAGTACTGTAGACAAACAACCCAGTACTAGAAAGGATGTCCCCTCAGACTGAGGGATTCTGCCATCCATGCAGCTTGGTATTCCTGCCAGTCTGTTTTCCTCTGTGGATGAACTTCCTTACCATTGTTGTCTGGGGAAGGAGAGGCTAAGGGGTCTTCCCACACTGCCTATCTCAAGGCAGTTTGAAAGATGTCCAAAGAAGCCAATGGAGTCATCGATACCTCTGTCTGACTAGAGAGATGACTGCAAATGCATTCTGCAAATGCAACAGAGTCACCCTTCCCACTCCAAATATTCAGGTATGCAAGGATACTGGCTCCCAAGATACAACCTGCTTTGGCTTCCATTCCAGAAGTTGCACTGTCCAGTTTCACCAGCCTTAGCCCAGCTGAGCTGTTCAGAGGATTCAGGGAACTTCTAGGATGTTAATAGGAAAAAATGTATCTTGCCATGTACCAAACTATAGCTGTTAGTGCTTTGGGTGCTGGCTCCTTAGAACCCAGGTGTGCTAGATGGAAAACTCAAAAGAATCAGTAAGCATAGAACCAAAATTTATTCTGCCTTTCCATCTTTTCCAAACTTAGCCTTTACTGAAATATTTAATCTTCATGTACATAAATATACAAACAGATGTGCTTTGAGAAACTCTATAGAAAATAGAGTCATGGAATATTTATGAAAGAGGCATTTTTAAAGTAGTCAGTCCACTTTCTTCATTTTATAGACTGGGAAATGGAGGAACAGAAGGCGGAAGGTTCTGAGCAGGGTCCCCACTCAGCGTGTGCCAGGCTTGGGGACAGAATGCTGGCTTGGACTTCTGGCTCTTAATGTGGAGCTCTCACCAGCACATGGAGCCCTGTTGTGTTTTATGGAGCCTCTGGAAAGACAGTGGCCTCGTGTGGGCAGGCGTAAAAGGTCAAGATTTAGAACATCTCTATTTTTTAAAAATATAGGTGATCTGAAACGTGTTATTTTTTTTTCCCTTTTTTGTTTCAGTCGCGGCATCTTTGTCTCTTAAAAGCAGCCAACCCTTCGCCATGGAGGTGATGGCAGAAATCTACCGATCAAGAAAGCCTGAAAGCCCTGTGCTTCCTGTGGAAAAATCTATATGTGCCCTTCAGCCTCATAATTGAGTTGCAAGGGGGAAAATAAAATGGTTTCCTAGCTGTGTGGAGCCATTCCACCAGACATGCCAATAAAAAGCAAGTGGTGTTTTTGTCCATAGGATGTCTAGGCTCAGAGTCAGATCCATGAGGCTAAACAAGGGCTAGGTTATTACCAACAAACGATTTACACTCCAGGCTGTATTGAACAGAGTGAGATATTTGAACTCTTGAGACTAATTGGAAGAGTTCTGAAATGTCAATGTTGACATTCTCTGTCTGGATTCCCTGAACCACAGTGGAAACTAACCCTGAATCTCAAAAGTGCTGGCTTTCAGAAAGCTCCATGTTTTATTAAGAGATGTGAATATTAGTCCTAGGCAAGTCACTTAGCTAGTGGTGCCCTTCTTGCCATCAGGTAGGTAGGTAATAACCATCCCTGGTATCATTTTCAGGGGAGTATTAGAAAAATGGAGTAAATAGCCATACTTCCATTTGCAGAGCCTTTGACTTATAAAATACACCTTCTATCCTCAATCTCGATCATTCTCTGCAATATCTGTAAACAGGCAAATACTATTTACTTCAGAACCACCTTCTGAAGTTGTAAGTAACAATTCTTGCATTTTAGACATGCAAGGACTGAGACCCAGAGGGTTTAGCTTAAGTTCTCCCAGCTAGAGAGCCACACAGAAAGAATAAACCTAGGCTGACCAGTTCCACATCTAGTTTTCTCTCCACAGAACCACATTGCCTCTATCTTGGTATATGCAGAATACTTTTAAAAGTTACAAGAGTGACTCTGTAATAACTTATTAAATTCATCTCCATCCTGTCAGTCATGTCAATATTTAGGAGCCCATGCTCCTCTCCATGGATATAAACCATCTTTATGAGTCTCTGGCTGTCTTTATGACTATAGCAAGCTCCTCTCTGGCAGAAGCTCCTGGCTGTGTCTCGCTCACTGATGGATGGATGAAATGGCTGGACCAGTCTTGCAGCACGCTCTCTGCTCCCAAGGCTATTTTCATGATCATGTCTGAGAACATTGGATCAACCCAATCTTTCCTCATACTCGGCCAGCTGATTTTATTGGCAGACGATGGCTGGTTGCCTTCCTGTTATAATTTCTAGGTTCCTAGGGGGAAACTCCTCTTCTGCAATTCCATTCTAGCCCTTCCCTTAAGGTTTAATCCATTGAATGGGGATTTAAAGAAAAATCATTCTACAATGAGAGACAGACTTAAAGTGCAAATATATTAAAGAATGGACTTGGGGCAACAGACTCCTTTACTAGTGAATAAGTAATATACTTCTAGGAAGCAAGAGGGGCTAGGAAAGAAGTGGAGGATGTCAGGTAATTGGGGGGACGATGACAGAGGAGAGGAAGGAGCAGAGGAAGTATACTAGGAACCCTGGAGTGATTATTTTGCTTAAAATAATGCCTGTGAAAGCCTCTAGGATCCAGAGAAATGGTTTGACGATCTATTAACATGTATGATTTTAAAAAATTTAGTGTGGCTTTATTGAAGCATAATTTACATACCACAAAATTTACCCATTATCAGTGTATAATTTAATGATCTTTGGTAAAGCGATAGAGTAGTGCAACCGTCACCATAATCTAGTTTTAGAAATAAGCTCTATTTGAAGAAATAATACTTTGAAAAGGTAACGCTTGTCTAGTGTAATACTCCATAGAATTTATTCTTATTGATATATGCTAACATCATGTGGACCTCTGAATAAGGGCAGCCATACTTTGTAACTCTCCTCTTTACATTAGCTTCCAAGCAATCGCATGCTGGGATTTGAAGCTCAGTTCAGCCCAGCCACCCAGTACTCAATCCTGATTATGGGCCCTTTCTATTGACATGGAAGTTCACTGCCACTCCCATAGCCTCCACCCTCACTTCTTGGAAAGTTACAGAGAGCTACTGGTCACAACTCCAGTTTCCAGAGCTCTTAGAGCAAGCATGTGATCAGCTCCTCCACTCCAGCCTCTGACACCCACCTTTCCTTGGAAAGTCTGAAGGAAATTGGTCAATATCTGGGCATTCCCTTCTGGTTGCCAAGTCTCCTTATTGTTGTTGCCCTTCTTAGAGACTTCCCTTGGCAGCCATGTGACCAGTTGTGCTGTCCTTTATCTCAGGGTGCCAAATGACCTACCTCATTCTAGGTCTTTCTGTTCATACCATGAGTCAAGTGGAAAACAGAAAGGTGGCCCTGTTTTGAGGCGAACACTAGACAAAGACATTGCTATGCTTTGCTGACATTTGTTAGTGATGGACATGGGTAAAGAGTGGCTATGAGCAGATATTTGGTTGAGTGTAAAACCTGCTTCAACACTCTGGATTTACTGTTGAGGCTTAACGTGACAGTTAGAGAACAGAGTCGATTAAAGGAAGTCTGAACAAAAGATATTCATGCCTTTACATTGTGCTATTTCAAAATCTTTTGAGAATTCTCTTTCCCCTTCTGTCTATTTTTCCATCTCGAGTTCTGTGAACCTAAACAACGGAGCACATTTTCTCATGCCTCTCCCTCTAAGGAGTACAGGCTGGTGAATTAGGAGATTTGTTTTGTTTTGTTTTGTTTGTACCTGGGATTGAACCCAGGGGCACGTAACCATTGAGCCACATCCCCAGACCTTTTTATTTTTTATTTTGAGACTGGGCCTTACTAAATTGCTCAGGGCCTCACTAAGTTGTGGAGGCTGACTTTGAACTTGCAATCCTCCTGCTTCAGCCTCCTGAGTTGCTGTGTTCACAGGCATGTGCCATTACACACATTGGATTAGGAAACTCTGTTTTAGGTCTCTCTCCTTTCCACACTGTGAAAGAACCCTATCTGCTCACCTTTGTGAACCTCCTGCCTAATACCTAATGTCTGGTACATAAAAGATTCTCAGTATATGATCTGTATTCAACTCACTGGAAAGGGCAGTGGAAACAAAAAGGGATTGACATTCAGACACTCAGAGCACATAGCTCCTTCTTCAGTTGTGCTAAGAGCTTATGGGCCAGGGAATGGTCTGTGACAATTTGTTGAATTAAGAAATTGTTTTGGACTCAAGAAGCACCAAATGTAAACTGCAATGTCAGATTGTGAGAGAAAGGGTGGCAAGCTAAAGGGAAGGGGCTTTCCCCAAGTTCTTGTCCACTGAGAAGGCTGGGGAGATGCAGGTTCCTACCTAAAGAGGTTTTCTCACTCCACAGACATGCAGTGTGAGAATACAGCACCTGCTCCTCCCTGTAGATAGCTATAGTCAGTTCTAGATCCATGGCAAGAAATACAAAGATGTGCTTTCAATTTGTGGCTCATGAATTTGCCTCCATGGTTTTAGTTTGGTCTCACATGTCCCCTATTGTGTCCTCAATATCTAACACAGTAAATGGCATAGAATGAACTTGGGAATGAATATTGAATAGTCTGGCTGGCTTCTTTTTCATAAAAAGTGTACTCTTTTTCCTCCAAAAACA
This sequence comes from Geosciurus inauris, assembly GCA_004024805.1. Lineage (NCBI taxonomy): Eukaryota > Metazoa > Chordata > Mammalia > Rodentia > Sciuridae > Geosciurus > Geosciurus inauris. The sequence continues at coordinate 450,296 of PVHX01000039.1, forward strand.
CAAAGGTCCTGGAATCCATTTTCCATTGAACATTTCATCTGACTAGAATGTAATCTGTGAACATGATGAATAAATGGATAATAAATCCCTGGGCACTAAGGCCTGTGAGGTCTACCATTTAGGAAATAAAAGCAGGGAAGACTCTAAATCTCAGGCATCCTAAAGTGATCATGCACCTTCTGAGTGATCTGAGGAAGTCCTAGGTTCCTGGGGACTAAGAAGCATCAAGGAAGAAGCTGAGCGAAGGGGAGGAAGGAAAACTAGCTTGTCTTTGACATTTGCTCTGAGTCAGGTATTGGGTCAAATGCTTCCATTTAGCACTTCAGTCTTCACAACAAATCTTAACAGATGTTATAATGATCACAACTTTACAAATGAGGATGGAGGATCAGAGAATCTACATATTATACCCATAGTGGCCCAGCTAGAAAGTGGCCATGGCGGAACTTGAATCAGATCTATCTGACTCTAGAGAAGAGGCTCTCTCTGGTCCACCATGTATCTGGCCCCAGGTGTCCTCTGGCTTTTGGGTCTCAGCCAGGCAGAGATAAGTCTCAGGGCAATCTTTTTTCTAGCTTGCTCTCCCCAGTGCAGGCCAGAAGAAGCACCGATACATTTCCTGAGCTTTATTCTGGTTCACAAGCATTGGGACTTTTTTTTTTTTTAACCAATGTATGGTCTGATGGCAGCCCAGCTACCTCAGAGGTGCAGCCCCTGGAGGAAGTGCTCAGGCAAGAAGTGCTCAGGGAGTGGGGGGCACAGCTGCAGTGCAGGAATGTCTCTCTGCTGTTGTACAAATGCTTGCAAGTCAGCCTTAGCAGCAATAAGCCAGAGGCTAGAGGGGGGACCATGCAGACCAGGCAACATTCAAATCTCCTTCCTAGGTCTGCCCAGGCTTCACTGCACAGACATAGTGCAGCCTCCTTGATTTTTGCTCAGCCTTCCTTTACTCAGTGTCTGAGAGTGAGACTCTGAGCGGCAGAGATGGTCCAGTGTGAAAGTGCAAGAGATGGCATCAGGAGACCTGCTTCTAGCTCCCGCCTTACATCCTGGGGAGGGGATGCTGCTGTATGGGAGGGGCTTCTTAGGCAAATCATGTTTCTTTCCTGGACCTCAGTTTCTCATGGTAAATTGGACTGTTTCTGAGCATAGTAGAACTTTCTCTGGTGGTGCAAACACTATTTCTGCCTTGTTCAATACGGTAGTCACTAGCCACATACGCATACTGACTAATTGAAATGAGGTTAGGGTGACTGGAAAACTGCATTTTTAATTTTACATAACTTTAATTAATTTAGTTTTAAACTTAAATAGCCACATGTGCCAGTGGCTTCTATTTAGGACAGCGAAGTAAGGAACTTCAGCTCTAAGAAGCAGAGAAAGGCAATGCAGAGTTAAGCCCAGTTCACCCATACGTGGGCTCAAGTCCTTTCTGCTACTTATTAGCCCTGGACCAAGCCCAACATAGTTAACTTCAAGTCTCAGTTTCTTCTTCTGTAGAGTAGAGATAATAGTGGCTTCCACCCAAAATGCCTGTTAAAATTACATGAGATAAAGCCTGTGGTGCACTGTCTAGCACACACTGAGGGCTGTGGACATGAAGGCTATATCAAAAGTCCATGAAGCCGGGCGCGGTGGCTCAAGCCTGTAATCCCAGCACTTAGGGAGGCTGAGACAGGAGAATCGCAAGTTCAAAGCCAGCCTCAGCAACGGCGAGGCGCTAAGCAACTCAGTGAGACCCTGTCTCTACATAAAACACAAAATAGGGCTGGGGATGTGGCTCAGTGGTTGAGGTCCTCTGAGTTCAATCTCCAGTACCAAAAAAAAAAAAAAAAAAAAAGTCCATGAGATGGTGCTGGGCTAGGGAGTTTCTTTGATGAATCCATTTTTTTTTTATCCACCAACATGTGACATTTAAATTTCAGTGGAAGGAAAGAGAGCTTTACAATTTACTGGGTGGGGCCCTAGAGGGGAAGTCCAGGAGTGAGGGAGAAAAGTCAGTTTTGTGTACTTTACATTTTTCCCAGGACTGTCCCTGTGTGTGTTTGACTGATGGGGTCAAATTACACAAGATCTAGCTAGATATTCAGATTCTCTCAGATGCGACCAAGTTGTGTAATTCTCCCAGCCTCGTAAAGAGCTACCTGGATGGGGAGTGTACAGGAGGCCCTGCCACTAAGATTCTCTGTCCATTAGAGACATGGGAAGCGTTCGTGATATCCTATGACAAATGTGCCGACAGCCAGAAACATCAGGATGACACTTCTGTGCTGCTCAGCCCATATTTTTGAGGTAGAATAATTAAACAGAGATCTGCCCACTAGACTAAAAGAGAAAGCCATTGATGAGAAAGTCGGTCCCGAACTCCCTTTGCCCCTAAATATGACAACTCTGAGTAATTCACATCAGCTGCCTCTTAATAAATAGCTTCTCCCCATCCACCCCTCCCAATGTCATTAGAATCACCCAGAGAATTCTTAAAAATCCCAGTGCACAGGCTTTGTGCCACATACTATTAAATCAGAGATGGTACGGGTGGTGCCCAGGCAGTATTTTTTAAAGCCCTCCAAGGTAATGCTGATGTGCAGCTAAGTTTGGAACCATGGAACCACATGCTTAGAGGGAGATATGTGGGGAGACACTCGGGCGCCTGCTGCAGGTGAGCCCTGATCTGTGCCCATGCTCAGGGCCTAATCGGATCATGCTAATGTTTCGCTTAGCACACATTGTTTATTGAGACTAGGATATCTCAACCAACATCCTTTTTAATAAAATCCAATTTGGACCAGTTCTACACTGTTAGTGTTGACAGGGAAATCCCCCATCCAATTGGTGACAAGAGTGGGTGGTGCTTTAAAATCAAGCCTCCAAGAAGTAGTAGCATCCAGAGTCCCGAATGCCTGCAGAGGAGCTGCTTCCATAACTTCTGCATACTGCCACCTGGTGGGGTCTGGTCCCAACTTCATCCCTGGTCTTCATCCTTGGGCTCCCACCCCTCCCCCGAAATGGATGTAATTTAGGAAAATGTCATGCATTTTCAATCCAATTTACTGGTGCCTTCCACATTGATCAGACTTCCTTCTCCTTTTTCCTCCCATCTGGTTAATATAATTATTGCTTTCAGATGGCAAAGCCGTTTTATGTAATAGCTTTGTTTGTTACTATGGTTACAAGTTTAGTAGCACGTTGGCATATAAATCTATCATCGCAGAAAGTAGCTTTGTATTTATCAAGGCACAGTCCATGTGTGCATCAGAAAACAAGGTGAGGAGCAGCCTTAGTTTTCTGTAACAAGGAAAGTGGACTAATCTTGGTAGAAGATTCTCCTGGCCTGGCCTGGACACTAGGTGCTGGCCCGCTTTCTCCCCCTGGGATTTTCCCACCTGAGTAAGGCACCCAGAGGAAGCTCTACCTGAGAGAAAGCAGGAAAAGTCAGCTGCAGGGCAGCTATGATTGTGTTGTGAGAACTCTCTCCTTGCACAACTGCAGTTCTGACTGGTCAGTTGACTCTTGGCTGATTTATTTACCAGCCAAAGGCAAGGTCTGAGGATATGATCTCAGGGGAGTTAAGTTCTTCAGGTATAATCCCTTCCTTTCGGGCAGCTGAAGCATCACCCCATATTTCCTGATGGAAATGGAGTTATAATCTCCCTTCAGAAAGTGGCAGAAGTTCAGTACTGGATTCAATCCACCACCCTTGAGTGACAAAGCACGGCAGTGTCTGCTTTGACAGTGTTTCACACCCAGCTGAATCAGACCCAGCCCTCAGAGTACGGAAGTTGCATGGCCTGTGCAGCTGGGCTTCCAACTCACCTTGGGGAGTTTATAGCATGCTTCCATGTGGGCAGCCTCATCTAATCCCCATAACAACCCCAGGAGGTACGCATTGCCCTTACCTGGCACCAAGTCTCAGAGAGATTATGCACTGTCCCAAAGTCATATAACTAATGTGTGGGACACGTTGTGGTTTTTTTGTTTTGTTTTTTTAGTTGTTGATGGACTTTCATTTTATTCATTTATTTATATGTGGTGCTGAGGACCAAACCCAGTGCCTCACGCATGTGAGGCAAGCGCTATACCACTGAGCCACAACTCCAGCTTGGACTCATTGTCTTTTTTTTTTTTTTTTAATATTTTCTTAGTTGTAGATGGACACAGTATCTTTATTTGTTTATTTTTATGTGGTGCTGAGGCTTGAACCCAGTGCTTCACGCATGTGAGGTAAACGCTCTACCACAGAGCTACAGCTCCAACGCTGGACTCATTGTCTTTTGATTCTGAGTTCTCTTTTCACTCTAGGGGGCCCTGGCTGCTAACTTAATACAGACACACTTTCTAGATTCAAATAATAGAGAACAAGAAAAAAGCAAAAACAGATAATATCAATCAAAACCAGGTAATATCAATACCTTCACTAAGGCCTTGACTAAACCACACCAGGCAAACTTCAACTATCTTCTTTCCTCTTTTAGAGGTTAGCCGGGCACAGTGGCGCACGCCTGCAATCCCAGGACATTGGGAGGCTGAGATGAGAGAATTGCGAGTTCAAAGCCAGCCTCAGCAACGGCGAGGCGCTAAGCAACTCAGTGAGACCCTGTCTCTACATAAAACACAAAATAGGGCTGGGGATGTGGCTCAGTGGCCGGGTGAGGAGCAGCCCCATATCAGATAAACCCTGTACCAAAAAAAAAAAAACCCATATCAATCCCCCGTACCAAAAAAAAAATAATAATAATAAGAGGAGGTTATCGGTTTGGTAGTCTATTGGTGAATTTCCAGTGGCTACTAATTATCTAGCCATGTCATTCAAATTCATTATCACAGAGCAGGTACATATTTATTTACATGTCTCACTTGGATAATTGGCAGTTATATAATTTCATGGTAATTATGATCGGAATTGCCATATGCAAACTTGGCAGTTTGGAGTTGCATGATTACTAAGAACTGGCTACCTTGGAATTATCCATTAATGACATAATTAGTTGTGGCCTTTTAAGAAAAAGTTGTTATGTAAGAGACTTTTTTTTTATTCCCAATTGACAGAAAAGCAAGAAACTTGGAGACACCAGGAATATTTTTTTCTTCTTTTGACAGGTGAAGAAGTAGCTGTGCAGGTTTGTCTTGTTTCTGGGCATGTCTGGGTGCCCTGATGACAGGGAGGGGACATGAAGAGATGTGTGAGCTTCAGCAAAGGGCACAGACCCTGAGGTACACAAGGCTGGTATCCACATCTGTTGAGCCCTGGCACAGCCAGGAATTATGACCCTGTTGAGCAGAGAGTAAGGAAGCTCAGAGAGGTTGTGCTTGTGCTGTGGGGCACAGAGCCCAGGAAAATGCAGGACTGCCTGGTCCTCGGCTGAGTGAGGGCCAAGAGAATGTAAGCTGCAGAAAGGAGGCCAGAAAAAGAGGATTAGGATTTTATATACTAAGGATTCTATGAAAAGGCAAGCAGCTTATATGGTTGTTTTTTTGGGGGGGTCTCCCTCCACTAAAAACAAAACAAAACAAACAAACGAAAAACAAAAATCAAAAAACTGGTCCCAAAGCTGGTTTTCTTGGCAAAAGTATCATTCCTGTCCCTTCCTCATCCCCTCTAGTGGACAGGCTTCCTCAGAAGTTGTTCTTATTTATTCTCACTGGACATCACAGGGCTTGATGCAGAGAAATCCACACCATAGGGTGCTTCAGGTGTGGAGAATATGAAAATCATTGGGTCTCAGAACAGCAAGCAGCCCCTCACTTAACAGAGGAGAAGCTCAGGGCCCAGCGGGGTAAATGTGTGGTCTCAAGTCACATAGCAGTACATTGATGGCTCCAGCCCTGGAACCCACATTGGCTACCTCTGTGATTTTCCACAATGCAATCCCTTCACTAGGGAGGAGTTGTTGATGTGGCAGAATTAAGACTTGGCTCATTTAAATAATAGCTATACAGGAAGTGCCTGCACATCCATTATAAAATCTACTCAGGGATATACATATGTATTTGATAAATTTTAAAAATGTTTTACCTATTTAATGCCCATATACAAAGCCTCCTGTATCAAAGTTCTCTCAGAGGTCAACAGCAGCACAGGGTCCTCCTGACCTGCAGAGCCTCTACTAGGAAGAGAGGATGAAGAATGAGGAACATGGTGTCCCCTTTTCCCTGACATCGAGGGAGCTGAGTTCTCAACTTCCTCAGGCACCAGTTTTCCCTATAGTTTTCTTTTCCTCTCATTTTCTTGGTTACTATTTTCGTTTTATGTAAATTGTTTTGATCTTTTGTACTCGTGGTTTTAGTATAAAATTTTGGATGATGGTAGGGTTATCAGGCAATCAATTAACAAAAAAATAAATAACAGTATAAACTTTTGTGATTCAGTTACATGGAAAAGAAAATCTTAAGTCACAGAAGAGCTGGGGAGGATCATATATCCTTCCTATGCCATCCACATTCAAAGAGGAAGGTGGGGTTTAAATGAAGAGGAAGAGTAGAGAAGAGGTCAGTTCCTACACATGTCCCCTCTTCCCTGTCTCAGCAGCACCATCTTCTCCACTAACCATAACATCCAGGAGACCTGAAGGCAGGAAAAGGACTTCTGGACTTCTGGAAACCTTGGAGTTGTGCAATTTGGAAGAGAACTGTAGTAACTTGGAACATGTTTGATAAACAGCGAAGAAAAACAGCTGACAGTCCTGGATGGCTGTAGTGTGCCTGGCACTCTTGCACTGTCTCTGTCTTTTTCTCTCCCATTTTATTAGCCATTTCTATGATCTTTGTAGTTCACCTTTTTCTCTACTCTTTCTCTAAACCAACTTCCACCCTTCGGATTCTTGTAGAGAAGGAATTAGAGAACTAGAGTTAATAATTTTAAGGTTGAATAATAAGTAGATATGAGATTTGAACCCATGCTAATTTGTCTCTGAAGTCCATATTTTTCCCTCTCATTATCTCAGCCATCCTCAGATAATGGCTGTCACTTGGAACTATCATTAGTAACCTATCCAATTTATATCTTTCTTGTGCCTAAGCTCTCCAAGCCTTACTGGCATCAACCTGGGCTCCCTAAGCCAGGCTGGAGGCTGCAGGTGTAAAGATGGTGACCCACTTGACCACAGGAGAAACCTAGTTCCCTGGGGTCCATAGCCAACAGGCAGCCAGTACAACAGGAACTTTCCATCCTTAAAGAGGAAACTACAATCACCCCATAGATGTAACACTGACAGGCCAAATGCTAAGATGGGTTTCATTGAAATTTCATGATTCTTTTTTCTGATGGTTTAGATAGGAGTATGTATGGTTCTCTCTGTTATATGATATTTTATTTATTTATTTTTTTATGTCCTGGAATGAAATGTTGCTATATAAAGACACAGAGAAAGAGCCTTTTAAAGTGGTGCTTTTCTTGCATTATTTCAATGAAGATTCATGAAACCCTGAGGATTGAACTGGGTCTCTGTGTTCACCAACCCTAAATAAGATTATACACACAGGCCAAAATCCCCAATGTTGGTTCTACTTCAGAGACTTCTAGAACACTGTTATTCCCCAATCTTATAGAACCAATCATATGAAATAGTTAATATCTTAATCTCTTTTTAGCAGTGGATGGGTGATATGACAGAAAGAAGAAAACCCAAGTTCCTGGTTCACATATGCCTATGCGTGGGCCTCCAATTCCACTCACAGAAATGCATGCATCAGGAATTCATGCTTATATCCACTCAAGCACATGCATGAACATGTTTATAGGACTACCACTCCTGATAACCTTTAAGTAGAAATACTTCCAGTTCTACCAAGACGGAATGGATAATTTGTAGCACATTTATATCATGGGATACTCTATAGCAAAGAGAAGGAAAGACCTGTTAGAGGCATTACTATGGATGAATTACACACACATAATGTTAGGCAAAAGAAATCATGCATAAAAGAGTATTTAACACATTATTCTATTTAAATAAAGTTCACAATGTATGCAAAACCCATCTGTGGTGCTAGAATTCATGATAGTGGTTAGCTTTGAGAAGAGACAGTGACAGGCAAGTCACAAGGTGGCTTTGTGCTGATACTATTCCATTACTTGATGTTGGTGTGGGTTGTCTGATGGAGGTCACACAAAAATTCATTAAGCTGTACAAATATGATTTATGCACACATCAGGTCAAAATCCCTGTTTTTTATACTTTAATAAAATATTTTCAAAAAATATTTACCACCCCAAAACCAATAACTTAATCAATAAATGGGCAAATAAACAAAAGAATAAATACAAATGGTCAACAACTGTATGAAGAAAATATTAACATATTCAGAAATTAGGGAAATGCCAATCAAAACTATTCTGAGATTATCTCACTCCAGTCAGAATGGCAGCCATCAAGAATATAAACAGTAATAAATGCCAAACACGATGTAGAGATAAAGGAACACTTTTACACTATTGGTAGGATTGTAAATTAGCACAACCACTATGGAAATCAGTATGGAAATTCCTCAAAAGATTAGCCATGAAACTACCGTGACCCAGCTATACCACTCCTCAGTATTTATCCTAAACAATTAAAGTCAGCGTACTATAGCGATACAAGCATAACCCATGTTTATAGCACCATAACTCACAATAACCAAATTAGGGAACCAGCCTAGGTTTCCATCAATGGATGAATGGATAAAGAAAATGTGGTATATATACACAATGGAGTTTTATACAGCCATAAAGAAGAATGATATTGTCATTTGCAGGAAAATGAATGAAACTTAAAAGCATTATGTTAAGCAAAATAAGCAAACTCAGAAGGTCAAAGGTCATATATTTTCTGTCATATGTAGAAGCTACAGAGGAAAAAGGGAAAGAAAGCGGGGAGGGTCATGAAAATCAAAGGGAGATCAGTAGAGGAAAGGGACTAGGGGAAGGGAAAGGGGAGATACTGTGGAATGAAATTAACCAAATTATGTAGTTATATTGTAGGCATATATGCAATATGTACAAGGAATCTCACTATTAAGTATAATTATAATGTAACAATAAAATTTTTTTAAAAATCAGAGTCTAATTCTCATCTCTGCCACTTATAGTGTGACATTTGGAATTCAATTACATTTATGGTACATCTTCCTTAACTGAGAAATCAGTACAGTATCAGAAATCAGTACATTCCATTAACAGGGATGTTGTGAGGATTCAAAAATATTTTGCATATAATAAATCCAGCCTTAGAACAGAGACTGGACAGGATCATGGCACAATATATTCATGTCTGGAACTGCCACAGTGAAAGTCATTAATCTGTACAATTAAAATATATCAATAATTATAATAATGAAAAGGAAAATTTAAGAAAAGTAAAAAAAGTATATAATTAAAGAGATAAATATTAGGTACATAAAAGTATTTAACCGCTCCCCACCCCCCCAAAAAATCCAGTTCCAAGCCAAGCCCATGGTAAGAGCTCAGTTAATATACTCTTTCACAGTTTAAAACATTAAAAATTTATTGGGAATTGTTAACTATACACAAGAGTAAGGATAACAGTTAAACAAACCCCTAGACTCATCACTCAGCTTTAATAATTGTCAAATTTATGGCCAGTTTTTTTTGAATGGTATATGTCCCCTCAGCCATTAAGAATACATTTATAACTTAAAAATATATATGTTTTAACCATATATACATCAGTTTGCATCTCTAAGAAATAACTTTGTAAAAAAATTAAAAAGATGAATGTTTGCGAGGAGTTGGTGGGGAGAGATGGGTAGGTAGGGCATAAAAGATGTTTGGGGCAGCAAATCACTCTGTAGGATACTAAAAAGGTAAACACATGCCAGTATAAATTTATCCAAACCTGTAGAACATACAACACTGAGAATAAACCCTAATGTAGACTGTGGACTTGGTTGCCATGAGTCAGTGTAGATGCATTGGCCATAACAAATGTGGTACTCTGGCAGCAGCTGTTGACAGTGGGGGAAGCTGTGGGGAGGTCGGGGTTGGGATGGGGGAGCCGGGGTCAGGGTCATTCAGGAAATCTCTGTACCTTCCATTCAATTTTGCTGTGAACCTAAAACTGGTCTAAAAAAAAAGCCTATTAAAAAGTATAATCACAATACTATTATCGTTAAGTACTACCACTACCACTGCTGATCAAGTTTCCCTGATGAATTTATAAATGTCTTTTTACAATAAGTTAGCTCAATTCAGGACATGAAAAAGGTATCCTTGGTGTATATTTCTTCATTCTTTTCTTTGGGGGGGGGGATACCAGGTATTGAACTCGGGGGCACTCGACAACTAAGCCACATCCCCAGTCCTATTTTGTATTTTATTTAGAGACAGGGTCTCACTGAGTTGCTTAGTGCTTCACTTTTGCTAAAGCTGGCTTTGAACTCGCAATTTTCCTGCCTCAGCCTCCCCAGCCTCTAGGATTACAGGTGTGCACCACTGCATCTGGCTATTTCTTCATTCTTAATTTACTGAATCTCTTAACAAATCACAAGGGTCACGGACAAGGAAGCTGTCTCTGACCTCTGGCCACCAGTCTCAGAACACCAGCCTCAGCACTGTCCTGAAGGCTCCTGGAAACATCCAGAGTTTTCATCTCTAGCACTCTTTTGATTCCTTAGAAGCATCGATGGCTGCTGTCACCATCAAAACTAGATCTAACCCCCAAAAGGACAAACCCTTTAACACAAGACTGTGAATGCCAATGGGACAGCAGCTATTATCATCACATGATATACAGAGGAAATTCTGTAAAGGGCATTTCCAGACAGAGAGACCTGGCAAGGTAGCTGGTCTCAACTTTTTAAGTGAAACAAGTGTTTTAAAGTCTTCCGGTAAACACACTACCTAAATTGAGGTGCAGGCACAGCAGACAGGACACACATTTTACATTGTGCCTTTTCCCTCTGCTCTTCCAGCATTGTCCAAAGCTGTTGTCATTTTACCTGTCACATTGGATGCCATCCTTTGAATTCTGAATGAAGGCAGGATCACACACCAGGGCAGAATTTTACCTTGTGCAGATTCCTTCAATATTATATATAATTATAATGCACTAATAAAAACCAGACTATCTCCTAGCCTGTGTGCATCTGAAGGGTCTCCCTTTGAAGAAAGTACTGATTACATTCATCAAATAACCAGCTAATGCTGTTCCCCGAGGAAAAGGCCTCCACAGCCGCCATCCATGTAGTGCCCATCTCAACACAGTGTTTCCACCTTGTAGGCCCTGAACCAAGTCTGTGTGGGATAAGTCACTGAATGAGATTGAATAGAGTCTGTAGGAAAGCACTGGACCATGGGATGGAGACCTGCATTGTCCTCATCTTAGCCTCTGATGCTTGGGTGACTTGAGGCAAGCTAGACTTCTATGGGCTTCTGATGATTTCAAGGGTCTCTTCCAACACTTACAAAAAAAAAAACAAAAAAAAAAAAAAACAGTCCACAATTCTAGAAGATATTTATTTTACTTACTACTCTGCTGTGTTGATCCATCTAATTTGGATCTAAAGATGAATTGTTAGGCAAAGTACTGATGCCTTTCAGAAATTCTACAGCAATGAAACTTTGTTTTGCCAGTTGCCCTATACTGTTCATGTTGCCATGTCCCCATCATAGATCACAGTGGCAACACCCCATCCAGAATGGCCAGATTGAACCCTCCCATTTAACTCACACAAATGGCATGCCATGCTAGATCTGGTTTGACTAAGTTGCACTGGAAGCAGGGGTGCACTGGGGCTCAGAAGCTTCTCTTTGCCTCTGTCATGTCTGATCCAGAGCTCTGATGGCTGACCATTAGTAGATGTGGGCACAGGCTGCTATGTCTGGAGAGGTGTGCACAGGGAGGTTCAAACCACTGAAAACTTGTCAAGTGCATGAAACATCTTGGCACTTGCTCCCCTATCTCTTGGTATCCATCCCATATCCCCTTGTGGTATCTTGTTCCAGAAAAGCCTGTTGACAACTCATCTCCTGAAGGTGTTAGCTGACAACTTCTCTGAGGCAAAAGGTGTGACCAATATGAGTGCGGGCAGAAGGACGGGAAGGGCTATTGTATTTATTCAGTCCCTCCTTGAAAAGGAAGTATACAATTGGATGAGAATTCTTTTACTTTTTAAAAACTTTCTTATTGTACTACTGTCACCAATATATGTTCACATTATAAACATACAGAAACAGATTAGAACAAAAAAAAGACTAAAGTTACCACATATGATAGTCTTTTTATAAAATAGAACCTTCTAGAGTTTTTCATATCTGGATTAGTATGTCTTAAATGCCCATAATCATACTTCTACCCACAAGATTTAATACAGTTCTATTTCCAATGGTATAGACATTCTCTTCCATTCTATTCTATTCTAGTGACTAGAATAATACAATTTTATTTATATGACTGCATTCTTAATTCACAGGAATGAAACAGAAACAACAGAAACTGTTGGTTCTTAGCAATGGAAAGCCTAAGATACAAAGGAAAGAATGTTTTGTGGGTAGAACAAATTGTTGGGGCAAAGGATCTTTCCTGGCCCACCTTTGAACATCCAGCAGGGGCCTTCTTTCCCTATTGCTCCTCTCAGCTCATGCATGGGACCTATCCGTACACAAATATAGGCATCTACCAAGGTAGGCCTGAGAAAAGAATAGGATGGAAGTCAGAAAACCTGGTTTCAAATTTCGACTCTTTCTTGCTGGCTTAGAGACCCTGGACAAGTCATTCAATCTTTCTATCCTCAGATTTATAATTGGTACAGCACGACTCCATGTTAAAAGGAATTATTGCGGCCCTGATATACAGGGTGGCACAGAGAAGCAACCAGGCAATGTGGGGAAAACACTTTGTCGACTCTAATGATTATAGAGATGTGAGGAATGATTGCTGCTTAGACATGTTACCATCTTCAAGGATTCAAGAGCAATCTAATAACTGAGAAAGCTCCTCATATGGATCCTAGCTGCACCATGATGATAGAGTTTTCTCTCAATGTCATTTTTAGGAAGTTGTCAATTTCTCAATGTGGGAACACCTCCCAGTTCAGAGTTTGTTACCTTCAGATTATCTACCTTCTCTAAAGAGGATCAAATGTTCCCATATTTAAATGTAAAGGAGAGAGCCTAGACTGTATTCCCTACACATCCTGATCCCACAGTTCTAACAACACATTGAATAGCCCTGTCCTTTAGACTTTGGTTTCTGCTGGGTCTTCTGTCCCCAGAGAAGTTGGGGACATCTTCAGAGAGGCTCTCATGAAACTTTGGTTCAAAAATACTTCACACCCGACAACAGAAATGATCAGTAGACTGGCCATCTCATGCAGAGCACTTTGTCTTTCTGGGCCTCCATTTCCCCATTAGAAATATATGAGTGGGTTGGACCCAGTGACTGGATTCCTTCTTGCTCAAAATGCCATGATCTTGGGGCTGGGTTGTGCCTCAGTGGCAGAGCTCTTGCCTCGCACATGTGAGGCACTGGGTTCGATTCTCAAGCACCACATAAAAATAAATAAAATAAAGATGTGTCCGTCTACAACTAAAAAAAAAATATTTTTAAATGCCATGAGCTTGTACGTTCTTGGCCATTTGTGTATTCTGATTGGTACCCATCACCATGACAGCAATAAAACACATTCTTGGTATCTACTGAATGAATGAATGGTGAATCAAAAGATTGAAATTCTGTGCTTTTCAAGAATGGAAACCCCAGAGTGTAATTTCCTTGACTTCTTGAGTTTTCTCTCCTTCATCTTATAAACACAAATCTTCACACAACAATGCAAGTAAATATTTAATAAAACTCTGTAGGAGTAAAAGAATGACCTAATGGATCAGTGGAGAGATAAATGAATAAAATCATGCTGCCATTCCTTTTACACATGAGTTCTATCCACAGGATGGACTCTTCTGGAAGGCCAGAGCAGAGGGAAAACACCTGGAACTTTAAAAGAGAGCCTCTGTAACAATCTGGGAACCATGATGGCATCCTGAAGAAATAACCTTTTCCTGTAGGTCAGCTGGAAATTCAGCTTATTCCTTTATTACAAAGAATTTATTCCAAGGGACTGTCTTGTAACTACTTTGAAGATGACCGTAATCCCAAAGTTACTGAAATTAATCAGCTTCTAAAACCACATCCCAAATTCTAGACTGGAAGCTCCTGGAAGCCAACAATGGGCAGACCTCCCAGTGTGCCCCTGGAACCTAACATATAGGTAGGAGCTCAGGGAGTAGGTCTTTGCCAAGTAACCAATTAACAACCAGAAATGTAGCCATTAAACCAAGGCAATGGACAGTAAAGCAGGGAAAAAAAAAAAAAAAAAAAGAGAGAGAGAAAGAAAGAAAAACTTTTTTGTTTTCTTTGACCCCAAGACTCTTAGATCATCTAGTCCAACTCCCTCATTTCATAAGGGAAGAATCTGAAGCTCAGAGAGATTAAATGATCTCCCCAAAGTCACACAGCAAGTTCATGGAAGAGTTAGAACTATGCCTGAAGCTTCTGGTGTTTTCCACCAGCCACGTTGACTTTCTAGGCAAGCCGAAATATGGGCAGTAACCCACAGAACTCTAGGCACAGGCTCCTCTGGAAGGTACCAGACAGCAGAGAGGCTGGGGTGTGAGGTTTAGAGTTGATCATCCCCAAAGAGTTTTATCTATGCTTCCAAGGTATATTTTCTCTCTCTTTTTCTTTTGAAATTTTGCATTGTTTGGTGAACAGCGTCTTAAGTCACGAAGTGGACACACTTGTGCACCCCTCTCCTCTCCTTTGTTCTGCTCTTGGAGCTGGGTCCACTGGAGGAGCATTGTACAGTGCCCCTGCTGGGTCTACAAGGCCCCTCTTCGGTTCAATTAATGAGCCATAAATAACCCAATGAAGGTGTCAACAAAGACGGTAATTTATCATACACTGTCAGGAGGGTGAGCCTTGTGAGGCAAATGCTCATTCACAGTCTGGTGCAACATGTTAAGATTTATTCCTGGCTGGGTCCCCCCTCCATTAGGTCCCCCTCCCTGTCAAAAAAAATTCATCTTCCACAGGAATCCTCACAGGTGTGCTGCTTTGACAAATAAGCTATGAAGTCTGGTATTCATCACTGGCTGGTCTTTGTTGGGATGAAGGCAGCAAGAAATAAATTTATTTTAGAGGGAAGGTACTTGTGATTCAAACACACTCAAGGGGAGCAATGAGGTTATTTCCATCCTCCTGGTTCTGCAAAAAGAGAGAAGGAGCCACTGTAGGACAGACCCTTTCTCCATTATTTACTACTTGGTGGAAGAGCAGCAGGACTTCCCTGAGAGGATTCCCTTAGACTGCCAGTGTGGAAGCTCCAGTCATATCCTCCTGGAAATGCTGGGCTGGAAAAATCTTGCTGGAGTAGAAAAGGCTACAAGACATCTGAAGTCCTCAGACTCACTGTACCAGGAGGTTTTCTAGCTTCACAGTCCAACTTGTGGCTTCCTTTGAGCACTGTGTCCTGAGATATGAGGCTACCTTCTTGGGGTATTGTCAAGACAGATTCTCTGGCTCTCTACCTCCTATAGCCATCCCCAGAGGATCTGATCCAGGAGGCAGTCAAGGGAGGAGCCCAGGAAGTTCTTTTTTCACACATTCTCCAGTTGCCTGCAGATGAACATAGTTTGTGGACCACACTCTGCATTAAGACATGCTGTTCAGGTGCCCAGTCCATTCATGTGAACTATCTGCAATGATGGAAATGTCCTATATCTATTCTGTCCAATGCTGTGGCTGCTAGTCATGTGTGGCTATTGGCCACTTGAAGTGTGGCTACTATGAGATAACTAGAATTCTTAATTTTATTTAATTTTAATTAATTCAAGTTGACATAGCCATTTGGCTAGTGGCTACCATACTGGATGGCATTCTAGTGCATCATTCTGCATAACTCATTTCTGGGGGTTACAAACAAAGTAACAATCTCAACATGTATAGGGGACTTGAAATATTAGTCTCCTCCCATTCCCCCTTATTTTTACAGTTAATAAATGCCACAAGTCCCTGGGGGTATGCCTTATTTAGTCCCTTCTAATCAGGAGGAGGAAGGATCATATCCCATGGGTGGAGCTGTGGGGAATATTTTTGAGAATAAGATATGATCCTGGTCCCTTAGGACCCAGTCACTTTCCTCCCAATATAGGCAGGAAGACAAACTCACACATGACCCAATAGCAGCTGGCCCTCTCTGAGATCATAAAAGAAAACACCTAGGGAAGCAAGGTGCTACAAGTCCTTAGACTCCCCTAAGTACTCCCTCTCTAACTTGTGGAGACTGCATTCCATACACAGATTCCCACTCAGTCATCTTTGAGCCCCGTGTCTTGCCAAGTGGCTGATCCTGGTACAAGACAATAAGTATGTGTTAAAATAAAATGGTCTCACATTTGCCTATGTGAGACCCCAAACATCTTATTTAAGGCTACTAGTGAGATGTGGAAGTGGTCCCTGAAAAGCAGAAAGTCTGTTCTTTGAGGGAAAGGGACATGGATGCTCTCCCTTTTGTGCTGTGTGAGGGTCTCCCCCCCATACAAATGTAATTTATGCAAATGTATGTTCAAGAGTAGCTGGAAAAGGCCACATGGAAGAGTGATTGGTCAAGGGTCTGAGAAGGAACTTGCTATCTGTGAGCAAATTCCACCTGAGTGTGTCTAAGTGCAGCCTCAAAAGGTTCTGGGCCTATGCAGGGGGTCAGGCAGGTCAGAGCAAGTATGAGACATTTGGTTGCTTGAGAAGGTGAGCTGCCCACTGAGAACCTGTTCCAGACAGAAAAGGGCTTCTATAGGCCTCCACTGGACTCCTTGCCCAAACACTTTTCCTTACTCCCCAAGGAAGCAGAATCCCAACTCAGGGCTGCAAAGGGAAGAGCTGAGGTGAGCAGAAGCCCAGCCCCAGCTTCCCCGTGATAGCTCTTTGAATCCCCCAGACTCCTGAAATTTCAATCCTCTGACATTGATTCCTCCTTTCTGCTCATCAAGCAGCCTTATTTTGCCTCCAGATAATAGACACTGGTGTCAAAAGTTGTGTCCCTGATGCCAATTCTTGCTGTTCCAGAGTGTCTTGTACAGGGCCCAAAGTGCCTCTACCTGCACACAGAGAGTTCTATAAGAGAACACTTTACAGGTCTCCAGCCCTATAAGGACCTCATAGCCAAACAGAAGAAGAGATGTAGCCTGGAAAAAATTCTCAATTTTTTCTCCAAGTTCTGCCTTATGTTAGTAATAGCTGAGACTCAAAGTAGTTGGCCAAGTTCTCTAGCTAAATAGTCATTCACTCAAAATTAACTCAGTGTTAAGGAGCCAATGTCAAGCCAGAAGTTTGGCTTGGTCCTCCAGTTTATGATGAACTAAATACAAGGAATTAGGTCCTGGAACTTACCAACAACACTTGTTCTAATCTGGAATTCTCAACGCAATCTCTAGAAAAAAGCTGAATCAAAAGATATGTTCCAAAAAACGATGATCCAACTGTGTGAAGTAGAGGGGCAATTTGTATGTGGAAACACAGAGCAGTACCAATGTATTTGAATCCACTCTGAAAATTATGGCATTCCTGATTGAAAAGATTTTATAGTATTTGAAATTTCCAAGACTACTAGTGATGAGCAACCACAAGAGACCTGAGAAGGTAAGGTTGCTTGAGAGATAAGAAAGGGAGGTGTCATGAGCAGACTTGGACCAAAGTCCATTCCCAGGAGGACCCTCAAGCAAGCAGTAGATAGGGGAAGGCAAGGTCTTGTAAACTCTCAGCTGAGATCAGGGCTGGGTCAGTCTGGGCCTTCCTAAAGAAAAACCATTAGGAACCATCAATTCTTTCAGACATCACAACTGTCCGTTCGTTGTTCATTTATAGGTGGGGAAACTGAGGCCTCTCTAAGATCAAATAACGAACAGGTGTGTAAAAAGTTTAATGTTTCTGTGTTAACTGCCTAGTGCCAAGTTTCTTCATGCAGAGCAAGGAAACAATTTCCATGCAACAGCTTGAGATACGCAACTCAGTTTGCCCGAAGCTACGGCATGGCACGGTGAAACATTCGGCTCCCTTCAGATCTTGCAGGCTACCAGCCATTTGTTAGGGTGGGTAACTTGTTGGGAAACCTCCCAGGAAACCACAGCTCCTGCAAATGACTCAGTAGGTGGTTCTGACTCCTCTGAGTCAGAACCCAGCCCATGGCCCAGGCCCATGCCAAAGCTCCCTGGCCCGGCCCCATGCCAAGGCTCCCTGGCATTGTCAAGATGCTCTGGGCCTGCTGTGCCTCCCAGTATCATGTGATACTGAGGACCTCTGGTGTTCACCTGGAAAGAGATGAATGTTCTTTCTGATAAGTGTTCAAGGAGTGTGGACCAAAAGGCAGCTGAATTCACTCAGTGGCTTGTCTCTCTTTTCTCCAAATCCCTGGAGAGTTTTGGTGGCTTTCTACATCCGGCAATGTTTCATTTGAAATATTATTCCTCCTCCTCACCTGGGAGCTTACAAGTGGCCTCCATCTGTCATGAACTTGTGGACACATAGAGCCTAGTTCTAGCTTTGATTCTGTGGCTTCATGGGGTCATGACCCTGAACAAATCTCCTGTTCAGGACATTAAGTGTCCATCCCAACTGCATCATCAGTCCAACTGTCCTCTAACACCATGATGTCCACAGCAATCTCCTATTCTAAACTCTCCACTGGCCCCCAGAGAATCACCTTCATCCTTAGCCTCATATTAAAATGCCAATCTTTGAAGCCCCAGCTTCCTCTAGTATTCTGTGTGTGGTCCACATTCTGGGCAAATAAGATTGATCACTCATTTCTCTCTCACTGCATTGCAAATCCATCCCCCACCCCCTGTGTTTTTTCAGCTCTCTTTACTTGAAATGCCCTCTTTCAGACTCTTGAAATTCTGTCCACCCTTTCAGGCCCAGATCAAATGCTACCTCCTTCTCCAAGCAGTTTCCCCAGCTCATCTCTTGCAAAACCCTTTTTATCTTTCATGGCACACTTTGCTGATACCTTCCTACTGACATATCACACTCTGTTCTGGATTGCAGACATCTGTGTGAATGACTTCTCCATCTTCCTTAGAGGAAGGCCCAGGGCTGGGGGCTTGAGAGATGTCTTATTCCTATTTTATTTCCCATCATGCCAGGATATGTAAATTTGTACTAATGAACAAGTGAATGGATTTAGAAAATCTAGATGGATGTTCTAAAATTATCTACAGCTGTGGTATTTCATTCCAGAGGTGGCTACAAATCAGTAATAAAAACCAGCCCAGCCACAAGCTTTTCATATGGGAAAGGACAGAGGTATTGGTGCAAACCATTCTGTTGGCCATGGAATGTCTTCGGGTGTGTGCAGTCAGACGTCAGACTCCCACAAACCAGATGCAACATCTGCTTTGAAAGGGCCCAGAGAGGCTGGGTTCTCTCATTTCTCAATGTGATGAGAGGTGCGCTGGTGTCTTGCAGCTGACAGTTGCTCTGGTAGAGAAACACCTCTTTAGCATAGCGCCCGCTCCAGCTTCACAACATATGCATCAACAGGGGTGGGTCATGGTGCCCTCTTGGCAGTAAGCCAGGAGGAGATTTGAGGTTTAGTTTTGCTGTGCTTAATAGGCAGCCTTGATCTGTGTTAACAAGGCTTCTGCTTCCGTGTGACTAACAAGAAACTGCTGCCTGCCTTGTGCAGGGGGACCCTCCCCAAAGCCTGTGCACCTGCCCCCTCTGGCCCAATGGAGGCCACATGGGGTGGGGCACAGGAGGAAGATCTTGCTAAAATTTTTCTTGCCAATTACCTTAAGAGACTAGATAGGTATGTCAAATTTCAGCAAGGAGCAGCATCCTTTAGAGAGCTGGGTAAAACATAGATTGATGGGCCCAAGCTCTGGAGTATATGATTAGGAGCTCTGGGACAGGGAACAAGAATTCACATTTCTAACACATTCCCAGGTGCTGCTGATATTACTGGTCCAGGGACCACACTGAGAACCTCAGCACCAGGCTACCCCCAAGAAAGGTAAGTGCAAGCCATCAGAGGTCAGACAAGAGAAATGTGACAGTCTCTCTGCCTCTGAGCTCTGCCCCCATTAAAATCAGTTCCCTACTTTGCCATAGAAATTACTTTTCTGTCTATGCCATTGGCTCTGTTGCCTGTTCCTTGCTTATAAAATAAAATTCAAACTCCACAGCCAAGCTTATATTGATCAAGCCCTAACTGTGTGCCAGGCACTGTTCTAAATCCTTTACACATTATTAGCTCATTTAATCCACATAATTCTATGCAGTAGATACTACTATTAGCCCCATTTTAGAAATAATGAATCCCACAGGGGGCCCTCAGGAAATATTTTCTGAATGAATGAATAAAAGGAGGCTCATAAGCATTTACACCATGTACTACAGAGGGCTTTTTCCATGCCAAGGGAAGCCATCAAAAAGTGAAGAATTGGCTTGCCAACCAGTTGTTTGTTCCTGTACTACACCAAATAACTCATTTGCCTGCCATTGGCTGGATATTCTGGCTTTGTGTAGACTTCTCCTCACTGGGAGGAAAGCCAGAGTTAATCCCTCACAAAGGGTGGTTTAATAATAACCAGATACTGGAGGAGAGCAGAAAGGAACACAACGATCCCACACAACCCGAGGAAAATGGACTGCTGAAGCCCATGATGTTCACATTGCCAGCAAGGGCTCCTGATGTGGCCTGAGGTTTCTTAATTTTTATTACAAAAATAGAACATGAGTATGTCTCTCCTGATTATCACCACCAAATGCACCAGCACAAACACCTACAGATGCATATTACTCTAATGCAGCACTAATGCTTACTCTGGAACAGAAACCAGGTCATCTCTGAGAGTCTATAAATGGACAGCCCTCTCTGTCTATTACTTATTTATGTTTCCCGCCTTTTGCTCAACGAGCCTTGAGGCCCAAACAGAGAAACACACCATACATAAAGTTACCAGTACAGATAAATAAAACATCAGACTCAAACTGGTAGCTTCATCCTTCACTGTGTTGGAGCGGGTAGACTTCACCAGCTTGATGCGGCATAAAGGATCAGCAAAATGGAACCCTTGGAGACTGGAACAGGCAGGTCATTTCTAAGATGTCAGTCCTTCCCAGAACTTACTCAGCTTTGCCCTTTCTAGAGAACACTTGCTTGCCATGGATGAGAGACAATGATCACACAGTAACCTTGAGTCCCAATTTCTTGAAATTGGGCAAAGTGAGGTTGACATGTTGAAGTCATCACCAGTTAATGTTTCTGGATCATTTTCCAAAGTTTCCCCAGGCAATATGTCCTTTATACCCTCTAGTTACCCAGCCTCAAGTTCCAAATGGAAACATTAGCCATGGGAAGTGTGTGCATGATAGAAATCATCAGAATCCCTGCATAAATTTCCCACCGAAAAACAACTATGTTTGATCTTTCTGTGGCATCTATGGCCCTGGGTAGCCCTTCTGGGTAAAGTGAAGACCCATCTCCAGAAAAATATTACCTCCCTTGCTCCTTACAGTTTTCCTGCTGGCTGCTCACAAATAGCCCTCTCAGCTGGAACAAAGTAGGTTACTCTTGCCCAGTTCTCAGCCTGGTGCTAGGCAACCTGTGGAGTGCCTCTGATGGAGATATCTGGTGTTATTAGCAGCACAGGGGTACAATTCCAGAAACCACTCTGATGGAGAAGCAGAGGGCATCCTGAGACACCTGTCAGGACACCAACCTCTGCCCATAGCAGCTATGGAGGAAGAAGTTTGTCTCAGCATTTACTTGGTCACCACCAGCACCTCAAGTGTAGATCACAGCAGCTCTGTCCACTCAGAGGGCAACTGTGTGAAGTAACCAAGAAGGATCACTCTGCCTTAGTGACTGGCACTGCCCAAAGGGTGGCAGTGGCCAAGAAACAAGCCCTTGACCTCAACGTTTCATCTTTTTCTCATGCAAAGGATTAAATGCTGTCTGGTTAGTTGGAAAAAAATGGGCAGTTTATACTGATGAAATGTACAAGATAGACATTGTAATGGGGTAGAGGCAGATGATGGATTCTCCAGAAGCCAAGGACTGCATTTTTGAAACCACTCAAAGTCCCTTTAGTAAATCAAAATTACTGCTGATATAAGGTATGATTATTAGATGAAAGTAGTTTTAGATCTTATGCTCTGTGGAAAAAAGAGTACAAGTCTATTTTTTATCTAATGATAACAATTGCACACAATTACTGATTGTGTGCCAGGCACTTAAGGAATTCTGTGTTAAACTGTTTAATTTCACCCTAATTTTATGAGGACTATACCATTATTATAAACCCATTCAATGGATGAGGGAACTGAGATGCACAGCTGGCAGGTGGCAATGCTAGAATTAGAATCCATGAAGTCTGACACCAACAATCAGACTCCCCCTCTTTGCCACATAACCTTTTGCTGAGCCCATGGGGAGCCCAGGACCAGTGTAGGCACTCAGGATGCTTTTGGAGAGTCAGCACAGCCCCTGGTCATGGTTGTTGCTCAAGAGTAATTACTGCCCAAGTGATTATTATTATTCATCTCCTGAGGCTCTTATCTTGGTGAGAAAGCCCTCACCCTTATCCATTTGGAAGGCTAAGGTCTTCCAGGCTTGGGGAAATCTTGCCTCATTAAATCCATGAGTTACCAAGCAGCATAGGAAAAGATTATCACGAATTTCCTGAAACTGGGTGTAACCACTTGGTTCACAGCCTTGATAAATCTGTTTTCGATGTACTGGGAACAGAAAACATATGATTGACATTTACAGCCTATGCTTGTAGGTGATCCCTCCAATTTCCCAAACTCCTACTTGGGTCTTTTAACACAGCAGTGCCTGATACCACCACAGGCAGCAAGGTGCATCTGAGAGTACTGAACCAGGGCATCTGGGTTCAAGCCTCAGCTCCAATCAGTGTTACTTTTTGCATGACCTCAAGCAAAGAACCCAACCACTCTGATCATCTGCAATACTACCAGTCAGATGAGGGCAATGATGTTTGTAATAATGTTACATAAGCAGACAAGCAGACAAATGAAGATACCATATGTGAAATCATATAGGAATATAAAGAATAATCACTGTGAGTATAGCCAGCATTTCTTGATTGCTTATTATGTGCCAGAAATCCCCTGGGATGGATACTATTATTTCCATTTGCTAGTCAGGAACAGGAAGGTAAGGCTGAGGAAGACTAGCGGAAGCAAACCGAACCCAGATTCCTGTAGCTCACCTGTTCTCAGCACAGCTGACAGTGTTCCCAAAGGGGGTAAAACTGGTTCTTGGGGGCAAAAAATATTATCATATAAAGCACAGATGTACATGGACTATATAATAATACACATGTGTATTAAAATTTCTTGGGGAGGGCAATTAGGTAAAATAATGTCTAAAAGGGTCCTTAGGAGATAATAATGAAGACCATTTTGAGAAATACTAGTCTAACTTCACTACATCATTCCATTCTCATAATTAACAAAGATCACCATTATACCATGCCACTAGGATCCTACAATGGAAATTTGCAAGCTGTGTTCAAATGCAGTCCCAGAGAAGGTGGGGGCCACTTGTTGCCATTGTGGATTGTCCAACTTAGAGGCCATGTGCATGGGATTCAAATACCTTCACATTTAAATTCTAAAGGTTATATCTTTTGCCAATCAAAACAGAAAGGTAATGTGTCATTCATGATACCAACACTCCACTCTGGATCCAGCAGATATTTGGATTAATTTATACAAATTTGAGGTAGGAAAAACTTGCTTTAACATTATGGATAAAATATTGGGAAAAATAAAGACCATAATTGGTGCGTTAAGAACAGGATACAAATCTGTGTAGATCTGCCAGTGGATTCCTTTTATTCTTCTAGAGGTTTGTGAGTAAATGTCAACTTATATCTTTAGATTACAGATACTGGCCCATGCCCTGCTTCTTAAATAACTAAGCTTATTCATGCAACATGCTTCCAGAAACATTTAAAGTCCAGTCATCGGCAATGTTGATCAAAGTTATTTGCCACTGTCTGTCAGTCCATTTCAACTTCTACAGCCTGCTTTTATTTTCTTGCTCTCTTGGACCTCCTGCCTAGGCACTGTAGCTCATGATGCTCCCCATGACCTCCTCGCTCTCATTTCCCACTTTGGTGGTCCCTCTCTTTCTCTCTCTTTTTTTTCTTTCAGAGATTTCCTGGTATTCAACTCATGGATTCATTCATTCATTCATTTTATTGTATTCAGCAAATAGTTACCCTGTTCCCCCAAAGATCCAGACATTCTTTTAAAAAAATGGCACTTCCTCTCTGGTTTGAGAGGCCCAACTGTCTGGGCCAGTGTTGCCCCAATTCCTTACTGGATAAGAGGGCTGGAGAGGAGGAACACGCAGTCACGGGAGACTTCATTTTGTGACAATTGCCTTTGAGGTGTTCTTCTGACTGAAACACGGCAGGGACGCACGTGCTCACTTGTAACGCCAGGCCAGGCTGATCCTGAGGTAGCAGTGATAATCAATCCAGTTGCCATAGCGGCCGTAAGTGTTCATTTACCACTATGCGACCTGGAGCAATAATATATTATGCCTTTCGCCAGCGGGAGCCGCGCCAGCTGCAGCACGGGGCGGCCGTGTCGGCCATCCGTCACCACTCTCCTACACAACCTTTTGTTCCCTGCTCATTACGGTGAATTATAACAGGGGGACAGCACATTTTTCAGGAGAGTCTCTCCTGTTAGATCTAAATGCTAACTCTTCCCAGGTTGTTCCAAGTCAGCTGCACCAGCCACACAGGTGCACAGCACTTAAGCTGTGGGACAGTGTCACGCGCTAGACTTCCCTGTTTTCCTTCTCCCTTCCAGTGGTTGAAAGCCACAGTGTGCATACACTTCTGTAAGGCAGTATAAAAAACACTCCACTCCATGTACTATAAATATTGGATACTGCATTTTGTTGCACTTGTCACATCCCCAAAGCCTGTCGCTAAGGTAGATTACATTCTAGCACACTAAATAGGTCATCACGTCAGCTTTGGGCCTTGGCACTGCTACTTCAAGACGAAGAGAAAATCTCTTCTGAAGTCATGAATGGGAGGATCAGACCATCAATGGGTGGTGGCAGCACCACCACCCCATCAACACTTTTTGAAAATGTTTCACTATAATAGTGATTATAAGTTATTTAAGATAAAAAAAAAAAAAAAAAGGCTGGTCAAGAAATCAGGTGACTAAGAGAAATCATGGATAAAACTGTCAGTTAAGACAATTCTTCATTGCCCAGATGGGAAGCCACCAAAATGACCACTAATTAGCCAAGGGATAAACAAATTGTACACCTATTCATGGAATATGGATACTATTCCAGTAATTAAAAGAAATTAAATATAAATAAATGGAATGACAAGAATGAATCTTAAAATCATTATGCACGTGAAAGAACACAAAAGACTATGTATCGTGTGATTTCATTGATATAAAATTCTAGCAAAGGCAAAATATATAACAGTAAGTGGATCTGTGGTTGCCAGAGGTCAAGGGTTAGGGAAGGAATTGAGAACAAAGATACCCGAGGGGGCTTTTTAGGGTGAGGAAACTGTTCTACTGACTTTAGAGGTGGTTATATGATTGCATACATTTGCCAAAATTCATCCAACTGTATGCTTACAATTGGTTGGTGGTCTATATTGCATACAAATAATACTTTAATAAATGGAAACAGATCAAAAGAAAAAAATCTTGACTAAGATAGATGGCCCCAACTTTTTCTCCATGGGACAGAAGTCCTATAGGAGAGAACTGGCATTGTATAGGAAAAAAGTTTTCTGCAGATAAAAATGAATAAGCCAAACTGTGAGCCTGAACTTGGAGAGACCACATAGTTCAGAGTCTCTGTAATAAGGTAATAAGCGATTACATGTACCACCACTGTGACTGAGAAGCCCTGAGAGCATCAGTTCAACTTCTGGTTAATTCATGCTGAATGTGAAAGGCACACTGAAATGATGGTGTGATTGCAGGTAAGTGTTTACCCTCCTGTGAACCTCAAATTCCACTCATCTTAAAATGGATGAGTGGGACAAAAGGGCGAGAAAGCTTTTGAATGACACAGTTGTGCTCTTCTTTGCTCTAAGTTCTTTAATGTGATGGCATCTTATGATTTCCTTTAGTGATTGGGACCCTCAGGCCAAATTTGGCTGGTCCAAAGTCCTCCTTCTGTAGCTTGAGGTAAAGGGACCTCAGATGCATGGATGAAAGATGACCAGTGCCATTGCTGACTCTGGACACTTTCTATGAGTCACCCTTAAGGCCAATTTCCATGCCTGGACACAGGTTCTAGTATGTCCTGATCCAGGTGTGCTCCCAGAACATCCCCAGTGAATTACCTGCTTTATTTTTGGTTGCTTGGTGAGTGCTCACTTTTTATTTAAGAAAACTTTGAGATCTCAAGATGAGGAATTTTTCATCTTGCTTTTGTATGCAATATGAGTCATTCTACATGCTGGCATCCGCAACCCAAGGCTCCCTCTTGTCACTGATCTGGATTTTTCATCTCTTCAAAGATCCTGGAGGTAACCAACCAAGGGTTTGAAATGTTTGCCCTTGAAAAGAAAAGACAAGAGGACCGGATACTGATGACTAACGCACCGTTATGACCAAGAAATGTTTTTTTTTTTAAAAGTGGAGCTTTCACAAAGGTAATTATTGATCTTTACATCACCCACCAGTCTAGTGAGCAGCCTGATCTCCTGTGTATAAAACCAGCTAAATGTTCAAACTGTGCCTTCCCAGAAGGCTGGGAAAACTTAATCTATAACATCTTGGAAGATTTCTCTTAATGTTTTGAAAGCATGCAATATTTTTTCCTCTGATGGACCTTGTTGAAAACCAAACAATCAGCAAAAAACGAAATTATCATCATAAAAATAACTATTTATGGGACTCCTAAATAATGATCAGGTACTCTGCATGCAGGAAATTTTTCAAAACTTATAGCTAGATGTGGAAACTGAGTGTCAATGAGTTCATGTCTCAAGGTTAATGTCACTGGGCTTGGAAACAGCTGGGATATACACCCGTGGCAGACCAAATCTCATGTCAATGTGCTTCCCTCTGCTTATTGTCAAACTCAAGAACCAGGCATCTGCTTACTTTTCTATCCTCAAGGCTCATTGTGTGTGCTAAGCAGGATGTTCTGATATCATTTGTACATGGATAAAAAGGTATATGTTTAGTTTCTCATAACTAATGCTTACTTCACATTAGGGATGTAGCTCCAGGCACACGTTCTTGTGAGCAATAACCTGTAATCAGTTTGTAAAATTATCACTTAACTGAATTTTCCTGTTACCAATGATACTTAGGGCTTGGCTGTTAGAACACTGTATGCATGTTATGTACGTATACATACACTTATGTTATCTCTTTGTCCTGGATCTCCCTCTCCTCCTTCAAACATAAACTGTGCTTCATCTTTGGACTTATGTGCAAAAGTGATAACAGAGTACACCCTGGGGTAGGGGTGGGAAGGTGTAGGAAGCTGTGCACAATGAGATAGAATAAGGCACAACTCCATGCTGGCCCTCAGTGCCTTCATACACTCTGGAACAAACAAGGCTAATAGTATTATCAAGCCTGTGAAGCCCCATTAGAGTTGAAACGGCAGCTCACTGAAGGTCAAAATTATTAGATTTTCTTTTCCACCTTTGTTGAATGGTTGAATAACAACTTCCTATTTTAAGCATGTATTCTCCTTTAAAATTGCTTCACCCAAATCAAAAAAGCTGGAGATAGGGCATCTTTACTGGCATCATGTTCTAAATCAAGTCCAAGTAGCTATGCACAGCAACATCTTCTAATTTTGATACTTGGCCCTTCGACTTAGTGGTTTAGAAAAAAGGAGATTTTGCTATGATGTTGGGGGAGACTAGGGTGCAGAGGGAGACTGCCGTGTTCTGCAGGATATTTTAGAAGTACACTGCCAAGTTTAGCATTTAACCTCTTACATTTCTTTTCTTTTCTTTTTTTTCCCCTTTCACATTCCAAGTTAGCTTAGGAATGTCAATTCTGATTCTATTCCATCTTGTTCTGGCTCTTGTAGTCACTCTTCTGAGGTGTTCTTGTTCTTTGCTTTAATCAAGGTTACACTTAAAAAGGGATCTTGTTTCTCGATCCGTGTTCCGAGAGAATTATGTTTTCAATGCAGAGGTTCAGTTGCTGGTTTAGAGGACTTTATCAACAAGATTGAGGGTCTCAGAGCATTGGGGTCCTCATAAAGTCTGTTCTCCAAGTATGGCATCATTAATCTCAGAAAGTTATCTCACAAAAGTAAGCAGATAGTTCAAAGGGGAACAGATAAGGGAGTCTTTAATGTGAGCATAAATATATCGCCCTGCTAGCTCAACAAACCATAAAACCAGGGCCTTTGCCATTAGCGGTCAGTCACCAATTGCTATGAAGGAAAACACTATACACATGCTTGCACAGGGCTTTGGGCTACCCAAAAAATCCTATAAACCAAAGAACTGCAACATATACTGAACATGAGATGTCCCTGGGGAGATTTAAACATTTCTGAGGCTCAGCCCACCTTAGTCTGGCTCTGCAAATCTGATTTGACTGTTCTGAGATAGAGCAGGGGCATTGGAATTGCTTCAAAGCCCCCAGATATCCTCATATGCAACCAGAGCTGGAACCATGAGTCTAGAACTAGCCATCTGCATCAAACACAGCACTAGGGACCAGGACTTCACATGAACTGCTTTAGTGGGCAAAGTAGTAGTGGGGAGACACAAATCCATGCATAGTAAACAGCATGGCCCAGAATTCCTGACTGATGCTTCCTGTATACCCAGAGAGGAGGGAACAACTTTCAATGTCTGTTCCTGCAGAAACCTAAAAATATGTGAGTAACAACAGCAACACTTAAAATTGCACACCAGCCTCCCCACGGCTGAGCAGGCCATAGGCCCAGCATGGTCTAAATTCCTCCTGATAGTGGCCTAGGTTTAGCAACAGGCAGAATACACAGATGCACCAGACTTTCCACAGGGCCCACAGTTGGGAGAGGGAACATATGCCTCTAGGAGCAAAATAAAAAGAACAAAACAACCATAAAGAAAGCAAATAGCCTACTTTGGTTTTAAAGCAGAAAGGGTCAGCAGCTGATCAAGAGCAGAGTGAGGACAGCTAGAGTCCTCACTGCATGAATATATGCAGCAAGTCCAGCAGTTTGGGGCTGGAGTGGAGAGACAACCCATAAAACATCATTTCCCTCCCTGCCCTCTCTCTGAAATCCAAACACATGAGCCTATGAGCTGCATGTGCCGAGGGAGACAATGGGAACTCTCATTTCTCTTTTTTTAAGGGAAATATGTATTCTAAGGTTCCTGTTGGAAGGAGTGAGGCACCCCAAGGCTGATATCTCTGGGGACAGTGCAAAATGCTGGCTTCTTCCACACAGGCAGGTGGTGCCAACTGGCCAGCACACTGGGCTGGCACTCAGCCAAGAGACAGTGGCTCGCCTGGGCTCCTGTCAGGGAAACATTGTTATATGGTGGCCGCCGCAGATTGGAAGGTGAGGGAAAGAATAAAGCTCTCCTGGCTACAACTACCAAGAATGGTTCTTGTTAGAAGAAATAAGCCTTCTTACTGCTAGGAGAAAAACAGCTCTTTCTCCAGATCTATTCCTTTTACTCTCCTTCCCTCCATATGAACAAAACTATGCTCCATCAAGAAGTGGTTTTAGAAACAAAGGAATAACAACAACAAAAATCCTACATTTTGGAGAAGGAGAATTAATTGGTTTAGGTGGAGCATTTCCTTGGCAAATCCAAGGTAGCTCACATTGCCATGTACACTCACATATCACAGGGGATGTGAGAAGCCCCCCCCCCAATCCATGAGGATTCCCCCTTCTGTGGGAAAATCAGGATCACCTGAAGTCACACAACTGGCAGAAGAGCCAGAGGCAAGTCATCCCAACTGTCCTGTGTCCCTTTGCAATTGGATGGATAAAACTTCATGAGAGGGTAAAATCAAAATTAAACAAAAAAGAGCCATTACCCCCCAAATGTAGGCAGCACCTGGAGATATCTTGGTTGCTTTCTGCCCACAGCACTGGGAGCTGGTACCTAAGCCAGGAATCATGGGGGATCCAGCAGTGATGGTAACTTTCCCAGGCAGCATAGGGCTTCAGGGGCAGCTCTCCATGGGTATCATGAATGGCACCAGTACTATGCACATGGCCGCCACTGGGCATCTCTGGTAAAGGATGGTATTCTCCTTGGAGAGCATGGCTGAGCTGCTCTTTTCAGCATCTGCAGCTCCTGAAGATGTTACCACTGAAAACCACAGAGAAAGTGAAAGCAGCCAAGCCAATTAGGTCAGATGAGATGTGCCCGAAGATACCTAGCTTGCTAAACAGATATTTGGGAAGGGGAGGGTTTAAAAGTCTTTCCAGAATGGATGGTGACAAAACTACCTAGAGATAGAAACCATATTTTTTATTCCCAGGCAAGTAGGATTCAAGAAACACGAGTCACAGGTGTTAAAGATGAAAAATAAGACTGAAAGAAAAAAGTCTCCACTTTTTCTTGTGATGCAAATAGAAGGCACCATCCATTTAAAAGAAACAAATCCATTTCTTCTTTCCACTCCAAAATGCCAACATTACAAATGAGTTATAAGAATCGCGTCTGGAAGGCAAAATACTCTTCCTGGTTCACTTCCTCAGTCACTCAACAAATGGTAACTACAAATAGATGAAATTCTCAGCTAGTGCTTGCATCTGTCAAGGACAAGCAACAATGACAACAGCAAACAATATATAATTTATGCTGGACACTTTTACATAAGCAACCTCATTTAATCCTTACACTCTCACCTTGCCAATCATCATTCCATTCTATTTTAAAGATGAGTAAAATGAGGCTTAGAAAAGTTATATGATGAGGCTAAGATAATATAAATATTAAGGGACAGAACCAGATAATATAAATATTAAGGACACGCACTTGGATTGCAATTCTAGTTCCAGACTCTTCCTACCCTCCATGAGGGGTAGAGTACAAAGGTACAGTCCCTGCTCTCTGGAACCGTGAGACCCAAACCTGCTAACTGACTGGAAACTAGAACCTGTTTATATTGTCTTCTGGTTTCAAAGCAGACTCAGAAGAGAGTGATATCTTAATTCATGCAAGAGAGATACCCGTGAAGGCTGGAGCGGTCAGAGGGTTGTTCCAGAGAAGGGGGGAGTGGAGGGCTTGAAAAGGCAATAAGAAAGAGGAAAGGGTTGAATTGGAGTACATTCTAAGCAGTGAATGAGGAGGAAGAACATGTGAGCTGCCTTTCCTAGCTGAACTGGAGTGAAGGAATGCAGTATAGCGGCGGTGTCCAGTCATTCATCCTCTCCTCCTCTCACCAGCATCTCCAAAGTCCCTTGCATGTGTCGGGAACTTGGCTACACGAAAGATCACAACACACCCAAGACATGGTCCTCCCCTGTGAGGCTCTCAGCCTGATATGCTGAGACAGCCGAACTCCACATGATTCCCCGGCCAGCCAGATCATCTCCTACTATTCACAACAAAAACACAGGCAGTTGCCATCCCAACTCTTGCATGGCTTCTCAAGTTTATCAGTATTGCTTTCCAGAATGAATTATCTCAATATAGAGCTTAAATGTGAATGTGTGTGTGTGTGGGGGGGGGGTGAGCTAAAAATAAACTGGCCAAAGAGGGTGACGTCCCTTTTCCATGCAGCACCCAATACTACTACATGCACGAGAATCCCAGCAGCTCTGGATGCCTTTGCCAGCACATCCACTAGGAGTGTGGACTCAGGCAGCAAACCCATGACCACCACTATTGCTCTACTTGTCATAGCCTCCTCTGAATCCTGGGGTCAGATGCTCCATGGTGGGACACAGCCTGCATTGAGGAGGTGCTCCTTAACGTTTGCCTTGTCTACTGGTGTCTTGTTCTGTTTGCCACAGATCCCATTCCCCATGTTGGAAATGGTGCTGACCCAGTCCTACACATCTTTAGCTTTACGTTTCTCACTGGGCTCCTTCTTACATCTTTATCTGCATTTGGTTTATAAGTGAAATCAACTGATAAAGCTTCATTTCATACCATCTGTTCTGTGTCACAAACACGAGTTTTGCAAAAGGAATGAGAAGGATCTTTTAAGACTATTGAAACTTTCAGAAACATTTCAAGCTTTGTAGACCAGCAGTTGAATCTTAATTAAAAGACCGTCTGGACACATTCAAAGAGGAAGTCAGTCCCCTAAATGGAAGGATGACCCTCAAGTCTTTCTTAAAAGTGGATGGTGAAAGCTTTTGTTTTATGTTGGTAAGTTTTGGGAGGAGGGTTCCAGTTTTAGTCCCAACAGATCTGGTATCTATCACTTATTGACTTGTGTGGGGTTTAACAAAAGTGAGAAAAGCTTGCTGAAGTGAGAAAAGTTTCCTTGCAAAAACTTCAAGGGAAATCTTGTTGAACATTCGAGTTGCAGGTGAAATGCCATCTCTTTACACACTTGAGTCCCAGGCAGGCCCAGTTCTTTCTCCTGAGCAACTCAAGCCTGTCATGGGTCTCACTTAGCTGCTATCACATTTAGAGTTAGAAGGCAAACTGCTTGAGGGCAGACACTTGCTTCCTTCCTCTTTGCAGCCATCCAGTAAAAACAGGTTTGAATTCAGTGTGTAATTGTTGACAAAACTGGGCATTTTTCTCCAGTTAACTCTTGCTTGTTGGTTAGACAGTAGGTACCCAGTAAATGCCAGTTGTTGTCCTGTTTACACTCATTTATCCTGACATTGCCTTCATGACTTTAAAAGTCCTGCTTGTAACTCAAGTACAAATATTTTCAAAAAGATGCTCAATGTTCTTGGGAGTTCAACATAAGAATAATAACTCCCATTTATACCTTACAGAAGACTTTACAAGTTGTTTTACACAAAGTTGCTACCGCTTTATTTTGCTGGAGAAGAACTGGAGAGCCAGTCAACATGTGCACCTTACTTAAGGCCACAGAGCCAGGGTGCACCACTCTGAGGAATCAGACCCAACCAAGCATTCTGACTTGTAGTCCTGACAGTCTTGTGGCCTCTTGAACTTCTTCACCGTTTTCTAGCATGTGTTCTCTTTATTCATTCTGTTTATTCCACTGAGAAAAGTACAATTTACAGCCACAGACCCTCCAAAGATGTCAGATGACATCTAAAATTACAATAATGGTCAACAAAACTGTTAAGCAGGATGGCGTATTATTGAAAACAGAAAACAATAAACAGCACTGTAACCACTGGCACATTTTAAACAAGATTGCTTTACCTGGTTTTGTTTCCTTTCTTGTTAGACAATTTCACCTACAGGTTTATAACAAAAAGAAGGAGGGCAAGCCGATTCTCTTGTTGGAAATTTAACAGCATTACGTTTAGTGGTGAATCGAACAATTTCTCTTATTTTGATCATGTCTTGCCCATAGTATAACCTCCATAAACACTGTTCAATTGAATTATTATTAGAATAGTTTTGTTTTTTTCCCCAGTGAACAATAATCACTTTCATTTGTATAATGCCTTATAGCGTACAAAGCATATTCTTCATGTATTATCATTTAATTCTCATCACAATACCAAAAGGTAGATATTAAGTTCTTCATTTTACAAGTCAGGAAGCAGAGGCCCAGGTATGTTAGGTAATTTGCCCATGGTCAAAACTGCTCAAAAAGCATTGATCTTTTAGGAAAAATGGCAATTTAGGAAAAAAACTGGTCTTTCAAAGAACCAAGCAGAGTAGGGGACCTCGAAACGAAACTGACTGGGTTCCTACCATGAACCAGCTCCATGACCATGTAAAAATTACATAAACAATCTGTGCCTCTGTTTTCTTATGAGTGAGATGAAGATGATAACAGTAGCTACCTCATGGTGTGTGAGTTAGGATGACCTGTTTAAAGTGTTTGGCATCTTAAGGACTCAATAAATAGGAGAGGTTATTGTTATGATGACCTTTCTTTCTGACTTAGGAAAAGTATATTAATAGGTCCTCCCATCCCTGAAATTACCGTACTAGACTACAATAAATATTAGAGGGACCTGTGAATTAGGAACATGGATCAAACTTGGGAAGTCCTGGGCATGAGTCTTGATTCTGCCCTTTATCTGCTATGAGATCATAAGCAATCTTTGTGATGACCAGTTTTGGCATCTGTGAAATGGGATAATAACTAGTCTGATCAGCCTTACAGTGCTGCTGTCTGCAGTGATTCAAGTGAGATCTGAAGGGAAAGCAGTATGTATTCTATTCATGCATCCATTCACAGCCTATTGGCAGTGTGCCTCCTAAGTGCCAGGCACTGTGCTGAACAGTGGTAATTCAAACATGCACCCAGGTTGTGGGGGACAGACATATAGAATGAGAAATGGCTGTGCTAGGGTACAAATTCAAGTAAGGCAATATTACAATGTGCTGTTTCTGAAATAGACACTGTGGGGCTACAAGAGTGCTTTAGAAATGTGAACTCAGCCCACATTTCTGCTGCAGGGAAGACTAACATCCTCTCAACATCCACAGTTAGGAACTTTGCCAAGAAAGGCAGGTGAGGACTCCATTGTGCCTGTCATCTTTTGCATGGGAGAACTCGAAAATGCAAGAAGGCTTTTTAGCTATGTTTCCACCGATTCTATCACTTCATGTATCTCTCTGGCTACACAATATAATGGTGGGGCTCAATGTCCAGGATTTATTTTCATTCCTTTAAGCAGACACTTATGGAAGACCCATGATGGGGCAGGCTTTGTGCCTGATAAACAAAGACAAAAAGGATACTTTGCTCAGGTGCTGAGGGGTTTGCAGTTCAGTGAGGCAGATGGACTCAGACACTAATCATTCCAGAATAAGGTGCTTAAAGTTGAGCTGCAGGTAAACAAAGGGCTCAGTGTTAAAATGGAGAAAGACCCCTTAGCTCACCTGGACTCCAGAGAAGGTTTCCTAGAGGAGATGCTACCTGATCTTACTCTTAAAGGGTAACAGCCAGTTAGATGGGAAAGAAAGATGGTGGGTATGAGAAGAGGCGAGAATACAAAGAAGGAGAAATTGCTCTGAAAGAGTTAATTATCCCGTGAATGGCTACATTTCCATCTCAAGTACAAGTATTTGGACCTCAACTATAAGCCATATATATATCTCCTACTTGTCATGCTTTATCCTATAAGAAGTTATGTAAACATAAATAATATTTGAAATGGGCTACAATACATATTTGATTTTAGAATAATTTTTTCTCTTCCTAACCCAGAATACCTTAAAAAGGGAAGAATTAGTGATCTGCTTTGATTCAGTGTCTCCTTTGAAATCATGCATCTGCTTTATTTCTCCAATTGGATGAATAAATTATTCAGCAACCTGACTATGGGAATATGCAAATCTAAAATCTGAGCTAGAATTTTGGTGGGCAAGGGTTCATATCTCATTACAGAAGATGTTTGATATAAATATTAATTTTTCTAAATGGTGATGGCAGAGATTTCATATAAAAGATGTTCATAGTGGATTAAACACCAGACTCAAATTGGCTGAGCCTTCATGTGCACAAAGATCAGATTCCATTTAATCATGGTAAGAAGTTGCCCTGGAGATTCTTCATTCTGGATTTAGCAGGCTAATGGGGTTCCCTGCCTTCTTGCCAAACCATACAACTGTCTAAAATACTTTTATTATTTATGGACTAATTGCCTTGGATAGAGGTGGAGATAAAAGTGAGATTTTATAATATCCCCCATAATAAAAATTCTGCTTCAAATGTGAATGACTGCATATTAATTGCCTAATAGAGGCCAGTCGTGAAGACAGATGCTCATTCAATGAAACCCAATTTTCCCAACCACTCTGGGAGGATAGAGTCTCATCCCCATTTTATACATGAGAAACTGAGGCACAGAGGAATCAAACATCTTACTGAAGGCCAAGTAAATAAGACTTTGCAACAGTTGTAAGTAGTAAATGAATATAGGTAAATAGGTAAAATGCCTAGTATAACGACTGATAGCTAAGCAATAATGGCAGTCGTTTTTGTTAAGAAAAATTTACTGTCCACAAAATATATTATTTAGAAAATGTGCTGTGGGAAGAAAGCTCCTGATTGTTGGTCAGGTTATGACACAATCCAAAATGTCCACCCATTGGATTTGCACAGCATCTTTACTTAGGCCCATCCGTAGGTGGTTGCCTATATTGGTTACTGATCTCAGAGATACAGGGACCCTGGCCCATTTGGACTCTGGTCCAAATCTCCCATCTCTCTCCCAACAAAGGAGAACATCAAAGCTCTTCACACACCATGTGAGTCTGTAAGTTGGTGTATCTCTTAAAGACCCACCTGCTATTAGATCCTTTGGGTAAGTTGCAAGGTTGATTATATGTAGGATTTTGGAAATTTCAAAAACCGGGGTTACCAGCTTGCTTAGTATAGCCATTCCTGTTGGCCACTTTAGTGCAGGAGGAAAATAAATTAACTATTCCTTTTCTTTTCCTTTATGCTTACTGTACAACGGTCATATATTAGATATATCAGATATTCCATGGCTGCAGGCAATGGTATAACAAATGGAGAGACAATAGAAACACTGATCCAAAGAGAAAAATATTAGGCCTGCCTAATTTGAATTCTGAAACTTTGAAGGAAAGGCTCAGGAGACCCAAACTGGAGTTCTAGTTCAACCATGAACTTGATAGTAACTGTCTCAACTTCCTTATCTCTCAACTAAGATATTAGACAAAATCAATGTGTCCTAAAACTCCACCAAATACTAATGTTGCCAAAACTCTTAACATACAAAGGTTCTTTGCAAAACTGAAAAACAACAACTGAAAAAAACATAAATATGACTGATGTTTTCATCCCTTTCTTGAAATCAACACAATGCTAATGGTAGCATTTAAGACTAACATTCATTATGAACCTGCTAGTGTCCTTCAAGCCTTCATTTCCACACTTAGTGGACCATGGGAAGTAAGACCTTTAAATGTCTCAAGAAGCTGGTAGAGCAGACTTTAAGAAACACTAAATCAGATGGGCCTGAAGTCTTCTTCAGCAACGGGACCAATAATCCTCCAGAGAAGGTTCTTTCTGCCTCACAGATGTGTAGAGGTAGTCCATCTGTGAAAACCTCTTAATTCCTTTTGCAGCCAACCCTGTTGATCTTTGCTGAGCTTGGCATGAGTTCAGGGATTTACCATCTGAGTGCAGGTTCCCTCCCTACTTTCCAGCAATGAGTAGGAATTGTGAAACTTTCTCCTAAAAGCCCCCAAAGTCAATGGAAACAGCCTTTCTATGAAAGGAGGGAAAAACTGACTGAAACTAGGATTTGAGGTTCTGGACAATTCTTTTCAGTTTGTAGAGCCACCTGGTTTCCTCTGCCTCTCATTGCTACAAAGACTAGATCAGCTCTGCCGTTCTCACTCTAAATTACATGATTCCATAGAGATATGTTAAGGAAGAGTCTTTGACTTTATCATAAAATTATTAGCTTAGAGCTGAGGCATTTAACAAGCATATTGCTCTTCTGAAATTCCTCTGGCAAAAGCACCTGCCAGTAACAAATGAGCCAGTCATTTTAACCTATCCTCCTGACACAAACCCCAGAGTTGGGTAACCTCCTTAGGAAGGAGGTTTCGAAGTTGGCATGGCACTTTAAGTATCCACCAGCATAGGTCACACGTTTCTTCATCTGATTAGAAATAAAACACCTGCTCAGAAACTAAGTGATTCTTTGACCTACTGGCATGGCTGAGTAGGCGTCTGCTTAGTTGACCCGCTGAGGGAACCAGGGGCCACAGACTTAAATGACCAGGAAGAATGAGTTGCTGACACACCAATTTTCCCTTAAAATCCACTTCTACCACATTGTAGTCTAGCATACTGTTTTTTTTTTTTAATTTATAAAAGTAGTTCCCTATTTCCTACTGCATGGAGTCCACACTTCTCAGGATGAACTTCTCTGGCCCTCTGAAGGACAGCCACATTTGACTTCCTCTGCATTTCGACACACCCTCCTCTTGCTAGATGGTCTTATTTGTTCTCCCTGCATCTCCACCATCATTATTGTTACTTATCCATGGACTTAATGGGATTATTTTAAGTAACCTCGACGCTTCAGGTGGGACAGATATCACCCCCATCTTACAACTGGGGAAACTGAGGGGCAAAGAGGTTAAGCAATTTGCCCAAGTTCCCAGCTAGGAAGAAGTAGAGGTGGACTTTAAGCCAAGGGCATCTGTCTCCAGAGTCTTCAGTCTTAAGTGTCAGTTTATAGAGGCTTTATTCATCTTGTTCTCCAAATCTGACCAGTCATGAAAGTTGAGTGCAGCTCCACCTCCCTCAGGAAGCACGTTCTCAGAGTAGTTAGTACCCCTTTCCTTCCTTTGTCCCCAATTTGTCACTCTTCTTCATACTCCATTCCTTTTCTTATATTGTACCATGCTGATGTGTGTGGGGGTTCTGATTGAACTGTAAGCCACCTGAAGTCAGGGACCAAACTATTACATCTCTATGTTTCACAATGCCCTGCATAACATCTGGGACAAGATCCATCATGCTCAATAGAAACCTGTTCACAGATGAGTTCTCTGATGGCCAGTGAAAGCACAGGGCCAGGCTCAATCTTCCCACACAGTAGACACAGTCACACTTGGTCCTCAAAGCCAAGATCCACAAGGAAAGAAAACTAAGTCAAAGAAAATGGTTATCGCCCAGTGATATACTGACAGACTTAAAAGTCGTAGGCTGATTGTCTGAAGCAAGCAGGTTGGGGTTGTCATAGGGCGTCTTAGCTGCTATGCTGGCCTAGGGCAGGCATGGACTGAGGCTTTTTTCCTTTGAGAGACTTTTCTGGCTATAAATGGGCCAAATGAAAGGAGGAGGGAGGAGGGGGAAGAAGCCATTATGGCTTTAATGGTTTAATCTGCGGATATATGTTGTCAACCTGGCCAGCCTCCAGGAGCACTGAGAACCGCCAGCTCGAGCCAACACAAGCACATGCTAACTTGATGGGCAGTGAAATAAGATTCGGGTTGTGTAACCGAAGGTGACTGCAAAGCCCTCATCAGATCTATGCTCCCTGAGGTCTCTGCCTGAAAGCAGTAACCGATACAGGCATCACATGGACCCTTTTATGCACACAAACACAGAAGGTCTGCAAATAAATATGTGGAAAGTACAGAGTGCCTGCTGCAGATGAGTAGACTCTACTGGGACAGGGAAAGGTGCTCTGGTCCTGACCAAGTGTGGCTTTCTTTTTCCTGTGGCTAGAAATGAAGAATGAGCTGCCTTACCTTCCAAGTACCTTTGCTCTTCTGGAAGATTTTCAGGTGGGCTTTCTTCTTTAATGCCTTCAATTATCACAGTTCAAATGATTATATTCCCAGCACCTATACCCAATAGCCACAGAAGGTTGGCATTTCCTGCCCTGACTAGAAAATGACCTGGCAAAATGAGCATAAACCTGGCACTTCAGCCCTTTATTTCCCCTACTGCAGCCCTTAATTCAGTCCCCTCCTCCCTTCCTAACTGCAGGAGAAACAAGAGATTAGTGCAGACAGATGGAAATATTTTTTTTCCGCTTCAGCATTTGCTGTCACAACCAAGGACTAGGAAGGTTCTCAGATGGTTCTTGAGCAGCATGGAATTTCCCAGGCCCATCTTAAATGGCCTTCACCTGGTCCCAAAGGGAAAGCACAGACCAAAGCAGCTGTTCTTTTCTGAGAGCAGCCCTTGAACATGGCCCTTAGAGCTCTGGTTAAGGCCGGGCTGCTCCCTCAACTCCTGCACTTTGTGTTAGTTGTTTCTGAGCTGTCTTTGACACATTAGTGCACCATATTAAACACCATGAAATGAACACTTGGCAGCCTTAGCATGTCCACCTGCCCAAACATGAATGTTCATATTCACTGATAATCATAACCCCTGGGAGCCATGGATCATAACTCTCATTAGAAGTGTGACAGTGGTGGCATGAGTCACACCAGGAAAATATATGAGACTTGCCCAGAAGTACCCATAGAAAAGACAAAGGCCAAGGGAACAGTAGAATGCAGGTGAGACATGAGTTCAGAGGAAATTATATGCTTATGGAAAATCAGGAAGACAATATGGAGGTGGCTTCATTTGTGGTCATGAGAAATAGGCAAGGTTTTAAAAGGTGGGAAGAGCGTATTCCTTCAAGGGAAACAGTTGAGTAAATGCATCTTACTCCCACCATGTTCCCAGTTCCTGACACCTGTAAATAGCAATCATACCATGTGCCAGATACTCTGATGTGCTGCATGCACTCATTTAATTCTCCAGCTATGAGGCAGATTTAATCATACCTATTCACACAAGAAATGAAAGGATAAGACTTTCAGAGGGTAAATGACTTGCCCCCAAGCTGGACAATCAATAGGTCAGACCAGCTGTGATTCTAAAGTCTGTGTGCTTTTAACTGCTCTAAGACATGAAACTCGGAATCTAGACCATGCTTCTCTGGCTTAGGTGCTCGGGGTGCACGAGAGTCCATTTCAGAGACAGGGGAGGGGACATGGGTTGCTGTCTACAAGTAGTGCTCTTATACATCATCAGGAGTCATGGTGAGTGATGGAGGGGGCTGGTGGATGGTGGAAGCAGATGGTTGAAAATAGCCAGGTTTGGAGGAAAGCTGAAGAAGTTTATGCTGATTTCCCTTGGACCAAGAACAATTTGCCATTTCTGGCTGGTGATGGAAAGAAAGCTGGAATCACATAGGTTGGGGCCCCCTGGCTGCCTGGGGGTAGTCAACTGGCAAGGAGGGGACACTGATCTGTGAGGTTTCCCTCCTGTTCCTCCACTCTCTGCTCAGCTGACTGCTTATGGTACCTCCCTCAGCTTCCTCCAAAGCCTTTTTTGAGCACTGTCTACATGTTGATGAAAGTGCTCTACTGAATGCTACAGAACTCAGCAGGAATGGCCCAGTTAGACCATTATGCTAGCAAATTCTGAGAGCCTCTGGCAGACAGGTGTAGATTTCAGCCCTGGTTAGCAGGAACAAGGCTCAGGGACTTACACATCTCAGCTGCAACAAGAACCCTTGATGGGGCTTTCTGACCAGGATATTCAAGAGGAGGTTCATCAGTGGGTGGTTTAAGGTCAAAGATTTATGTCAAATTATTCCTTACTCCCTGCTTTAGGGAATGGAGAGACAAGAAAAGCAAGATGGAGTTAGCACCTCCTATTTGCAGGCAGCACTCTACCCTTGTTTCATATTTTCACTCACATATACCTGCTCTATGCTTGTATGATGGAATATTTCATTTATAAGGCTAGGAAAACGTAGCCCAGAAAGTCTTAGAAACTTGCTCATACAGCTAGTAAGTGGTACTATCTGATGTCATGGAGAGTCCACCTACCTTGTATCCCTGCATGGTCTTCCTACTCTGCTGAAGTCTTTCTGGGGTTTTGTGGTTTTGGGTAATCTAGGCCTTCATATGCCCACTTGGAAGAGTTGTGGTCAATAACCAAAGAGGACCCCATGGGCTATTCTACTTCTTCATGAAGTGGGGAGCTTGGCTTCAGTCTCAGTGGTCCTTACTCTAGGATGCAGGTATGGCTGGTAGAATGGGGGGTGACTATTTGCAGGGAGCTTCCTAGGAAAGCCTCATCCCAAGGGAAGAAGCCTGGAGAGTCATAGTGTGAAGGCAAGTCAGGGTTCATAGGAGAGGGTCATCCTGAGATTTCATTCCTTTCTATTCCTTAGGTCTTCATATCTGAGTCCTGAGGAGAGAAACAAGGAAGAAAGGGCCAGGAAAAACTTTTGGAGTCTGGGAGCGTAAGACAGGCAGTGCTGCCGTTGGCAAATGGAGGTGAGGACAGCCAGTGGGAGCTGGGAGGCAGCCTCTGGCTGGCCCGGCATACAGCCGGGTGGGCAGCGGGCCAGGCTAGCTCACGAGAGTGTGAGGAGCACTATGGGGAACACTGTCCAATATTGCCAGGCCTTGCAGCCTTAGCAGCAGAGCACACAGTGGATGCTTCAGACACACACAAGTCACCCGCTGGCTGAAGCAATTCTGAAGGGTCTGTGAGTGGGGAGAAGTCCTGTCTGAGATTCTCAGAAATCCTAAATTATGAACATTACATGAATTATGCCACATTAACGACACCACAGGCATGTTCCTTGAACCACAGAGAAAGGCTTCTCTTCCCTACTCGCTCCCTGGAGCAGACAGTATTTTCCCCATCAGTGAGTGTTTTCCAGAGAAAGTGGCAAAGGGGCCTTGGGCTCCTTTTATCGTTTACCCCTGTCAGAGCACTTGAGCAACCCTCTCACTTCAGGGCAGGTCCTGCTGACCACCAGTGGAAAGGATGGGGCCTACAGTCCAAGACCAGGACTGAAGCCAGGGACTAGGAGCTATAGTATTATTAGGGGTTGGGAATAGTGGTCTTTTAAACTAATTAAAGTCACCAGATTCTTTTCCAAGTATGTGAGACCCTTGACGAGGACAACTTTCTGGGCCAGCAGGACTAGCGTACCACAGGCCTTGAGCCTGACAGCAATTTGTATGCCTTTTGAGCACCAGGGAAGTACCCGGTCACACTGCAAGTGTTTGACTTCACGTCTCAAGCACCACCCTTCCTTTCTGGCTTAATTTTTCAACACCCTGTCATGGAGCATCCCGTGATAGAACAGGAATGGCAAAACATCACCTTCTCAGTTCCCTGCTCTCTCACCACCTAGTTTGATGTCGTCCCAAGGTCCATCAATGGCCAAGGCACATATCCAAACATAGAATTAGCAATGGTCTCTGCCCACTGGGCTTAAAACGCTAAATCCCAGCATTAAGGAAATGCCAGAGTGTATAATTACAGGGGACAAAGAGAGTCTTACACTGGAAGACTTAATACATCTGAGCAAAAAAAGGAACTATCCCAACACGAAGCCACTTTGCTTCTTTGTAAAACAAGACAATTCAATAAACACGACATCAAGGGGAATGAGTCCTCTGGAGAGGGCAGAAGCCTCTTTTGCACTGATGAAGCTATTAAGATGCAAAGGTTGCTGCGTCTTGATTTCTCTCTAAGAACTAGTTTTTTTTTTTCCTCCCAAGCACTGGTTGCTTTCTTTCCTTCCCTTTCCACCCTTTCTCCTTCCCTTTCCTCCTTTCTTTCTTTTTCTTATATACTAATTATGCCACCCTCCCTTCCTGTTTGAAACCTGACTAACCACCCTACCCCCATGCCTTTGTCCCAGCTACTTACCCTCCCCAGGCCAGTCCAGTCCCCATCCGTGAGTTCACTTTCAATACACAGGCATTAGTTTGCTAGGGCTGCTGTCAAAGTACCCATATGGGGGTGGTTTAAGCAACAGAAATTTATGGCCTCACAGTTCTGGAACCTAGAAGTCCAATATCAAGGCTTGAGCAGAGTTGGTTTATTCTGAGGGCTGTGGGGAAGCATCTGGTCCAGGACCCTCTCCTTGGCTTGCAGATGGTCATCTTTTCCCCTTTCTTCAAATGGCCTTCTCTCTGTACTCATCTGTGTGCCCACATTTATTCTTCTTATAAGAATATTGGTCCTGTTACACCAAGGCCCATCCTAATCACTTCTTTTTTACAACGTTTCTTCTCTAAGACCCTACCTGCAAATATGGTCACATTCTGAGGTGCTGGGATTAGAACTTCTACATGTGAATTTTTTGAAAAGGACATTATTCAGCCTGTAACAATATTGTGCAGAGAGAGCTTTATGATTCATTTCTGGAAAATTAGTCTTATCTCCTCAGTCATTTTGTAAGTTCCACCAATGATAGTCACTCTACTTTCACAAAACTTAATGGTTACTTTACTTAACACTTATAAATTGTGAGTGCCAAGAAGAAGGGATCCTCCCTTTGTTATAAACCACTGCCTAAACCTAGAACCATACCTGGCACATGGCAGAAATATATTAAGTACTAGACCAATGAACAAAGGAACAGAACATTACACATGGATCCCTCTGACCTTTGAAAGATCTCCTTTGCCTTTAGTTTTTTAATAAATTAAAAAATTTAAAAAATATTTTTATTTTAAAACTTTTAAAATTTAAAACAAATTAAATTTTTATGGTGCTGGGGATCAAACCCATTGCCTAATCTGTGCTAGGCAAGTGATCTATGACTGAGCTACACCCCCCAGCCCTGCCTTGACTTTAAAGAACAACCTGATCTTGGCTTTCACTGTAAAAGGTAATGCATCCATATTTCTGGTAAACCTGATATCTTCTAAATATGTTGCATCAGCCACAGAAGTAAACACAAGATAGCAACCCAACAGGCAGTCAAAAATACTCCTTGAATGTGATTGAATAGAATTCTGATTATATACTTTAGCCAAGGAAGTCAATCCAGCTCAGCATCAATTTTCACAGTCAAAGCCAATCTGA
This sequence comes from Geosciurus inauris, assembly GCA_004024805.1. NCBI lineage: Eukaryota > Metazoa > Chordata > Mammalia > Rodentia > Sciuridae > Geosciurus > Geosciurus inauris. The sequence continues at coordinate 494,713 of PVHX01000039.1, forward strand.
GCAACTTGGAACTGAAGTTTGAACTCTCGACTCACATGATGCATTGGCAGGGCCATAAATCCTCATGCTGTACCTTTCGGATATTCCACTGTTATGTCATCTCAGCAGAATTGTCCTGAAGATACCCTAAAGCAATGCATTGCATAAAATGATTATCTGTGGATCCAGTTCAGGCTAACTCCACATCTTCAACAGGGACTGGATATGGATTCTAATTAATAGGATAACCTGAAATTAAGAATCTCTTGATGCTCATTACTTATGGTCCTTGCTATTTGAGTATCTATATGTGGAGCAGGGGATGATTTTTTTAAAATAAGAGTATGACATACAATTATTGATATAAATATGCACATATATTTATGCATGGACAGATGTAGCTTTATTAATATGCACGTATTTGGAAATACATGTTTTAATGTATTATGTGTTCTTTTATGCATCTTCTTTATTGCCCTACCCCCAAACATTGCCAATCAAGGGAGCAAAATGAGTTGTGACCCCAGCAAATGAAGCCAGGAGAAAAGCAGGCAGTTGGAGAAGTGTTCAAGTCCCTGGTTATGTCTATCATTATGACGTGCTACTCTCTCCATCCAAATGACTGATGGCCTGTAATTTGTTGTTGCTGTTGTTTTGGCACACATTTGCAGAAACACACTCGTTCATGGTCCCTCTGCTGAGAGCTCAGCCATCCAAGTGCCATAGAAAACAGACTTTGGCATTTTAGCTGCTCACAGCCTGGGTCATCCATAAAAGTTTAATTTTCTAAAAATATTCAGTGAGGTGAATTAATGATTAATTTTCCTGAATGAAATCGCTTCTGGCTCATCAACATATTTATGTGAGTAAATAGAAGGAGGATCGGTAAGTCAGGAATCTAATCAGCTATCATCCAGTCCATCTGGTTTAATTAGAGAGCCCAGCCGCTCACAAGCACCTTTTAGTAAAAGGCTTCAGAACTGGCTCCCACAAAGGCAGGGTGCTTCTGCATGTGGTTTCAAATGCTTGTCATCTGCCCTGCCTCCACTGAACTGCTTATCAAATTCCCATCAGAGAACGAACTTGAGACACATCAGTGCATGCCTCTTAAGGGCATGAAAATAAAAGTAAATGTGGCTTGGGAAAACACCACCGAACATCATGGCTGGTTCCTCAATTCATTTGGTAAGCATCAATTAACCAAGTATGCATTGGTGCCTACTCTTTGCCAGGGATTATGTGACAGGAACTTGGACCAATCCTGGTAGGGGAGACAAGCATGTAAATAAGACAATTTCTAATCCCTGAGATGCATGTTGAGATAGTGAGGTAGGCCCAGGGATGGGCCCAGAAAAGGGTCTGAGCTGAGTCTGGAAGGATAATTGGGAGTAAGTGTAGACAAGAAGAATAAGGAAGGTTCTAGAACAACAGTTCTAAAGTTTAAGCATACACCAAAACCAACTGGAGATTATGAGGTCCCACCATCAAAATCTATCATTTGGGAGTTCTGACATGGAGCCAAAATTTTTGCATTTCTAACCAGTTTCCAACTGATTCTAATTCTGCTGGTTCAGGACCTATTTTGAAAATGGGACAGTGATGCCAACTCAGGCTCACACTGGAATCACTTGAGAGTTGCAACAGCTAGGGAAGCCTGGGTTTCCTCCCTGGAGATTATGACTTAATGGGTTTTGTAAAGAAACTAGATATCAGGTATTTTGTTTGTATGCTTTGTCCTTTCAGAATTCCAACCTTACAGAAAAGTTGCATGCACAGAACAACTTCTTTTAAAAAAATAGAACAATTTAAGACTAATTTGTTGATACCGTGGCCTACCACTCCTTTCTTCATACTGTGTATTTTCTTACAAACAAGAACATTTACCTGTAACCACAATAGGACCATGAGAATCAGGAAATTCACCTTGGTGTCTGATGACCATTCATTTTATTAAATGTACTCACAATTTTTTACAGCAATAGGGTTGGTTCAGAATTCCAAGCTGCCTTTAGTTCGTCATGTCTCTTAAATTGTCTTCAATCTGAAATAGTTCTTCAAGCCTCCTTTGATTTTCAGAATCTGAACACTTTTGAAGATTATAGGCATGTTATTTTAAAACATGTCCCTCGATTTTGATTTGTCTGAAGATTAGACTCAGGTTATGCATCCTGGTCAAGACCATGATGGTAGTGACAGCGGCGCCTTCTCACTGTATCCTATGAAGGGGCTTCATGGTTTTTGTTTATTGTGCTTTTCCACAGTAAACTTTACAATGTTCTTTCTGTATTAATAAGCCCTTGGTGGAAGATGCTTTGAAATTACATACATATCCCGCTTGTCATCAAACTTTCAATTCATTCATTAGGGAAGATATTAAATGAACTCATAGTTTCCCTTTTGGCTTAGAAAATTATAATCTGTTACTCCCATTATTTGTTGGAGGCCATTGGGAGTCCTGTCCTTCAATCTCACTGTGACTCCTGGGGGTCTGATTTTTTAAGCTTTCTCAGTGATTCTACTGTTTAGCCATTGCTGTGAAGTGCTTCTCTAGACAGAACACGGCACCATACTCAAAGAATTGAGGGCAACATGAGGGAGCCTCAGGGCACTTGCACGGTTTTCAGTGTGGCTTGTGGATAGGGTAGAAATGGGACTAGTTACTCAGGCTTTAGGATTAGTTTAGGCCCAGACTTCTTTATCATCATTTATTTCCAATGACAGCTCCTCCCTATACAGTAAGCTAGAATTGCACCCATCATGGTGGTCCTACCTTGCAGTTAGGTATGTAGTCACTGGGGTAAGGGAGTGTGAGTTCTTGCTCTGCCTCATCCTATAACTCTATAACCGTGTGCTAGCTTCCTCTTATGGACTGAATATTTGTGTCCCCACCCCATTCACACTCTGGGGCCCTAACCTCTGCCGTGGGTGTACTTGGCCACAGGATCTCTAAGGAAGTCATCAAAATGAAAGGAGGTGCTAAAGGTGGGCCCCTGACTAGTAGGATTAGTGTCCTTCAAAGAGACACCACACCATTCTCTCTTACTCTCCACCAGTGTATAAAGATCATGTGAGCCCACAGCGAGATGGCAACTGCCTACAAGTCAAGAGGCGAGGCCTCGGAGTGAAACCTGTGTAGGTGGCACTTTGGACCTCTCAGCATCCAGATATGAGAGAAAAAAAATTTGTAGTTTAAGACACCTAGTCTATGATACTTTCTCATGTCAGCCCGTGTAGACTAAAATATGAATTGCCTGATCTCAACCTGTGTCTGAACTGTGAAATGGACTCCAGCAGCCCTTCTTCACGCAAGTCTGGTGAGATTTAAGAAAGCAAATCAAGGTCCACAGCAAGAGACCTGGTTCTTAGACAGTGCTTGATCAGGATCAGCCATTTCTATTATTAATTTGTCCTCACGTATGCCCTGCATATTCTCTGTCCTCTGCCGGTGTTCATAATCAGTTTAGTTCCATAAACATTATTTGAGCAGGTCCCTGTTAGGTGCCGGGCACTGGCGAGGCCCCGAGGCTAGAGACTGCAACAAACTCTGCTTCAAATTCCAAAGCCAAAAGTGAAGATGCTGCCCACTGCTGGCCTGGGTGAGGTTGTTGGCAGATGCCATCTGTAATAAAGGCACTGATTCACAAGCAGAAACAGGAACTTGGTTTGGAACCTGTTTCACAGCATCGGGATGCTGAGAAAATGAGTACATCATAGGATTACATCCAACAATCCTCCATGCTCTCCCCTGGTTTTATAATATTCATATGGTAATCCAGTCTTCTCCCCAGCTTACCAGTAATTAGCTAAGGCCCTCCAAACTAAAATGGGTCTTTTTTTAGCCCCTTGACTGTCAGAGATCTTTTTTTTCCCTCTCCCTGTTGGTTTCAGGTAGTAGATAATGATACTCAAAAGTGAAAGGAACTTCAAAGCAATTAAGCAAAAAATGGAAGAATCTTGCTATGCTCCACTGAAATTCAGACAGGGAAGGGATAGAAAAATTCTTGAGCCACATGCAGTCATGACTTAATGCAAGGGTTCAACTGACTCATGGTGGAAAACAGTACAGTCATAATTTTATAGCTCCTTTGGGGGTACGAAGAGAGAAGTAATTTCTTCTTTGAGAACAACTAAACTAGGAGGAAGAAGTCAATACAAGTTTGTGAAGATAAAATCTGAAGGGTCCCACATTTCACCCCAAGTTCATATTTAAGCATTGAAAGGGACAGCATGCATTAGGGAAAACCTAGTTTTGGCCTGATTTTTTCACAGCTGTGGCCCTCCTCTGAGCTCCCTAAACATGCCATTTGTATCTCCATTAAGGCCTTTCCTGATTTCCTTTCTGATTTAGAGTTTTTAAGCATATTCCTCACTAGACGGTGAGTTCCGCATCTCACAGATCCTTGATAGTGTCCCCCAGGGGCTGGCATGAAGCAGGTCCACACAAGCCCCTCCTAGCACTGTAGCTCCTGGACTGAAAGAGGAGTCTGGGGATGTAGAAGCCACAGCACACACCTGACATTCGGCGTGGGATCCACACACATGTGCTTTCCCTTTCAGCTGGAAATTCCCACTCTGATTTTTCTTAATATCTTTTTGATTCTTTTCCTCATTTCATTGCAATCCTTAAATATTTTCTCTTCCCCTTTATCATTCTTGACCTCAGAAGTAGCCCTTCTATTTATAGTCACCAAGCTCCCTCTTCTTCCTTCCTAAAGCATTTCTGCAAACCTCTTAAAGCTCTTCTACAAACACAAATGGCAGATTAAAGACCCTGAGGAAGCATTCACTAAGGAGTCACATTCTCCTTCCCGTGGCCAGTAAGAACATTTAGGAGAGAGGTGAGGATGTTCTTTCAGTTCACTGGCAGACCTTGCTCATACCAAGCTGGAGTGAGGACATGAAGCTCCTGACACCAGCCCTCCCACCATTGGGCAGCATGGACCAGAACAGTGATTTCCAAACTGTGTCCTCTGGAACCTCAAGCTTCCTTGGCCCTCTAGTCCTCTAGGCCAAGGAGGAGAATAAGAAGGGCAGGAGAGAAGAATGGGCAGGGTCACACCTTCCATTCATTCTTCAAAAGCAGACGTTCTGCTTGCCTCTGACTTACAAATTAGTCTTCTCTGAAAGACTCCAACAGGAAATAAAAATGGTTTCACTTCTAAAATATTTTGCAAGCAAAGGGAATAGTGGGAAAAAATAGAGTCAGATCACTCAAATGGTGGCAAATTTTCCCTTTAAGGGTAGACTGGATTTGCATATTGCAAAGAGCCAAAAGGTATTTGGAGCCAAGCCTAGTAAAAAAGATATGTGAGCACAGGAATAATAATACCCCAGGAGGGCAAAACAACAATGACAACAACAGAATAAAAAGTAGACTGTGGGTGATATAAAAATACTGTACCTGTGTGAGTGTGTGTGTGTGTGTGTGTGTGTGTGTGTGTGTGTACGTGTGTGTATCTCATAAAGTATTCCCAGGAGATTCTCCCCAAGCAAGCAACTGTGACACTGTTGGCACAAGTACATAAACTGACCTTCCAATGTGATGACATAGAAGCTTGGAATTCATTCATATGCATAAATTCTCCTGTTCATTTTGAGTATGGCTGAGCATGCATGGAGAGAGAGAGAGATACCAGAACTTCTCTAGCTTGTCTTTGGGGATAAAGTGCCTTGCAGTGTTTAGTCCAGATTTAATTGCTCTTCCAAAACTTACTGGCTATTTAATTCCAGGAAAATCATTGAACCTTTCCAAACTCAGTTCTTTCATGGGTAAAATGGGAACAGTAATAATATTACTTACTTTATAGGGTGGTTTTTTGGTGGGTTTTTTTTTTTTTTTTTTTGAGATCTAAATGTGGTTAAGCATGTTAATCACTCAGCACTGGGCCTGGCACAGAATAAATTTTCCTAATATTTGTTGTTTTTCTTGTTTTCATGACTGCTATGATCACTACCCTCTGATGTAAGGACTCTCCAGGAGGCCCCACTGCTATTCATTCAGGAATCCCCTTCTCTCTTCAGCAAATATATGAGGTCCAATTTTAATTTGTTTTTGATTGAAAAACAAAAGTGAAAAAAAAAAGGTAGCTTTGAAAAATCATCCAGAGACTCACAAGATATCTGGGATTAGAACAAGAGATGGGGGGCTGGGATTGTAGCTCAGCGGTAGAGCGCTTGCCTCACATGCGTGAGGCCCTGGGTTCGATCCTCAGCACCACATACAAAGCAATAAAATAAAGACATTGTGTCCATCTACAACTAAAAAAATATTAAAAAAAAAAAAAAAGAACAAGAGATGGTGGTAGTTTGGGCAGCTGTACCTGAGGAGGACTGAATTAAAGTCCTGCATATCTTAGCATGTGGGGACTTTGGAAAAAAGATGGGAGGATCCTAGAAAGGAATGTGGAAGATGCTGAAACAAGATGGACTTGGAATCACAGGTTCACTGACCATCAGAGAGGAATCTGTGGGAAACCTCACCTCAGTCCACATACAGTGAGACCCAGAGAAGCAGAGTTACTTGTCTCTGGGAACACAGCTTCTTGGTGGATAAGCAGGATTTAAGCTCTTTTCTCCTGATTCAGGGGCCTCTGGCTTTTCCCTGCCACCTGCCCAATTTCCCTGCCACCTAGTTGGCTGTCTCTGAGCTGAAAGGGTTTGTGAGGGTCAAGCAGGGTGGCCAGGCAGCCTTAGCCCACTGCTGTGAAAATGCTCTGATTTTTCAAGTCTGCAGCCTCAAAGCGTAGCCTGCAGTAGTTCTCCTGTCTCACCTTCTACTAAAAATGTTCACTCTGAAACATGTAACAGCAGTGACCTCTGACAGACGGTACGTCCCAGCTGTTAACATTATTCGGCTTACAACACAAGTTGCCCTCAAGACCCTTGTAGCCAGGCCCAGGGAGGAGGTGATGCTGTCAGGGCTGGGCCTCAAGAAGAACAAAGAGCAAAGTCACCTTGGCACTGAGGGTCTGGGAACCGCCGGCGGCTCAATCGGGCCTCCTGCAATCACTCCCTTCTGTAACTGTGGGCTGAAGACAAGAGATGCTGCCCCTGGACTGGCCAATTAGACCCTGCCATGGGGCTGCCGTGCCTCACCCATGGAATCCCTAGTAGCAATTAGCCGATGGAAGATAACTTTATATGGGGGCTTATTTTTAGCACACTGTCACCTTTTCACTTGGGCCAAACCTTTTGTACCTAATGCATACCTGAGTTGCAGGACATTGCATTTCAAGCCTCTTTTAATTGACTTCATTAGTTAACATGCTGCTCCTTGAGTCCTGGGGGTAAGTTACCAGATGAAGAAGGCTAATTTGGAGAAAGTCTGCAGTCCACTTAGGAGGATGGATGCACCAGCCCCCACCCTGGCCCCCACAGAGCCCAAACAAAGGAGCATCACATTGTCCATTAGTCATCCCTAAACCCTCTAATGAGCTAGGGCTATTTTCTTCCAGTCTGTTAAGGGAGGTGTGGTAGGAATTATGGAGGCTGGGTCTGAACCTGAACTCCAAGCAGCTCTCTCTACCAGCAACCCTTTAGTTGAGTCATTTGGCCTCTTAGTTTCTCTCTCTACATTTGCAAAAATTCCTGCTCAACCAGATGTCTCCTTTGCACAGTGATCTGGGTAGTTCTTGTGAGGAGCATGAAGCCACCTTGTGATTATTCCCTGGTTTGCAAAATGGAGTCACTCACTCTGTATCACCTTGTGGAGAACCAAACTATGTGAGTACTGTGTTCAGGGACTTCGGCTTTCTAAAGATCTCATTCCCTCCACACACACTGGGCCTGCTCTCTGTGCCGGGCCCTGTGTGAGGGGCAGATAGAGAGGATACTCAAGCAAGGTTCCCAGGAGACCTCAGATTAGTGGCTGAATCATTGACTTAATGCCAGTCTGTGGGCTCAGACCAGAACAGTATCCACCACCAACCTGGGGCCAGGAGACCAGGGAACCAAGGTATCAGGAAAATTTTCCTGTAGGAGGGACTCTAGTAGCCCATCTCTGATTGGTCATGATTCAGACAGAGAAGAAGGAGAGGCATTGTCCTAGGTATTAGAAGATGGGGAAAAGCTGTCACTTCAGAGGGGGGCAAGCTGTACTATCTAGGTGGGCTTAGTGAACAAAGGTGGGCCTGGAGAGGCATAGACCCATGAGGGTGGGCCAGATCAGACTGTAGAGAGCCTTTGGTCCATGCGGCGAGCATCCTAAATCTAAATCTTTCTCAAAGGGTAGGGGCTGGTCTGGGTGTTGACCTCAGCTGGAAGAACAAATATAACTGCTCCTCCTTTAGGGTACTTTTTGGAAGTGAGCAATTAAGCCACAGCCAGCCCAGGGAGGTCAACAGTGCATGGTCATTCCACTAGTGAGATTGCTGAACCAGGCTCCAGGTGCATGGTCTTGGCCAGGTGGGAACTGGATGTGGCTGGGGGCACATCAGAACCCTGAGCTCCCTGAGCCTGTGTTATAGCAAACAGCCTCACAGGACTCAATGCTAAACCCTCTAGACTTTCATCCAGCACTGCCGTAATTTTTTTTTCCTTAAGAGTTCTCCTCTCTCCCCACCCTGAGTAAAATGAGAGCTTAGTGCTTAGTTCACAAACAACAATTTATATTACAGTTCAGCAGGCATTAAATGGAAAAGCCTTGATTCTTTCTGAGTCTCAGTTTCTCTTCCATAAAACAAAGGAATCAGATTAAATGATTCCAAAGTGTCTTCAGGTAAATGCAGATCAGAATAGGGCACATGAGAGATTGATTCATACCCCTTCTGCTTGTTTCTGCAAAGCCCACGCCCACCAATATCAACAGCCACACTTAAAGTCTGTCAGTTTGATCTGACAATATTTTCTTTCTCACATATAGCAATTGATAATGAAGAGACAAATATAGCAAAGCAGCTCCAGCCTTTATTTAGATCCAGAACAGGAAAGGTGGCAACAACCTCAGGAGGAGACCTCAGCCAGGTTTCTCAGGCCAAGGGAAGCCCCACTTTCCTCCATCTCCACTGAAACCTGGCTGTCTCTCTCTCTCTCTCTCTCTTTTTTTGTGGTACCAGAGATTGAACTCAGGGGCACTTGACCAATGAGCCACATCCTCAGCCTTATTTTGTGTTTTTTATTTAGAGACAGGGTCTCACTGAGTTGCTTAGCACCTCACTATTGCTGAGGCTGGCTTTGAACTCGCGATCCTCCGGTCTCAACCTCCCAAAGTGCTGGGATTACAGGCATGTGCCACTGTGCCCAGTTTGAAACCTGGCTCTCTTGAGTAGGGGTCACAGGGGCTGCCTTGGAGCCAGCCTTTCTGTTCAGGAGGAAGGACAGTGCTCAGCTGCCCAGTACCACCTGTGGCAGAATGACAGCTATCACTATCACAGTGACTCCTTCGCACTTCAAGTGCTTTCTATTGAGCACCTCGTTGTGAGCACCTCGTGAGAGGGAATGTCCCCTCTGGGTGGCCCAGGTTTGTGCCTGTTGAACCAGCACCTCCTATAGTTAACAGCTATTTTCATTCTGAGAAGCATCCCATTTGGGCAATGAATCAGGTGGCTATCCAGGCCTAATGCCAATGACAGACAGTTTTTGCCCATAGAGGTCCTATATTTGGTTTGAGGTCCAGATGGGGAGGAGGTAGTAATACAACCCATTATACCAGCAAAAACTGGTATTCTGTAGTTCTTTAAAACTATCCTCTATTAACAATAAGATATGTTTAAACCAAATTAATTATGTGCATTCATATTTATTTTGAAATATTTTCCTATTGAAAAAGGTTTTACTGTTTACATTTTAAAGTATATAATAGTAGGTTTTAGTATATTCATAGTTTTGTATGACCATAAAGACTAATTCCATAACATGACCCCAAAGTAAAGCCCATAGTCACTAGCAAACAGTCCTAATTTCCCTCTCCTTCTATCTCCTAGAAACCACTAATATATTTTCCATCTCTATGATATTGCCTTTTTTTGGACATTTCATGTAATGGAAATATACATTATGTAGCATTTTGTGTCTGGCTTCTTTAACTTAGCATCATGTTTTGAAGGTTCATATATATTGTAGCATGTATCAGTACTTTGTTCCTTTTACAACTGAGTAATATTCCATCGCATGTACATACCAACTTTTGCATATCCACTCACATTGATAAGACATGTGGCTTGTTTCTACTTTTTATTGTTAAGAATACTGCTATGAATATTCATATATGAATTTTCATGTGAACATATATTTTTAATTCTCTGTATATATATCTAGGAGTAGACATTCTGGGTCAAATAGTAACTCTTCAATTTTTTGAGGTACTAAAAAACTACTGGTGTGATCCAGAGACTGGATTGTTCCCACTAGCAAAATATGAACATTCCCAACTGTTATTTTCTTCCTTCTCCTCCTCTTTCTCTTCTTTTTCTTCATTACTGCCAACTTTGTAGGTATAAATTAATATCTTATTGAGGTTTTGATTCACATATCCCTAATAAAAATGATATTGGGAATCTACTCATGCTCTTTCATGAACATATTTTCATAGCAACCCTTTGTATATATTTTTGGAAGAAATATCTATATGTTTTGCTTAATTTATTTTTTAATTCAGTTGTTTTGCTGATGAGTTGAAAGAGATCTTATATATTCTGGAGATACACGATTTGCAACTACCCTATTACATAATCTGGTTTTCACTTTCTGGATAGCATTGTTTGACACAAAAGTTTTTAGTTTTGATGAAGTCCAACTGATCACCTTTTTCTGTTTTCATTGCATTTTTGGAGTCATATTTAAGAAACTAGTGCCTAACTCCAAAATTCTGAAGATTTATACCTCTGCTGCTTCCTAAAACTTCTGTACTTTTAGCTCTTACATTTAAGTCTTTCATCCATCTTGAGCTAAATTTTCATAATGTGAAGTAAGGGTCTGACTTCACTCTTTTGCATCCTGTTGTCCCAGAAACACCACCGTTTTGATTCGCATATCCCTCATTCTTTCCTCTTTCACTCTTGTGTTGAAAATCAATTGATCATTCCTGTATGGGTTTACTTCTGGACTCTGAACTCTACTCCACTGATCTATATGTCTATCCTTATGCTAGCAACACCCTGTATTGATGAATATAGCTTTGTAATATACTTAGAAAACAGGAGGTGCATGTTCCAACTTTGTTCATTTTATTCCTTCCAAGAATATATTGGCCATTCAGTGTCTCTTTCATTTTCGTATGGATTTTAGGATCAGTTTTTTCCATTTCTATAGAACAGCAGTTGGAATTTGATAAGGATTGCATTGAACCTGTATATCAATTTGGGGGGTATTGCTATCTTAACAATATTAAGTCCTCCAACCCATGAACTCAGAATAAAATTCCTTTTGGGATACTTTTATAGTTTTCAATGTATAGAACTTATACTTCCTTGGTTAAATTATTACTATTTTGCTATTTTTATACTTCAGTTAGTGGGACACTTTGGGATTGCAAACATATAGAAATAGAACTGATTTTTGGATATTAATCCAGCAACTTTGTTGAACTCAACTCTGTGTGTATTGCTCAGGGATTTCTAGACATGTTATCATCTGCTAACAAAGAGAGGTCTACCTTCCTTTTTCTAACCTATATTCATATTTTCAGTGCCCCCAACTCTCTGTCTCCCTCCCATGCTGTCCTCCTCCTGTCCCTCATTGTCTCCCTTTTTCTCACCTAATTGTCCTGGCTAAAATTTCTAGTACACTGTTGAGTAGAAGTGGCAAGAGGAAAAATCCATGCATCGCTCCTGAGATACCACGGGAAAGCTTCTAGTCTTTAACAATTAAGTCTCATGTGAGTTATGTGTCTCCAGATGCCCTTTATCAAGTTGAGGAAGTGCCCTTCTATTTCAAGTTTGTTAAATATGTTTATCAATGAAAAGATGTGGGATTCGGTCAGATGCTTTTTTTGTATCTATTGACATGCTCATATGGGGGTTTCCCCTTTATTCTATTAATATAGTTTATTACATTAACTTGATCTTAATATGTTGAACAAATGTTGCATTGCTGAAATAAATTCTGCTTAACCATGCTGCCCAACCCTTCAAATGTTCTGACAGACTGAGTTGCTAGTATTTGTTGAGAATTTTTTTTTCTACATTCATAAGATGTGGGTCTGTAGTTTTTTTGTGTGATATCTTTGACTTAGGTATCAGGATAATACAAATATTATGGAATGAGTTAAAAAGTGTTCCTGTCTTTTTAATTTTTTTTCAAGAAGGATTGGCGATGATTCTTCTCTAAATCGTGTAACTCATCAGTGAAGTCATCTTGTCCTGGTCTTTCTCTGTTGGAAGTTTGTTGACTGGTAAATCAGTGTATTTACTTGTTACAAGTCTATGCATATATTCTATTTCTTTTTGAGTCAGTTTTAGTAGTTGTGTTCTTAGATATCCATTCATTTCATGTCAGTTATTTAGTTTGGTTAGGTTACTGATTAGTTTTTTGTTTGTTTTTTAGTTTAAGTCAGGTCTCCTAGTAAAAATCTGTCTCATTTTGACTTACCTGGAAATTTCTTGATTTCTTATTTGAAGGATAATTTTGATACAAAAGCCCTGGCTGACAGATTTTTTTTTCCCCCAGCACTTTGAATACCATTTTTTTGCACTGCCTTGGGCCTCCATGGCTTGTCATGAAGTCAGCTGCTAATTTCACTGGGATCTCTTATGTCTTGCTTGCTCATTTATTTATTTATTTATTTTTATTTTATATATATATATATATATTTGTAGTTGTAGATGGACACAATACCTTTATTTATTTATTTTATGTGGTGCTGAGGATCAAACCCAGTGCCTTACACATGTGAGGCAAGCGCTCTACCGCTGAGTCACAACCCCAGCCCTTATTTATTTATTTTTGCTGCTTTCAAGATTCTTTGGTTTTCCACAGCTTGCTTATGATGTGTCTCAGTGTGCATCTCTTTGAGTTTATCCTACTTGAAGTTCACTGGGATACTTATATGTGAAGATTGATATTTTTCATCAATTTTGAGAAGTTTTGCCATTATTTCTTTCAACAATATTTCTTATTCCTTCCCTTTCTTCTCTTCTTCTGGGAGTCTATGAGTATGTTGCAATGTTTAATGGCCTCTGGTCATCTAGGCTTGGTTAAGTTTTCTTCATTCCTTTTTCTCTTGTTTCTCTGACTGGATAACCTCTATTTAAAATTTGCTAGTTCTCCAATCCCCACCCTCACCTCTTCTCTCTTTTTTTGATGTGCTTGAAATCTGCTGTTGAGTCCATTCAGTGAATTTTTCTTTCAGTTACTGTATTTTTCAACTCCAAATTTTCTATTTAATTCCTGTTCATATTTTCTAACTCTTTATTGCTATTCACTATTTAGTGAAATACCGTCTCCTATTTCACTTTAACTCTATACATGGTTTCCTTTAGCTCCTTGAATATATTTAATAATGGAGTTAAAGTCTTTGTCTGCTATGTCAAACATCTTGGCTTCCTTGAGATGTTTGCTTTTTTTCTCGTATAGGCCACAGAAATGTTTACATTATATGTGATATTTTGTTTGAAACTGGATTTTTAAAATATTATAATGTGGCAACTCTGGAAATCAAACTCTACAGTTTGCTCCTTGTTATAGTTTTAGTTTATTTAATGACTTTTCTGAACAATTTCCACAACATCTTTATTCTTTGCTATGTACAGCCATTGAAACCCCTGCTTGATTAGTTTAGTGGCCAGCTAACATTTAGATGGATACCTTATTCAACACCTAGAACTAATAAATCATCCACTCATGAACCAGGATCTCAGTGTGCATGGTGAAGTATACCTTTAACCCTCAGCTAAGCAGTTTACTACTCTGCCTTTGCCCCTCACTTCCTGGTTGTGCACAGGTGGCCATCCAGTGGTAAGAGACTGGGGCCTTCTTGAGTCTTTCCTCAGCATATGCACAGTCCTGGTCATGTGAATGTTCTTATAAATTACCAAGACTATGTAGGAAATTCTTAAAGCACTTACTCCCCACAGCATATCCTTTCCTAGCATTTCCTCCTACAATTTAGATTAGTCTACAGTTTGTGTCAAATGTTGCTCATTGTGGCAGGTAGTAGAGATGAATATATTTGCCTATTCTAGGCTCCCTGGGGAGCCCCTTAGACATGCCTTTGAATGGGTCTTCAAGAGAATGACCAGACAGATCAAAAAGTTTTTGTTTTTGTTTTTTTTAAAGTCCATTTTGCTTCCTCAGTACCTGCACTGAGAATGCTGGCTGTTATTTTCTAGGATGCTGCTGGGCTGGGTACTAGAGGATAGCATTAGGGTAAGTTAAGTCAACACACACTTGCTCTTATTAAGAATTGGCTGTTTGACTTTTAAAATAAATGCTATTCAGATTACATCAAGTCTTTGATTAGATTCCAGAGTTCTCAAAAGTTGATTCTGATAATTATGGCCAGATTTTTTTTCTTGCTTTAACAGAAGGGCAGCTTCTGGAATTCCTTATTCCACGATTCTCCTTGACATCACCTGTTGTTTTATTTTGTATTTTTCTCCTAACATAAAGGTGAGACATCTCCTACTTCTTCTGGATCTCATGTGAAGGCAGCTGCCTTTATAGTCCTTGAGGAAGATAGGAGGGAAGGGAGTAAGAAATGAGGATTTCTGGGGAAGAAGCATAATTCATAATTTTCCATTTGTATATTATGTAGCAAAATTCTAACTCTGCTATTTTTTTATTCCTAAGCACTCCTAGAACATCCTGGGGATAGTACTAAATAACTATTTTGGGGCATATATTAGCAAGACAAGAACCAATATGTGGAGAGCATGCTCAAGTATGGAATTTCTTATACGCAATTCTTTTCTGATTCACTCTATAAGAAAATATAGCACCCTGATTGAGTAATGACAAAGAACAAGATGCTTATGCTTTTTTAGATTTAAAAAAAAATTGCAGTTTCCCTAAAACCTGTATTTATACAATTGGATATAATATTAACAAAGAGGTTGAGGAAAGGTAAGTTTTAGATCTATTTTTATTTAAAAAAAAACAGTAAATAATAATAGCAATTCATTGCTATTACCAATAATAGTACTAATTATTTTAATTACTTTTAAAAATTAGTATCATCATCATCATCATCATTATTATAATTACTACTGACAGTTACTTATCTAGAGGTCTTACTATAAGGATATGGACACAGAAATATGTACTAACGTTTATCCACAGCAATTTGCACAATAGAGGAAGTAATGTGTGCAAAAATAATGAGAAACGACATAACAATCAGTGCAACTCAAAGTACACTGTATGGACCAGAGCTGCTCTGCAAGCTTGTTGTTACTGCTTTGAAATAAGACAAATACAGAAACTGAGAATAGTGTTTAGAAACTTACATACCTATGATAAAGGGCACACACTCTTCAAAATAAAGTTTTGCCTACTGAGTTTAATACTCGTAAATCTGGGTTTGAGTTGTGTATACCATTTTTTCCTTCTTTCATTTTTTTTCTGGTAATTCATTTTGATTGTGTTTATTAAGATGTCCCACTAGAAATTTTTTGAGAAGTGTTAATTTAGACAATCCATGTTGTTTGGTTTGTGAAATGAAAACTTTGGGTGACATTTACTATTTGGATTTGAGGGGACAGAGAGATCACTTTGCTGTATAATGGTATGAACAGGATTTAAGGAAATGAGACTCAACATTGTCATAAATCACAGGTGAAGAAAGGAGAATTCCAGGATCAGGTTTCCTGCAACTAAAATGAAATGTAAGTACTCCTAAGGTTTCCATCTCTCTTATCTGAATAGAGAAATCTCTTTCCATTATGATGAGTAAGATCAGGAAATGGATTAAAATCTTTTTAATTTCCTTCTCAGCTCTGAAGTTCCTTAAGGAAGGAATTCAGAAATTAAATAGTGTGATCAGTGGTATGTTTGAAAAAAGGAGAAAGTATATATTGTCTTTTCATTTTAAAAACTAGGTAGAAAACCTTGTTCCCACCCAAGAGAAATAAGAATTAAATTACAATGTTTGGCACTGAGAGTTATCAAATATCTGATCCAAATTGAGAAAAATGAAATCCTTCTTAAGCTTTAGTACCTGTATTTTCAAGAGCCATAATTCTGTTTGGAAAAGGGTAAAAGACTTGCTTTTCTCATATATGAAAAATTAATCTTGTGTTAAGGCTAGGCAAGGAGCTCTCCTGATACATTGTATTTAAATCAAAAGTTCCTCAAAATCAAGCATTTAAATAAAGCTTTCTGTTAAAACCTCTTCAGTGTTGACACTTTGGGAATTGAAAAGCACCATGACTAATCCTAGTCAAGTCATTTAAACGCAGAGATGCAGAGTCTCAGGCCTGAAGAAGCTAAAATTTCCTGATGTTTCTTCCGCAAGATGTAAGCAGGAACAAGTAGAACACAGGACCCTAGATTGAGAGTGAAGGCCATGTGGCCACCTGATTTCTCATCCAGCACACTTCCTTTTGTAGTTTTCTATTGCTAGAATTAGATGTAGATTATAATCAGTCTTCAGAGACTTTCTTTTCAAGTTCTTGCACAGCATGAGGCCACCTCTTCATCAAAGTCTTGAGTGACTACAGCAAATCAGAGCAGAGAAGGAGGCTGGCTGGGTGAGAAGCTGGTGATCATCACTGACCACCAGAGATCCAGACATGGGTTCACATGGTAATGGGAGCCTGTTAGAGGTAGGATGAAGGCTTCCATTCAAGTGTGCATTCCCTGGACACACAAACCCCTGGTCTTTGAAAGGCTCTAGAAGTGCTTAGATGATAAAGCACATCACATGCTATGGTTGTTGTTATTGACCTGTGCTGTCTGTAACTGCAGGATAATTCTCTCAAAGCTGGTCACGTGGAGGTCTGATTGAGCCAGCAGGATTGCATAAGCACAAACCAATTTCCAGTTTTCTCCGAAATATCTGCTCTGTCTCAGTTTAGGAAGACATAAAACAGCTCAAAATCATTGAGACTTTGATTTAGCACAATCCACAGACTGGGTGATTAAAGTACTTTGGATTTAGCTACTTCTGAGGTCCAGAAATTCCAAATATTCCTTTGGTGAAGGCTAAACTAGCCTCTCCATGGAGACTAAAATCACATAAAAAGGGACAGAATGATCCTGCAGCATGCTGTGGTCAGCTGGAGAAATTGATGCTCAGGTTTCAAGACTAAAGATGTGGGGTTATGTTGTCCCATTATTTCCTCCCACTCTGCATGGATGGTGGCTCCTGAGTGTCAGGCAGTACCCTTCCCACCTCCTTGCTTCTGTTCCACTAGTCCTCCTTGCCTGGAGGATGATTTATCCAATCATAGCTGTCCAAGATAACCCATGATCTATCCAAGTCTGCTCATTCTTCAAGGTCTAACTCAAACCCTACAAAAACACTATCGTCAGGTGGTGGGAAAACCATGAGCTTTGAAGCTGTCCACAGCAGACATGGGAAAATTACTTAACCTCTCTGAGTCACAGATTCTTTCTTATAAAATGTGAGGTCAATGTGAGGAGGATTAGGGGTGCTCAAATTAGTGGATGTTACAACGTGTACTATTTTAGCCATCTACTAATGCCTTCCTCCCCGAACACCAAAAACATGAGACTCAGAACCACATCGTTCAGGATTTGCATGATCTGCACAATATTTCAGGTGTTTCAGACTTCTCTCCTCCAGAATCTTTAAGGGCAGTGAAGTCCCCCTACATCTTTGAAGCAAAGATTCAGTTATACTGAATGTCCACTTTGGTAACATTTGATTTGTGATAAGTACTGGGATGCTTCTGCTTCATCTCCAGAATGCCCTGAGAAAAGAAGATTATTATCCCACATAAACCGAGGCCCAGAATAATAGGTTATTTGTCTAAGGCCTTATAGCTAGTGACCTGCATTCTGGTTGTGAATCCAGGTCCTCTCCACACAGCAGGTACAAACACTGATTGACCAGCCAGACTGACAGCTTCTCTTCATGCCATCTTCACCCATTGTCCCTCACTCCTAAGATATGTTCACCTCTTGCCACTGTGTTGCACAACAGCACAATGCTATACCTGTCTTGGTCTAAGGACCAAGGCAGTTTGCAGACCATACTTCACAGAGCAACAAAGCAGTAAAACTGAGAACAAGGGTGCAAACAACCTCTCAGCAGGTCTGGAGGGGACAGAAGGAGGGTGCAGAGAGGGAAGATACTGGGGGAAAGTGATAGATTACCTATTTCTAGAAATATTAATTCCCCTTGGGGTGGCAAATCAGGAGCAAACATAGCTGCAATCAGTCATAGCATGCTAATAGCAGGGGAGACACATTTGATGCTTCTGGAAATGAATGGATCACCTCATAGGTCAGAAGGCAATTACCTTCATTCAGCTCAGGAAATGCCCATTTTTCAACCAGTGAGAGTACTGTTTGGGGATTTTTGTTGTTCTGTTGTTCTGCTTCCATCGGAAAGAATACATAAAAGTCATAGCCAAAGGCAGAACACTTGCCTCACTGACAAACAGCCCATCGACCATGGCAAATCCTCTGTTGCTTAACTATTAGAATTACGACTTGCTGCTTCCTGGGCAGATGCCTACCCCAGATGAAGTGCTCCAGATGATGCAGCTGTCTTTGTCCATTCTCACTCCTCCCAAGACCCTAGGATATGTAAAGGCCATCTAAAACACTCTCAACAAGGTACACAATGTGGTCCCACAGATACTGGCTCTTAAAGGGCTGACCTAGATTCATCTACTCTAGAGGCACAGGACTGGTATTTGTACTCCTCTTTATCACTTCCCTTTGGGATGGCAGATCAGGAGCAGACAAGGTATTCTTTTATTTTATTTTTGTTTTATTTTACTCTTTGCTGAGATGAAATCAGTAAGCACCCCAATGACTGTTTTAAAGCGTATAATTCAGTAGCAATGAGGGTTTTTAAGATATTATACAATTACCACCTCTTTCTAGCTTCAACATTTTTTTTCACCCCGGAAAAACACCTCATTTCCTAGTCCCTTCTCCCCTCACTTCCTGGTAACCATTTATCTGCTTTTTGTCTGTATTGATTTACCTATTCTGGCATTTGTCTGGCATGCACAGGGATGGGGCTCCATCCCCAGCACCATATACAGAGGGAAAAAAAAAAAACAACTCCCACAAACATGCATAACATGAATGATTGAAAGGTAGATTTAGATATACAGATACAGATTGATTGATTAATTGATCTACCTGTTCTGGATATATCACATAAAAATAATCACAATATATTAACTTTGTGTATGGTTTCTTTCATTTAATGTAATATTTTGAAGTTCTGTCAAGTCGTAGCATGTATCAGTATTATATTGCTTTTGATGACTGAAAAAGACTTCATTATGTGTATAAATCACAAGTTACATGTCCATTCACCAGTTAATGGACACTTTAAGTTTTTCTACTGTATGACTATTGCAAATGTTGTTGCCCTGAACATTCATATACATGTTTCTGTATGAACTTTCTTTCCTCTTAGGCATATATCTAGGAATATAATTGCTCCTGTAATCCTGCATTGGCATGTGAAAATTAAGGCTAAGAGAAGGAGACCCTGTCCAGGGTTGTTAGTTTAGCTAGTGGCAGAGCCAGGATTAGAACTCAGTCCACATGGCCCCTAACCCTGTACTACATCCATTATATCTAAGAGCTTCTTTGACTAAAAATGCACCAAATAATTATTTTTTATAAAAGATTACTAACTTCTAACCTTAACTCAAACACCCTGAGGTCATAAGATTAATAGCACTAATTTGAACTCATGGATCTAGGAGTTTCATTTGGCTCATGCTGAGATCTGAGCTTTTTGTTTCCTAGGCAAATCAATAGCAACAGACTTTATCTTGTTAGATCAAATATAACTTTTATTTTAAAAAGCTCCAATTATGCCCTAATGCAGAGTTTATGCACTCAGAGGACTTAATGAGATAATAAATGAAATTTTAATTTGACAATTAATAGTATAAAAGTGTTAGGATACTTTGCAATTAGAAAGCTTGTGTGATATTTCCTTTTTTATTAGCCATTGTTTTAAGATATAATTATAGTTGTCACATGGTCTGATTGGGCAGTAACTGACTCATTAAGACATTTAAAATGGGTAAGTTTCTACTCCTGTGCTCTTTAAAGCAGATTGTGAAAACAAATAGAAAGTAAAATATAATTTTGAGATGTGCACAATAAGAAATGATGTAATTCCTTCCATACCTATTATTCCTGAATAAGAAATGCCTCATCAAACAGCCAGTACCTTTATCCTAAACATTTGTCAGGAATGAAACTGGTAAAACAGTGGATTTTTGGAAGAACCTGGGTTTCCTCTGAATGAGGCATCAGATAATTTAAAATACGTGTAATCTACATGTACACAAAGTGATTTCCTTGTACACTCATGCATGTACTCACATCTACCTGCACCTAAAACCTATACCTGTAGCATGAGGGAGTTCTCCATGCTCACAAAAAGAGTAGAGCTACTTGTACCATTACTTCAATACACACCATTTAAGACTTGAGGGTACTGAGGCTGGGGTTGTGGCTCAGTGGTAGAGCGCTTGCCTAGCATGTGTGAGGCACTGGGTTCGATTCTCAGCACCACATATAAATAAATAAAATAAAGGTCTAGCAACAACTAAAAAAATTAAAAAGAAAAGACTTGAGGGTACTAAGCACTGGCTATTCTAAAGGAGTTAAATGGAATTTCAAGATACAATGTAGCTAGAAATCAAATTATAAACTGCAGATCTACTTAGCTAAAGTGAGTTATCTACCATCAAGTAAAATTGTTCTCTATATCACCAGATCCTAGACAATTTACATCTAACTGTTATATCTGTTAAAATAGTCAACAACTTTTTCAAATTAGTAAGAACCAAATCTTACTCATTTCATTTACTAGGTAACTGTTGAATGCTCACTGTGAAAGTAAACGTTTTTTAAATGAATAGAAAACCCAGTCCCTGTTGAGAAGCCATGAATTCCACTCAGGAAATAATATATTCTCATGGTAGGTGGAAAGAGTGTAGAACTTCATGTATAAGACTGACTTCCAGCCAAGTCAGAAGGAAAATACCAGTATTTTGAACAAGTCAGAATGAACAAGTGAAAGTGGTAAACACCACAGACAGAATAAAGGAGGCAGCATTTACTTGAAAACCAGAAACCAGGTGAGGCAAGTTTCACTGTGGGTTTTCAAAGAGATGATAGCCATGATGTTGGAGGACACAACAGAGGACATTTCTGGGGCCTTTTAGAATTGTTTGATGCAAAAATTAAATCGGCAATGTATATCAACAGTCCTAAAAGCATTAAAACATTTTGTGTCCCAATAAAGCTACACCAGAGTTTTTCATAAGAAAAATGGCTCAAAAGATGAAAAATAGTGAAAAATAATAAACTTGTAAAAATATAAAATGTCATCTAGAATGGTAAAAAAAAAAAAAAGTTAGAAATCATCTAAATGTCTAACAATTAGAAGTAGAAAAACTATGGTAAGTGAATAAATAAAACCAATTGTTTGGACCTAATGAGAAGCAGATGTGAAGCAGTGTTAAGTGGAAAAGATCTGTATAAAAATGTTATAAGTACTAAAACATATGCTTTTAAAAACTATCGTGTTAATAAAGACCAGAGTTTTAAACAAGAAAAAAAAAAGGATTCCTGTTGGAAGAAATGGGACAGAGATGGTCCATAGGTTTGGGATAATGGGGAGGAGAGGGAACAATGAAAGCTTGATAGAAAGAGAATTCTGTCTAGTTGCACATGCACTTCTGATTAAGAACTGAGCTATGATGAAATTAACCCAAGTCTCCAGAGGAGTTAATTACAATCTGTAGGCCTTTTCTTGTGGGAGGGGCTCCGAGCAGCTCAGCTTTTAGGAAGAAGACATTACAGTCCTTATGACTTGATGGCTTTTAATAGGATACACATTCCCATACCAGAAGATGTAGGGGCCACTGAGTAGTGTCTGGGAGATTAACTATACTAAGACCTTGGTTCCAGTGCCTGAAAATAGAGGCCCTACCAGAAGGTTTTATACAAAACCACTAATTCTAGAACATATTGGTCAACCATCTGCAAGTATGAGGGGTGGAAAAACCTTTTTGTTTGCATAGGTACTATGACACCCCAGAGTCATGGACACACACAGACCCAACTCTGCAGACAAAACCATAAAAGTGGCTGATATTATTTCCCAGAACAATTCAGACACCCCAGCTAGTCTTCTTTAGCAACCTCTCTGACATCTCCACCCTACCCTCGATCTTTCCTCCTTTCAACAATCTATCTCAATCAGCTCTAGGGTGGAGGGTCATAATGGTATATATGAATTCCCAGGAAAGTCCAGGCAAAACACATTACATACTCATGGAAAAAAGACTACATTTGTCCATGACGGATTTAAAACCACTGCAATGTTTTTGGCCCCTGCAGTGCTGGAAGACACAAGTGCCATGTGTTCTTAATTCATCCAAATGTTCTCAGACAGTTCAGTATTTAAATATTTCTTTGTTTCCATAGAGAACAAAGGAAGGTAATATTCACAGAACTTCTAAGGTATATCCAACCCAATTTTTTAAAAAATAATTTTATTTTGAAATAATATTAAACATGTAGAAAGTTGTTTAGATAGCACAGTATTCTCATATACCATTCACCCAGCTTGCTCTGATGTCAGCATCCCATAAAACCATAATACATTTGTTACAACCAAGAAATTGACATCAGTACATTACTATTAACTACAGACTTTGTTTACGTTGTCATACTAATTTTCACTAACATCTTTTTCCTTTCTATCCAGAATCTCACATAGCATTTAACCATTCCTTTCTCTTTCTCTCTCCTCTCTCTCTCTCTCTCTCTCCTGACCAGTGAGTTTCTCAGTCTTTACTTGTCTTTCAAAACTTGAACACCTATCAAAAATCTCTCAGTTTGGGTTTCTTTGATGTTTGCTAAGGTTATGGATTCTGAAGAAAAAACATCTCATAGGTAAAGTGCTACATCAGGGGATATATAATATTATGAGGTTTTATAACTGGCAATGTGAAACTTGATCATTTGTTTAAGATGGTGTCTGCCAAGTTTCTACCTAATCCAACTTTACTTTAAGATAGGGTTGCCAGACATAGTAAATAAAAACCTAGACTGTCGGGTTGGACAAACTAGCACTAAAAAATTATTACCTGTTTATCTAAAATTCACATTTAACGAGGCAGGTATCCTGTGTTTTACCTGGCAGTCCTATATCCAGAAGCAAATTCCCAATGAAAGTCACAAATGTTGAGTGAGCCCCTCATATTGTCTGTAAAATTCTTCTCACCTCACTTTCCACAGGCATCCCTTCCCACAAAGGCTGTGGTATACACCAGAATTCTATTAATGCTTAAGCCAATATCTTCAAACTCCAACATCCATTAGAATCCCTTGGAGGGCTGAGCCCTACCACAGTTTCTACCTCAGGAGGTCTGCAATGGAGCTCTAGAACATGCCTTCCTAGTGAGTTCCCAGGAGATGATGATGCTCTTCTATGATCACATTTTTAAAAGCACATGGAGGGAAATCTGAACATTTATATTTTCTAATAATTGCCATAAGATAAAAGGTCTGCCTAAACTGTGTATTACAAATTTGTCATTCCAGCTCATGGATGGCGGGCCTGACAGACCCAGTGAATTTCCAGTGTCCAGATGACTTGTTATGAGAATATGAACAAAGAATAGTCCAGACCAGATCCTCCTATTCCCTGTGGGTGGAAATGTCTTGCCCTCAGAGTTGAGAATCAGATCTAGATCTAGATGACATCACTTCCTTCTCTCTGATATTACAGTCAATGAGTGTTCAAGTTTATCTCCACAAACATTTATCCATCTGTGGTCTTCCCATGTCCTACTCAGAGCCAGTGTGTGACAGCACAGAATTTGTCAGTGAGTCACTCCCACACTGTGGAGATGCAGGAGAAGGAAAGTAGCTGAAATCAGAATGTATAGTTTCATAGGGAAAAAATACTGTGAATACCAAGCAAGTCGAAAGTTAATCTATATTGAAAAAAAAAAAGAGTACATTTTGGGTGGTTTGGGTACTTGGCTCATATATAGAACACTGTTCATATAGATAAAGACTCTTGAATTCAAGCAAGCAACAACAAAATAATTGAAGTGCTTCAGCCAAAAACTATTGGAGATATCCTGGCATCTCTCCCTTCCCTCCAAGTTGGTAGACTATTTTGAAATGAATGAGTTCCTAGTCAAGCTTTCGCAACACTTATTCTGTGTTGATTATTTAGCAATGTCAGTAGCAATTGCCTACCTGCAATACTCTCATTATGTTAAGCTCAGTTCTTACTTAGTAGCACATTTTTCCACATTGTAAAAACACAGTGCGATTTCTTGAAAAATGTCCAAGTCTGTGCAGTCTTCTAGTACAGACCACGTGCAAAGAATTACACCAGGCACTTCATACACAGAGCTCATTAGTCTTCACATTATTGTGAGGAAGGTACTAATGTGCCTCTTGTGAAGACTGGCTAAGTAACTTACAAAGCAAAGTACAGACCTGGCAACCAGCTTCAGTGTTGTAGACTTGCTGTTACAATCAGTACCTCACTTAATTCTCACTCAACCTAGTCCAGCCCCCTTTTCTAAGAGACCCAACTTCAATCTCTTAAACACCAGGAAGAGCATTCACTATTTTAAAATAGACACCTACACCTAGTGCTACTTCTAGGTTTATATAAAGACAACACGGGGTGGGTTCCTGCACATCAAATAAATATTGATGAAGCATTTTTCCTTATAATGCCCCACTAGACGTAATTTTGAAAAGGAAATAAAATATGTACCTAAAAATCCTAAAACCCATGAAAGGGGAGAAAAACATACATTGCCTTCATGTGATGGAAGCCTATCAGAGCTCCTTAGTGACACTGAATCAACCAGAAGATCAATCTGAGGGCCAATGAAAATTCAATGTGTTGTCCAAATTTGAACTGGACAAACAGGTCGATTTATTTCTAAAATCCTCCTTATAGGAAGAGACATCACTAAGCATGGATATCTAACTTGTATGGCATTAACTGATGTCAAAACAAAAAGAACACTTAAGGTCCCAAGCCCTGATGGGGGAGGCTAAAAGCCCCTTGAGATTTCTACTTTATGTTCCAGAGACTCCAGCAATCACAATACATGCCAGATCACATCGTGAATCTCCTCAAATGTGGC
The DNA here is from genome assembly GCA_004024805.1 of Geosciurus inauris. Taxonomy (NCBI): domain Eukaryota; kingdom Metazoa; phylum Chordata; class Mammalia; order Rodentia; family Sciuridae; genus Geosciurus; species Geosciurus inauris. The sequence goes on from PVHX01000039.1 coordinate 519,930, forward strand.
TTCTAACTGAGATATCCTGTTACTTATTTTCTTTAAAAGGACAGTGACTTAATCTGTTCTATGCAGCTATAACAGAATATCATAGACTGGATAATTTATAAACAACCTAAGTTTATTTGGAGGCTGGGAATTCCAGGACTGAAGGGCTGCATGTAGTGAGAGCTTCCTTATTGCATCATAACATGCTGGAAAGATTACATGGTGAGAGAGCACAAGAGGAAGAGGACCAAATACATCCTTTCATGAGGAACCCACTCCTGAGAAGATGGCATGAATCCATCTATCACCTCTTAAAGGTCCCACTTGTCACACTGCTTCACTGGGGATTACGTTTCTGTCACCTACTTTTGGGAAGACATATACAAAGTATAGCAGACTGAATGGAATCTAACCAATTATTTGGGCAAATAATCAAATCTACATCTTTTTCAAGCCTAATCAGAGTCCATTCCTTCTCCTTTTGACTACCAGTTCATGAGCCTCAGAATGGTGTCTTGGCCCATTAGACTGTCTTGTTGTCTCTTCTCTGACTCACGTGTCGCCTTAGGTTCTAGCTTCTTCTGTCCTATCAAGAGTATTTGACAACAAGGAACCCCATCCTCTTGCAGACACTGTGATCCACAAAGGAAGTGGTTCAAGAACCAGGAGTAGGATGCTGAGAAAGTGCTGTAGGTGAGGTTGTGCCCAGAATAAAGACATCTCAATACATCTTATTTTGGGTCCTTCCCTGCCCTAGTCCACTGTAACCACAGATCTGAATGAACTCACAGTCTCCTTGAAGAAGCCAACTTTATCACCCTTTTGAATACTCTTCATTTGAACAAGTGCAGTTATTGGGGTACTGGGGTGTCAAGGGCCAGATGCTTTTAAAAAGGGGAAGAGAGAGAAGAAAACCAGGAAGTGGTATAACAAAGGCCTAATTATAAGGGAGGAGTATCTCTCTACAGACAGGTCATGGGAAGGATGCCAAGGGCTCTTGCCACATAAAGAAAAAGATTGTTATAAAAAGACTTTTAAAAAAAGAAGAAGAAGAAGAAAGAGACGTGGCAGTGGAGACTGGGAGGGGTGGGGCAGAGAATAGGGAAATGAATAAGAATAATGACTTGAAAGCTTTTTTTTCCTGGTTCTCTGCTTTCCTTTCTGCAGATGCTCAGCTGAGCCAGTGCAGCTGGCTCCCTGACAAATGTGGAAAAATCAGCCAATTTGAGCTGGTTGTTAGCAGTTCGGGTACAGAGGCGTAGATCAATGAGGGGCCGCTTCAGGTGCGCCAGCTAATCTTCCCGAGGGTTCCTGAGAGATTCTTGGCCCAGGCACAGCCTCTGGGCCTTCAGGAGTTCACCAATACTCCATTCTACTTCCTGGCTCTACATTCTGATAGAGGTGACCTTGGAATGGGGACCTTCCTCCCTGGGTTCTTCCTCCTTTTCCATCCTTCCATTGAGAAGCTCTCCTTTCTTCGAACAGATGGGGCTTCCTCCTGCTCACTTAGTGAAAAGTCCACAGCCCAGGGCCTCCTGTCCCCCAACTCCATACAGATGTTAAACTCAAGACCCCTAGAAAACCTGGCTGTGTATTACTTTTCAAATCACTGGAGTGACCAGAGTCTGTGGGCACCTTGGCAGAACATCCTGGGGAGTTCCTGTAAGACAGTGATGCTTCATTTAAATTTTCACTAACAACAAACAGTATGCCACACATATTTATTTACACACCATTGTATGCACAGTGTGAATACGAAAAAGTATACACATCTGACCACTCAGTTCAAGAAAAGCAAATAGTATGTAGAGCCAAGTTCAAGGTGAAGAGCAAGTTCCCTACTTACCAAATTGTCCCCTTTTTCTATGATTTTCATTTAATAAAATAAGAACAACAAAATGAGATATTAACATATTGAAACAAGTGCTTCTGTATGGGAAATTTCCATAGGGATGGATATGTTCTGTATCTTGTTTTAATTGGTGGTTATATGGTTGTATACAATTGTCAAAACTCACTGTACTGAACACTTAAGATGTGATCTGTGCATGTGGTTGGAAGTTAATTATATCTGAATAAAAAATTTAAGAATTTAAGGGCTTGGGTTTCAATATCACTGAAGTCTACACTAGCACAGTCCTAAATGGCAGTTACTGTGAACATGCACAGGGTCACAGGAGAAAGACACCGTGCCACTTCATGCTCTGCCCCTTTACATACAGAATCTTCAAAGGAACCCGAAGTCATTCCTATACCACCTTCCTATACACAATAGGAGTCAATAAAATCCACAGGGGTCAAAAATTGTGTTTTGTGTGTGTGTGTGGTGTGTGTATT